>OX371260.1:42377973-42815847 GCA_947311025.1 Lypha dubia
TCATGATTTATCTGCAGATATTTGTAAACAAATGCTACAAATATCAACAATACGATATAAATCAGAAGATAAAAATATAAACATGTGTATTTAAATATATACTAAACCAAATTCTAATTGAGATTTTAAAAAACCACAATAATGTGCATTTGTCTGTTTGTTTTTATGTGTGGCAGAAAGATAAGAGAACAGAAGCAGCCATTGGTTTGGTATATATGGAACTGTATCCAGTTTTTTTATTAAGTCCGTCAATAATAAAACGCTCAACTCAAAGGTCAAGTCCCAGAACCACGCAATATTACATTGGCTACATTTATTTCATACATATGAAATAGTTTGGTACTATTGCTGGTCACTTATAAGGAACATTTTGCACCCTTGTTTAGTGTGCCTGCAACATTTTCAAACCTAATGAAAAATTTATAAACGTGCTCGCAAATTGCAATTAATTTTAAATTAAAAATTTTCTATTGAAATATCACCAATATCTTATAAAACAAAAACCTATTAAAGAATTTAAAAATAAATGTTGAAAATGAACGTCATTGTGCTCAAAGATAAAAAATCACAAAATATATTTCCCACCACAAGTTCTTAAATCAAGAGGTAAAAGTACAAAATATAAATTTAACATCAATGTCTTAAGTAATTAGCGAGCATATACGAGCAAATAACCGAAAAAATTAATTTCAAAAATTAAATCAAAAAACTATTTCATTTTAAAAACACATGTATGCAAATCAAAGCAAATGTCATTCAAAAGTTTTTTTTTTCCCCGGTGTCTGGCGTTTGAAAATATTTCTTATTTATATTTTTAAAATTAAAATTCATGCAAAATTATTATCTAAATAATAATAAATAATTAGAAAACAGTGCAAGTTAATTTACGAAAATAAATACAATCATACATACTAATATATTAAAGGAAATATTTAAATTTTCATGCTATTTTACTGCTGCTGTATATGCAGCAATATTTGTAATGATTTCCTGAAATTCTTAAATAAATATGAAAAACTCAAAAATTATTAAGAAAATTTTAAAATAATTTTACACAGTAAAGAAATTATGTTAAAATATGCACCCAAAATTACAAAATATATATTCTCTAAAAAGGGCGTGAATATCATTCTGTTTCTTAAAATCATATTAAATTCTGCCATTGCGAAACACATTAAAATTGTGGCTAGTTAAGGGACATAAGATTTAGGCCCAAATTTACAGTCCTTAGTTAACTACTGATGATAGCCTAACTCATGATATTTGTATGAAAAATTTTTGGTTAAACCATTTTTATTAGTTAAGTAAAGACTGTGAATTTTGGCCTTAGTCAAACAAAGCCAGCCTATTCTTTCATCTATCCGATATCAAGATACCTCAATAAAATATTGACTTGAATTTCTAAACATATTATTCATAGTTTTTTCCATATATACTCGTAAACAACTCATCATATTGAGTTTAAACATTCGTAAAACTCGATTATTCGGTTCTTGTATTTATCGTAAACTACTGAATTACTAAATTTATTACCCAAATATAGATTAAACATTTTAAAATTTATAAATAAACTCGGAATAAATCAATAGAATATGAATTATTTTGACTAAATAGGAGAATTAAAAATTAGATAAAGTAAAATTTTTTAAATTATAAAATATGACTATTATGTAATTTCTTTTGATCGGTTTTTATAAAAGTGGATATGGACGAAAACTAAAATGAAATTGTTTTATGCACTTATAGATCCCTAAAATGAATTTAAAATTCTTATATAACATGATTATCTGCCAGCCTAAAAGTCATTAATGGTTTTTCATTTCTAGTTTTGGAATATTAAAAAACTTTGTGGTCACAAAACAACTGTCAAAATATGTAAAAATATGTACTAACAAATTGATGATTCAATTCTTTAAAAGTTATTCTTCTTTTGTTTGGTTTTGCAGTCATTGCGGACGAAAAAAATGTGTAATTGCATTCATATGTACATATGAGGGTGTTGTTGGCTGAAGTGGTTAGCGCGTTGACTACTAAGCAAACAATGTCTTGGGGCCTGTGTTCAAACCCTGGCCAGAGCAAGTCAATCAACATCATTAATTTCTCGAATGTACATTAGTGAGACATTGTATTAATTATTGTCGGACTATTTAAGTGATGAAGGCATAGCACTGGTCACTAAAAAACTGTTCCGAAAGCGATTGATGACGTTGCAAGCTAATGTACACAACACCGCCCTCCTTCGTCGGTTAGCAGAAACATCGGCGAAGTAAAACAATTAATAAAATGCCTGCTAATTCAGCTTAACAAAGTTAATGCGTCTACTTAACACCGGAGACGCCTCAACACTGCCTTAAAAATTAACATAACGCGCAAAGCAGAGTTGTGAAAAAATTAAGTCTTCAAAATTTTCAACATCTATCTTTTCTACCCTATCCCTCTCTCCCTGAGTTCCGGCACAGTGCACTGCATACGTAGGGGTCATCCCCTGAGTGCTGGTCCTAGCTAAAAAAAAAAAAAAAATATTCGTTTTCCTTGTTATATTCTTTTTATACTCTTCACTAAAAAGAAATTCAAGGTTATGTATAGGTTTGTCTGTCCGTGTGTAATTTTCGCAATATTCATATGAGACCCATAAAGTATTTATATATTCTGGATCTTTATACATAGATAAGTTCAATGAGCCATGTTGGTCCCAATGTATGTCAACTGGTTTCGGAAGAAACTTGAAGAATTTCTCAAAAAAAAAAAAAAAAAAAATCAATCCCGAACTGTGTCAATATTAAGTTAAGTAAGAGTTTTCTGGAATCAAGTACCAGACGTTTGATTCAAATGAGAAGATTATTCAATCCCAAAATACTTAATTCGATAAAAAAAAAATAATGCGAAAAATGAAAAATTGCGTTTTTAAAGACATTCATAAATTTACGCCCAACATCATCATACATCTAATTAATCCTATCGAATACTTAAATCAATCCCTAATCAGGATTACTTAAGCTCAATTCGATCCTGGAATTTTTATTTTAAAATTATTAAATAGAAGGAAATAAACATTAAACAGAGGCATCTAAAAAAGTGTTGAATTCCTTCTGGAATTCGTTGAAGTACATTTCGGATTAATATTTTTAATCACTACACTTACTCAAAGTAATCCTAAAATATTTAGAATTGTTTTGTGTGTGGAGAATTGAGTCTTGAACTAATATGTCACGCTTCGTGTTAAGAAAATTCGTGTGGATTGTCGGCATAAATTATAAAATATACTTTCTATATTGCTGAAAAACAAAAAAGTGATGCAAGCAAAAATCATCAAACGTATCAGCTTTTCGCTTTGCTTTAAAGAAAATGCTTTTTGTTTTTTTATCCCCCAGAAAATACACTGTAAATCACCGTGAGAAAATTATAAAAAAAAACACAAAAAGTACCAATTTGTCCCGTTGTTATCCCTTAAAAAAGACTGTAATCTAAATCCTACCAAAGTTAATCTAAATCAATTTAGCTATTTTTGCTTATAGTAGGACAAACATACAAACTTTAACATTTATAATATTATTGTAGAATATGCTGGTACTTGTTTTCATATAAAATTCACATACATATATTTATTTTAGCCTCATCAAAAAGAAATTGCAGCATGTTTGCATATTGTAAATGGGAATAATCATGAATTTTTTGCAGAACTATAATATGGTTGGGATGGACTGATTTATTATTAAAATTTCATAAGCTAATAAAAACAAACCATCATAAAATGCTTTTTAGTCGTCCATTGTCCTTGACAATTTGTTTCGGTGTATGTTTTTTATTGCATATTGTTGGTTAGCAAAAATATTTCTATTTACTACATACTTCAGTGTGCATGTCAGTTTATAAAAAAAATTATCAGACTTATTGCAATGGCTTCTGCAAACGTCACTAATTTTGAAAGGAAAAATATTTTAAAAGTTTTTATATACAAACATATAAAATAATACATACAGCCATATGAATATATGTACATACATACAAAAATACATAATACACATACTTATGTACATATGTAAATATTTAAACTTTTAAATACAAATGCTGGTGGCATCTATCTTTGCTGCACTCTTAAGTGGTGTTAAAAGAAAAATCTAATATTCCAATCTTCCTGGCATGTACGAGTATGTAGAGAATTAATGTTAAACTTTTAAGCAACAAATTTCACTATTGAATTAAATTAAATTTTTCTTTTTATTTGTTGCACGATTTTTCGATAAACTCAAGAAGCCATCAATAAAATATAGAAAATTTTGGTGAAAATAACATTTTCAAATTTATAAATATTTTATCATCAAATCTCTTGCGAGTAAAAATATTGAATAAAATCATTTATTTTTTTTCTTTCCGCCCACACACGTACAAACACACATGCGCACATACATGCACACACTTCCAACCATAGAAAAGACATCAGCCACATACATAATAAAATTAAACATGTCAAAACATTTCTTAAACTAATAAAACAAAACAAAATGAAATGAAATGAAATGAAATATATTTTATTCATTAATTCAGTTGTTAACAAGGAATGTTTCTAAACAAATATAACAACAAACCACAACAATATTTTTTTGTTATATTAGAAAACTTCCACAAAACTTAAATCTTTATTAACAAAATAAAAATAAAACAGTGTGAAATGTTGAAGTTTCCTGTTTAATACTTTTATATTAAATTCATGCTTTAATTTTCACTTTGAATTTAAATTAAATTTAATTTTACAAGAAATCGTTTCCTGATTATTTAAAAAATTTACGATGATTGTACGTAAAATGTATTCTTTGTGTGGTGTGGCTGGCATTATCGTTATTTAATGATTTTTAAAGCATATGCTTTTTATTGCCATTTATTGCCGTTTAAGTGCAATAATGGGTCATTGAAATCATCATCGACTTCATGGAAGGACCCTCTCTCACACAAATACGTGCACGTAATTTCAACACGCTGCACCATTAACAACGTTATTTTGTCTGTCTGCCTGACTGACTGCCTGCCTGTCTGCTTTCCTGCCGCAAGCAACATCGTAATGATGTTCTATAACAATGATGATGTTAATTGTTGGCAGCGTCATTGCAAAGTATTCGTTCGTACGTACATCAGTCAGCCCTATAACCTCTACTTCTTTGTTTATGTCATCTATTTAGAAATTATTAATGTCACCATGAATTGTATTAATGGGATATAAAAACTAAACCATGAATGTACTTTTAAATCGTTTTTGTTGTATAAGAGTGGATATAGTTCTACAGCCAACATAAATATATTTAAGTATGTATGTGTGACCCCCTGGTGCAAATATCCAAGTTTATGTTTAGAATTGAAATTTATTCCGATGATAAAATATTGATAAAGCGGTTGGTGTTACATTCGCTTTTACGCGTTACATTTTTTTATAATCCATTTTATTCAGCTTTTGCCACCGGAGAGTTCTGGATGATTACCTGAGGCGAAAAGCTAAACTTCCGTAAATAAATTGACACTCACTTAAAAATCAAACTCGTATTAAATTCAATAATTTTAGCATTATATTGAGTACGAGTTGTGATAAAAAATTTTAATCCGAATATTCATAAACTGTATGTGAATCAATCCAGTACTTCATTAAAAAATTTTTTTTTTCAACGGCTTGTGTTCAATACCAGAAGTACAAAAAAAAATCTAATATATCTTTTTTCTGCTTTTATTTCACGATTTTTATATTGAAAACATGTGAGTCTATGTTCCATACCTGCAATGGACAAAAATAATTCAATTTAAAATGAGCAATTAAGCAATTTAATTAAGGTGATTGTTAAAAAAAAAAAATATTTCAAACGTATTAAAAAAGGATAAAATGAGCATAAATAATCCAGGTTAGGGTTTGATTCAAGTACGCAACAGGATTCATTTTAGATAAACGAAATATGTACGTCTTTAAATTTTTATTCACAATTATTTTGGTCCTCGAGTCATGAATCCATTCTTAAGCCGTTAATTTTCGTCTTAATTTTTACTAATCTATTTTTGGGATTGAACAAAGTATTTTGAGATTCAATAATCTGAACTTGAAGCAATCTATTTTAACTTGGTTTAAGAAAATCTATACTTATTGTATTTTCAGCACTGCTCGTGATTAATTTAAGTACGTTTGTGGGGTATTCAAAATGAACAAATTTAATTCTGCTGGTCAAGTATATTAGTGAAAATTTTAAGGAAAAATCGTTTAAAGTCTATTTCGTTTTTATTTACAAGACGTGGAAAGTAATTATATAAAATACTATAGAGAACAGAAAATTATGTAACTTCATTAAGATGATTACGGAACAATGAAATAATTAAATTGTAAATTAAATTCTTTTAAATTCACAAAATTTTTACCGAAAAAAACATCTTATTTCTATGTCTAAAGAAAGAAAGTATTGTTAATCTGATTTTATATTCTAATATTCTCCCGTTTATAAGAATAATTTGAATTTAAATTAAACTTGACCTTAAGCTAAAATAAAATATTTCAATCGAAAAATTAAATTAAAGGAAAAACAAGTTAGAAAAAAACTCAAAAATCAATAAAATAATTTATAAACTCAAAGAATCCTTGTACTGAACACACGTTATTGAAGACTTATTTTGTAAAACATCAAATGAAAAGAAATTCGTTTATGCATACAACAACTCTTTCCATCTCTGGTCGTTATGTTTTAAATGTCTGATTTTTTTTTCTTTTATTCTTTAATTTTCATAACGAAGGCAAGAAAAAAATCAATACAATCAAAGCAGCAAATATTAAAACAGACATTATAAAAGCGTGAGATTAGCATAATTTGTTTAAAACTGGGTCATTATTATTTTGTGGCAAACAATTTGTTTGTTTTCATAATTATTTTTGACATGCGAAAGAGGAAAAAAAAATGCGAAATACAAATCTATATACATACATATACATACATACACATTCATACATACATACATACATATAAAAGAAAGTCGAGTTAGTTTCACTGACTGAAAAAGTACTGAGATCAAAATAAGTACCAAGTTCTTCATAGGTACAATATCATCTCATTTCTGGGCAAGCAGTAAGCTTGCCAATATTTTTGCAAGAGTTATTTCCCATATTAGAAAGGCAAAAAAAATATTGTAGTATACTGTAATATAGCTTACAGGTTGCCTAGAAAGGAGATGGGATTGTACCTATGAAGAACTTGGTACTTATTTTGATCTCAGTACTTTTTCCGGCCGAAACATTTTGGATAGGAACTTGGCTTTATTTTCACATTTGTGTTTTTGTGCGGATAAATTTTACAAAATACATAAGTTCATATAACGTATTATAATAGTTTAATTTTATATGTCAACAGTATCAAAATTGTATGCATAAGCAAATAGTTATCTCTTCGTACTGATGTAGTATGAATTTTGTTAATAAAGTCGCTATTTTTGTTCGTGAAAGTCGTGATGTGCTTTGATTAGGTAAATCTTTACTTTATAAAAGTAAATAGCTTCCGTGCAAAGCCGGGGCGCTCAGCTAGTTTAATATTAAAGTATTATAAACCTTCTTTTAATATTAGAAAACTAGCTGATCCCGGTGTACTTCGCTACCCCCCTCGTTATAAAATAAAATTAAAAGTATTTATATATCCTATTGTGACGATCGGTCCAGTAGTTAAGACTATATTACGATTTTTTATTTTCCTATAAAGGGGCGTGGTCCCACTCACTTTTCTCCTAGTACGTATTCCTAATTATGTCAATACTATATGTACCAAATATCATCGGCGTAGGTCAAAAAATGCCCAAAATATGGCGATTTCAATTTTTGGGTTATATGGGAGCTGCCACGCCCACTTGTCCGATAACGCCCATTTTTGTCGTGATTACTCACATTAGTAACATATGAACTATTGCAATGTTTCAAAACTCTTGCTATCACAATAGTCAAGATATATGATGTTATTCAATTTATGTGGGAGGGGCTACGCCCACTTGAAATATTAAAAGCCTAAAACCATCCTCTATAAATTCCCTTTTGAATGACACCAGTTTGGGTCAAATCGGTTGGATAGTTTCCGAGTCTATAGCGAACATGGGTACAAACATTTTTTGTATTTTATATACATATATAGATAGATAAAAAAAATAATATTAATAAAAAAATAGTAATAAAAAAAAAACTCTAGCAGTTTTAAAACGCCGTGTTACAAGCGGCAAAACAGCTTAAAATATTTATAAATATTTATACGGAAGCAATAATTTAATTGAAGGAAATGTGCAACGTGGGATTTTACACCCACAGCAGGCACTCTAGCAAAAACTGACTAGAACAGAAATTTCGAAATTGAGTTCGCAATTTTAAAATTCGTAGATTCTTATACAATAAAATGTTTAAAATCTTGTCTCTATCGTAAATATCATATTGTTTATTTAAAGCTCTGGCACGAAAAAAGTTTCTTTATTTCGAAAATTACTTGAAAATTGAGTTCGAAATTTTTCGAAATTAGTGTTTAAATTATTAAATCTAGTTCAAATTAATAAACTATCTAATTTCGAATTTCTGAACATTAGGTGCACTGAACTCTTCTATCGAGCCAGCTTTGAACATATCATTAATAATTTTGGTTTGTTAAAGTAAATTTTGCAATTAAAATTATATGGAAGAGATTTCGTAGTAGGAGCGAAGCAAGCTTTTTCTATTGAGACACCGACAATTTTAGGAAAGCCAATTACATGTATCAAAAAATGGGAAAAAAGTTTTTGAATTTTTTATGTCTCCTGTGTTGTTAAACCATGTCTCTGCCAAATATTAAACTTCATTGTCTTTATTCATATTTATATAGGCTAAATTTCGAAATACAATAATCATAATTGTTAATAAAGGGTGATCCTAGTAGAGATACTTTTTTCAATAGCCCTTTTTTGACAGATCACGTGAGAGTCGTGTCATGCTGTCATGTTATTTTTGTTTAGTATTGTTTGGCATTTCATAATGGAAAGACTTACGCCTGAACAACGTTTACAAATCGTTCAACTTTATTACGAAAATTCACGTTCTGTGAGGAATGTGTTTCGTGCACTTCGCTCAACTTTTGGTCAACATAATCGGCCTACTGAACGTACTATTCGTAAAACCATCACCCATTTTGAGACCCAGCATTCATTATTGGATAATATTCGACCGAATAGACCAGAAAAAACAACGGTTTGGTGTAGTTTGTGGGCCGGTGGAATCATCGGTCTATATTTCTTAAAAATTAAGCCGGTGCGAACGTAACCGTCAATGGTGACCGTTATCGCGCCATGATAACCGACTATTTGATGCCTGAAATTGAAGCTCGTGATCTCGGCGATAGTTGGTTTCAGAAAGACGCCGCCACTTCCCACACATCACATCAATCAATGGATTTATTGAGAGAAAATTTCGTTGAGCACATAATTTCACGTTTTGGGCCGGTCGATTGGCCACCAATATCGTGTGATATCACACCGTTAGACTTTTTCCTGTGGGGATATGTAAAGTCTAAAGTTTATGCGGATAAACCCGCTTCGATTCAGGCCTTGGAGGAAAACATCATGCGTGTCATTCGCCAGTTACCAGTCGAAATGCTCGAACGAGTCATCGAAAATTGGACTCAACGTATGGACCATCTGCGACGTAGCAACGGTCAACATTTGATAGACATAATCTTCAAAAAATAAATGCCAAAGAATGTTCTTTCAAATGATAATAAGCATTCTCCATTAAATTTGAATTTTCTGTGTTTTTTTCTTTAAAAAAGTAGGGAACCTCGAAATGGATCACGCGTTATTTCAAGCAACAAAGGAAAATTTAATATCCAAAATCACTTTGATTTCAACTACACGGCTGAACAGAAAAAACATTGTTTGAAGCAGAAGCCACTTAACCTTGTCAGTATCCATGTGTAAATGCTTTTACTTCATGTTAGGTAGATATCATCATTGTCTTTATTTAGAGCTCCCACACGAAAAAGAAGTTTTTAAATTTCGAAATTTAGGTTCTTTTTTTTTAAATTAGTGTTAATATTTTTAAATTTAGTTTGAGTTTGTAAACTAATTCCGAATTTCTAAATATAATTTTCCACTTTAGTGTCATGAAGTCTTCTTCTGAGCCAGCTTTGAATATAACATTGAGTATTTCGATTTGTCGAAGTAAATTTTGCAATAAAAATTAACTTTGATTTTGGGAGATTTAAAAAACATATAAGAGATTTCGTATATGATAAACTAACATTTTTTTATTAAAAATTTGCAGGATATTTAAAATAAAAATTTTCAAGGATATGTTTACAAAAGCCATTTATATAAAAAATAGCAAAAAATTGCAAAAACAATTTTAATTTTTTACTTTTCTTTATTTATGGTTTTCGCAAGGAAATTCCTTTATATTGTAGTTTACTTTAAAATTTCGAATTTTCAAAATTGATTTCACAACTAATTTTTAATTTCAAAATTAGTTAAAGTTTTCAAAATTTTTGTAACAAGGACCTTTGTGTAAAAATTAATAATAATAAATAAAATGTTTATTATAATATTTCGCAATCTGAATTGTCAATTAATATTCCCTGAAGAAGATATTCATGAGATATTCATTATAATAAAAACTTTTGTTATTATTAATTTTTATAAAAAGATCTTGTGGTTGATATTATTGTTGCAAAAATATAAAAGAAAGATCGAAGAAAATTTAAGAAAGTTTTCAAAATTTAATTTAAATATTTGAAAATATATTCGATTCTAAAAATTAATAAAAAAATAATATTAAAAAACTCTTTAATAAACACAAAAGAATTCCATGTCAAATGTGGTTTGTTGCCCCTCCCATAACATATGGGAGGGGCACCCAAAACATATTTTTAGGGACACAAATTTTTTGTAAATTTTTTTTGTTAAATGCTACTCAACTGTGAACGTGAAGCTTGAGTTTAAGAAATTATGCTTAACCAAAAATACGCCAAATCAGAATAAAACTATAAAATCTAATATGTCAGCAAAATATGTTGTCCATTTATGAATATTTGCTTTTAAGAAAATTATTTTCATAAAACAATTTGTGTTTGTAAATTTATTTACTCATTCAATTAATGTCTTCTTGTCATGCTTAAAAACAGGACTACCAAAGGATTACATTAAACAAATAACATCTAAATATATTCATACTTAAAGCAAAAAAAAACAAACTTTAATAAATTTATTTATGGCTCTGCTCTAAATAAATATATTTTTCTCTTTTTTATAAATTTAAACAACACAAGCCATTTATTACTTTTTGTCATATTTAGACCATGTTAATAAATATTAGTTTTAAAAGCAGCAGCAGCTACGAAATGAAACCAAAAATATAAATAAATAAAAAGGTCCCAGTGACAAAAGAAATGTACAATGAAATATCGAAATAATCAGCGATGTGTAATAAATTTTACATATAAAAAATATTTTTCAAATAATAAATATCTTTTTAATATTTTTATTAAAAAAATAAAACATATAAACGTACGTGCATACACACACAAGCACATACAAATAATGTCCATGCTTTGCTGTGTTGGAGTTATTTCTCTATATCAAAAAAGGTCTATCAAATGTGAAACATGAACTGAAATGAAACAATCAAGCAGCAAACAAAAAAAAAAAAAACATAGAATAAAAGAAAATAGATATTAGAAACAGCCAAAAAAGAAAGTTTTTTGCAAAAAATCGTTTGAAATGAATACAAATGTTCGATAAACCGGAAGCGAAACAAATACATCAGGCAAAACAAGCGAATACAATAGAAAAATAATAAACAAGTTCTCTAAAGTTTGTATGAATATAGGGTAATTTTTTTTGTTGGCTTTTGTTTTATTTTTAATTTTCCACAGATTTAATATCCTTAATATTACTTGAGGCTGGCATTGCTTGAAGTGTTTAGTGCGTTGATTACTAAGCAAATAATGACTTAGGACCTGCGTTCAATCCCTGGTCAGAGCAACAAGTCATAGCACCGGTGACTTAAAACTGTTCGCACAGCGATTGATACTGTTCCAAGCTAATGTACACCATGTGCCCTCCTTTGTCGGTTAGCAGAATCATCGGCGAAATTAATAAAAATTACTGCTCACACAGATTAAGCAATTTAATGCTGTTACAGCAGATACCAGAGCTATTCAAATTTAAGTCTTCTTCACTATTTATCAAATTTGTTAATATCTATGTGGGAGTCCAAACGGAGCTGTGACACGTGTCCTTCTTTTTCGTAGAATTCATTGAACAAATAAAAAAGGGCCTAATAATCACATGCAGAATAATCAATAAGTTAGAAGTTTATCACAGATACTGGCGACAGTGCCAAAGCTCTTCTGTTGCAGCTTCTGTGTGCATGGCAATATCACAATAAGGTCCAGTCTCTAGTACTGATCAATCTTGAATTATTTAAATAGATCTCTGACAGTGGTTGTTGTAGGAATTACAGACATCACGTGAATTCACGAAGGACACCCTACCATTTAACTCTAACGGAATAATTTACATCCAGTGGAAAGAGTATGCCTTTTACAAACAGCGTCAAAGATGATGTACCAAATGGCAAGCATCATCACTCCCGCCTTTAGCTCGTTTAACCATTTACACTTTTGCAATAAAAAAACACAGTAGCACATGTGATCATATTTTTGGAAATTCTTAGAGTGAGCGGCCATTGAGAATCTTGTTATCCTTAGCATTTATATATAAAAGCTCAAAAGATTAATTTTGTGAAACGAACATAAAGAAAATTGTGAAAAGTCTGCAACTAACACAGTAACTAGTTCATTTAATTATTGTGAAGTAAAGCAGAGATTATATAGTCTGGGTTAAAAAGTATGGCGCCATTTATAACCAAGATTTTGCTGAAAATATTTTGGCACTTACTCAATATTTAAATTTACTTATTCAATTTTAATTAAAATGTTCATGTTCAGGGAAGGAGGGGGACTTGGGTGGGCTAAGCAACACCCAAGAATGTTATAGTCCTCATGCCAAGAATTTTTAAATCTTAATAATTACTTATGTATTGAATCATTTTTATAATCAGGAGGGAGGTGGTGGTAAAGACGTAACTCCCTCCGGGAAAATAGCCAAGCTACGCCAGTGCACGAGTTCAAGAATGTCCAACATTTATGCAAATTATTTAAGGGCATAGAAGATGAAAGTTAAATAAAACATCTCATTGTCTTTATTAAGGCAATATTCAGTTGATTTTGAATAAGAATTTTATATTTTACACAAAAGCCAAAACTTGAAAAAATCCGCACATAAAACTTTTAAACAATTCCAACAACATGTTGTTTTATACTTTGGCCTGCTATTTGCAATGCGCCATATAGAAAAACAATATATTTTCTTCCTCTCCACGTCCGTTTTGTAACACCAACATTTTTTTTGTTTGCATTTGATCTATTGCTGCCTTACAAAATAACGTTTTTGCTACATATACATACAAAACATACTGGTACATAGCTTTAAAATATATACTGGAAATAAATTTCTTATCAAGTTTGTGCCTTAAGGGCAATTGTAAGAAAATTTATATGTATGCCTGCCAATCTTTTATTTTTATTTTTATGTTTTTTAAGTTTCAAGATTCATTAGAAATTTCCAAGACAGTTAACGCGGAAATATGTTTTTCAGTAAAATTTTTTAAAATTAATCTTTTTATAAAAAATTGTATTAACAAAAAATTAGATACCAAGAGAAGAGAGAACAACTCAACATCAATACACAGCACACAGCATAACAAAAGCGGGCTGTTTTTAGAGCCCGCTATACATTCGTTGTAACTCTTAAAATGATTTTCGAAATTTTATGCAAACCCAAAGGATTTTGTAAGCTTTCAAAAGTTTGACTCAAGTATTATGTGTATTATACACTTATTCTAAAATTGTTTAAGCCCGTTCATATTTTCATAGAACCGTTCTTTATTTTCGTTCTGTGACAGTTTATTTTTTTTTTTATTTTATTTCAATTGTCTAATTTCTTTCTCGAAAATCTCAAACCTTCTTTGTTTTGTGCGCAGCAACTGTTTGTACTTGTCCTATTTAAGTTTGTCTAGCAATTTATTATAATCGGGATTTTCTCTTTTTGTTGTGGTTTGTTTTAATTTAAATCAAACTTAAAAGGCCTTTTCTTGTTTTATGAAAAAAATTTTCTATCTATGTACATACATATGTACTCGTATGTATGTATTTTTGTATATAGTCTTAACGAAATGATAACCAGAAGCAGACGTTACACAAAGAGCATTTTGCAAGAGAGCTCGAAATTTAACAGGCTGTGAGAGAAATGTTTAAGGTATTTTATATAAAATGTATTATTAGGACAATTAGTTAAAAGTCCATAGCTACGAGTAAATTTTAGTTAAAATAGAACAAATAAATTGTCTTTGTATATGATCACTTTGAGATGTTTTATACTGTGACTAAATTTACCATCTCTAAAGAGAAAAGCTTTCCAAATCATGAAACATTCGTTAATTTACTCTTCGTATGAAATTACTTCACTTTCTTGTTATATTTTATTTTAAATTTATTTTCTTGTTTTAAATATATTTTTAGCAAGGAAAATTGTTAACTAAAAGTGTTCGTTACTTTCGTAAGGTTTTTTTTTTTTTGCGTTATACTCGAAAAATTCTTATGTTACGAAAAAAGTAACTACGAAAGCTTCTCTTAAAACCCATAAAATTGTAGGTGTGTTCTTCACATTATGAACACCAGTGGAGAAGTTCTCAATCACACCAGCTTTTATTTTGTTAAGTAAAATAAGGCAAACGGTTCTTTTCGTTTTTCTTGTATAAAAATTCAAGTTTTTAATTTAGTTTCCAATGACCGACGTCATCCTTCACAACCTCAATCCTTCTTTAAATGGTACTTGCAACTGTCTGTACTTTTCCAATATAAGTTTTTTTGTTTGTTTGTAACATCTTGAAGTTGAATAAAAGTACTGTTGGAAGTCTGTGAAAATTTTTTCTTCTCTTTTATTTATTTGTATCGTTGTTGTTTTATATTAAATTAAACTTGAAAGGTTTTTATTTGTTTTAGTGGGTGAAAAACGAAAGGATTCATTTCCGTTGCGGACAAAATTATAACGAGACACAGACTTTATGTTGCTGTCAATAATAAATAATTCTAAAAGCATTTCGCATACAATCTAGAAACTCGATAATGATGGTAAATATTCTGTTTTTGCGCTTAAAAAGGTATCTGTGAAATTTTCATACTGAAGAAAGCTCTAAACTTGCAGAAAATAAATTTTTTTTTTATCACCATGTTGGGATTTTGGTTTCACACCAATGAATACCTGGCGTATTAAAATCGAATAGCAGGCTGCTACGATAATAGTTTTTAATATTTGAAAAAATAATACAATAAACCTTAAAATGTATATAATTATTAGAAAGGGTCGTTTTTTGTTATGGACTTCATAGCGATATTGTACAACCAATTTTGCCAAAACTTATACTAAATTTAAGATATTTATTTACACAAGTGACTGAAATATTGTAGGGTACCGTTGGATTAGCATTTTCGAAGCTAGATGCGTATAAAAATGCTACTAACAAATGCACTAGTATTACTCAAACAAATACATATGCAGTAGTGTTTTTTGAATGATTTTCTCTTTAAGAGATTTTTTTACGACATTTGGATAATGTCTCGATGAGCATAAAAAAACATGTTTATGAACATGTAGAATTCGGTTTATTGTTGGTCGTGACTGGAACAAATAAAGTTCGATTGTAATGAATTTCATTTTGTACGACTTATTTTTATTGTTATTTTATGTATTGAAACCAATTTATTTTTAAGGATTGTAATTGTACTCGCCTTAATTGTTCTCGCCTTAATTTCTTTAATCTAATTTTTAATTAAATAATTTTTATGAGGAATAATATTTTAAAACACCGTAATAATTTAGAAGAAAAGCAAGTTTGGACTGTACACAACGTTGAACTGGCATCATGATGTTTTGCGTCCAACCAATATATTAAACCCATTGTTAGATCTTAGCTATAAAATTCAGGAGAGTAAAAAATTCATGGAAAGTACATGAATGCATATTAAAAAGGATGACCAAACAATAACTTTCACAATATCTACAAAATTAACAATTTAAACATTAAATGTAATTTTTATTCAAGAATTTTCCATAAATTCATTTTCATTCACATTTAAAACGTTTCTTTTGTTTTGAAGGCCTTCAGATATTTCAGCACTTTTAAAATAAAATTTATATGTAAATGTATGTTTGTCCTTTATTTGAGCCTTGATTTGTTGAAAATAAAATAAAATAAAATAAAAAAAATATTTCTAAAGCCTTTTTTGCCGTAATTTTCTATCCTTCGTTTTTCAAGGGTTTTTGTAAATGTTTTTTTTTATTATTTTATTTGCAAAAAGGCAGCACCACAAAAGCCTTGCAATATACTCGTATGTATATCTATGTTATACTTTCAACTAGTTGTATGGATGTATATATTCGCGTATGTGCTTGTGTGTGTCTGCGTTTGTATGTAATTAGCAAATTACCCACTCATAAACTTTAAATGTGCCAAGAAGCAAAAGAAAGGATTTTGTGTGACTGCGTATTGAAAATGTTCGTTAACCTCCAGATTTTAAATGTCCTAAAGTTCAAATTGTATTTGTATGGTTTTAATTTACATATTTATTTGTTATGCCTTTATTTTGTTTTTGGCAAATTTAACAAATTTAATGTCAACGTTTGTAAAATTATTACTGAAAATATTACATATCGATGGCTTACTTTGAAAAGGCTGTTTAGTGAAAGTAATAAATAAAATATGGCTGTAGCAGAGATTTGAGATTTCTATTCCAACTATCCCTTTTCCAAAAAGGATAACACATTAAGTAGCAGTCATTAATTATGCAATTTAATTAATTAAATGGGGATTTTGTTGTTTCATTACTCTTTATTTAAATTGTTAAACCAAAACAACTTAATTAGTTCATACAAAAATAAACATTTTTAAGTCAAATCGAAACATGACATTGGCCTTAGTGTAAATTTAAATCCTGATAAAATTTTAGTTTTTGTTTCATGTCAAACACCAGCAATAAATATGGGACATAACTTTCTTAAACAAACAAAAAAAATGGTCTAAGCGGTTAATTTGTTGACCTTTTTATACATGAGACAGTTTTTCTTTATTAATGTTTTAAGCTCATTTAATAAATTTTAAAATAGAAATGTTAAAAATAAAATACCAACAAAAACACAACAACAAAAGCACCATAAAAAGTAAACGACCGACCGACCATATGAATTTAAAGTCTCTTACCATAAAAACTTCTCGTAAAAGAGTATTGTTTTTTTTTTTTTTGTTAACACGCAGCCAACTAACTTATGCCAATTTCACCATCACAACAGTGTGCTCGTACATACGAGTATAACAAGGGTCATAACCTTAAAATGCCAGCAATAGCAACAACACTAACAAAAAGATTTAAAATATAGTAAATAATAAAAAGTACTATTGCGAATTCGGCCATGCGGAATGTTGAAGACTACACAATTTAACTTTTTAAGAAAAAAATTTTTTTGCAGTTCAAAAAAGGACACTATTTTTTTGTTGTTATAAGTGAAAGTTTTGTTTTTCTAATGAAACAACTTTAATTAGGTTAAAGACTGTTAATTTTTGTTGTTAAAAATATTTTTATTATAATTTAGTGTAAAAGAAGTTATATTAAGTAACTTGTATCAGAATTTATTACTGGATTGGACGAGAGAGCAACGACAGTATTCAATTTTCACATCTGTCGCACGAGAATAAATTTATATAATTTAATAATATGTGAACAAAGCGAATCACTTGATGAGATGGTGAAAGTTTTCTGATCAAAAGAGCTTCTTACACAATATTATAAACTAAATTTTGGTAATTCAAAAATTAACTCGAAAAATTCAAAATAGATATTGAATATTTTACCATGATTTAAAACTAAATTTCGAAAATTCGAAAGTAAATTAAAAAAATGGGAAACTATTTTTCCCTTTCCAAATGACTCTTTCACTTACTCTCAAATCATTTCATGTGAATGTGTGCTGGCTAATGAAAATATTGAGAACTATCATAGTATTGTTATTTTACGAGTATGTATTAAACAAAAACAATGCTTTGAGACTCCGTACATTTCCATATATCATAGAATTTCTGTAAGCTTTGTTGTTGTTTTTGTCTATTTTAAATAAATTTTGTAATTTCAATTAAGCTCATTTTTGATTAAATGACAACGTCAAAAAGTAAAATTTCCGTATCTGGAAAATTTGGTCACAGGACACTAAACAAATTTTTATATTTTGCAGCGAAAAATGGCGAAAATCGTACTTTTGGAATTTTCTGTTGAAAAGAGTCATATGACTTTAATAAACGGTGAAGACCATGCTTTTGTATAGGAACATCGATTAGCAATACAGGACATATAAAAAACAAAAAATATTTTTTGCTGTCATTTTGAACAAATGCTACATAAACCATTGAAAAATGCTAAATATATCGAAAATCGTATTTTTTGATTTTCCTGTTAAAAAAAGTCATATGACTTTAATAAACGGTGTAGACTATGCTTTCGTGTAGGAACATCGATTAGCAATACAGAATTTTTAAAATAACAAAAAATTAAAAGCGTTACTTACACAATATTTTACACTTAATTTTGGCACTGCGAAAATGATATCGAAAAATACAAAATAGATTTTAAAAATTTAACTATGATTTTTGAGTGATTTCGTGTGAGTGTGTGCTGGCTAGGGATGCCAATCGAGACTGGATTTGTGAACCCCAGGGTTTCGGGATTACGAAAATTCCAATCCCGGGATAAAATGCATATAGATTATTTAACCCACAACAAATATATGTAAGTTAAGAAATCACTTTCGTCTAAATGCATAAACAAATTCAAATAAATTCTTTTGGGATCACATTGCAACACACGCTTAAAACATTCCCACATTTTATGCTGACACTATGTCTGCAACTTTAATAATATTAAAATATTAAAATATAAAAACGTTCCCACATTTATGCTGACAAGATGAAAATAAAAAGTTATTAATGCTTCTGGAAGAATAAGTTAGTCAGTTCTAAGTTAGACCTAAGCTTAACAAGTTGAAAAATAAAAATATATTTTTTTAACTAAAAACCCAACTTGAACTTTAATTGGCGCCCAACGTGGGGCCCCGCAAATTTTACACAATATTCTGAAAAAACCAAGTAAGAAGTGCTATCGCGGGTGTCCTCGAACAAAATTTACAAATAAGTATCCTAAAAATATAGGAAAAAAAAAAAAAACGTGTAAAAAAGTATCCTTTAAATAACAGGAGAAACAAAAGAAGACAGTGAAAAATCGTAAAATATCCTTTAAAGAAAGAAGATAAGTAAAAACGTGGAAAAAATTATAATAAAGGAGAATAGTATTCGTATGAATTGAACATTTGTAAAGTGAATAACTGTTTGCATTAAAAATTGACGAATTCTTCAAGTGCGGTTAAATAAAAACTAAAGGCTTGTGAACAAAAAACTTAAAAAATTTTTGCAATAAAATTTTTGCTTGGAAAGCATTAATTTGCAGCCAAAAACGATAAAACAAAATTTTTTTTCCTTTGAATAAAAATTCCCTACAAACCATTGAATTTTTGTGCGCAAAACTAAAGAATAAAAGAATTTAAAAAAAAAAAAACTGAATCTTTAACTGCGTGAATTTATACAAAAACTGAAAAAGTGTCCGTTGTGGAAAACCTGAAGCTTTGAAATTCGTTCCAAAAAGGAGGCCAAACCAACCAAAGACAACTGCCAATTTCATAGCGAGGAATTTATTAAGTGACAACAACAGAAAGAAAGCCAAAGAGGGAAAATATCAGCAATCAACAATCAAGAGAAGGAAACAAGCAGCAAAGAATTTTACGTAAGATAGTATTAAGTAAAGCTAATTATTTAAATTTAGTTTTTACCAAATTGTGAAAATAATTATTTGAAATTTGCCCTTAAGAAAAAGTTGATAAAAGCTGATCAAATAGTGAAGCTAATTAAATTTTAATTCTAAGAAAATAAAACTTCCTTTAACGTTTTTTGAACTTTTAATCGTGGATACTAAAATTGATGAGGAAGATTTAGAGCTTCTTCCGGGTGAAGAAAATTTCATTACTTGTTCATTGGAAGACATATTTAAGAAACTCAAAGTTTCTGAAGAAAAAATGGCAACTTCGGAATCCGTGAGTGTAACAAGCTTAATTTTGAGCCATGTTGCTCCTTTAAAGAGAACCATCGATGAACTAACTTTAAGGATACAATCCTTGACAGCCAGTGATTCAGTTAGGGAATATACTACACAAAATATAGACGACAGCATTCGTTGTGACGAGACATTAGATGTCATAAAGTCACTACCGTCATTTGATGGTAACGAATCTTCCTACGTTAGTTGGCGCGAAGCTGCCGTCAACTCTATGCATTTATATAAAAAAGGTAGTCGGCGTTATTACGCAGCTCTTTCTATACTGAGGAATAAAATAACAAATGAAGCGAACGACATGTTAACAAACCATGGTACCGTGCTTAACATGGATGCCATATTAGCTAGGTTGGACTTCGCGTATGCAGATAGGCGCCCTCTCCACCTCATTGAGCAGGAGTTGAGCGTGATGCGTCAGGGAATGCTTAGCATCATAGATTATTACAATGATGTCAACAAAAAATTGACGTCGTTAATAAACAAAACAATTATGACACACGGGTCTAATGAGGCTTTAACAAAAGAATTAAACAATAGAAACCGTCAATATGCACTAAGAGTTTTTATTACCGGTTTAAACGCTCCTCTAGCAGACATATTGTTCTCATTGTCTCCTAGTGATCTTCCAAATGCACTTGCCAAGGCGCAGGAATTAGAATCAAATAATATGAGAGCTAACTTCGCTCGACAATTTAATAAACCAAATTATACGTTTAATACTAACAACCAAAATAATCGTACCAACAATAACTTTCGAAATTACACTAATAATAAATTTCATAATCATTTGAGAGTAGGGAATCTTAACACAAGATCGGCGAATAATAATCATAATTTTCCCAAGCCAGAGCCTATGGACATAGGAAGTTCAGCTAATATAACTCGTGGACGGCAAAATAATTATAATAATTACCGACCGCAGCAACAGAATGGACCTTTTGGTTTTAATAACACCTTGAAGCGAGGAAATAGTGATCGTACTAATTATCAGCCACAGACCAAGGCTCAGCGTATTAATAATATATACGAAACTGCTTTTTTAGAAGAAACCCCGAACTCCCATACATCATTAAACAGGGAGCAACCGGGAGAAGATATAGAATTCTAATCGTAGTGGGGCAACTTGTTGCTACTGTTCCCCAAATACCTTCCAAAATAGGAAACGATTAGCAATAAGAAAAAGAGTAAAAACTGTAAACGGATATACAATGATAGAAAATTACTTCGAAGCTACTTTGTTCGGGTTTAGGCAGATATTTTATGAGATAGGAAATTTAAGCGCAGATATCCTTATAGGATACAATTTTTTAAGGAGAGCTGGAATAATTTTGGATTTTAAGAAGGGTTTAATAATATGTGGAGCGAAATCGGAAAAGTTTCACAATTTTGAGGATTTGTTCGATCATGGTGATAAGGAAAATGAAAGAATCGAACTTAATAAATGTGTCATGAACGAAATTTCGTCACCTACAGAAGGTGATCAGGATGAAAAAGAAGAGTCAATTATACTCTTAAGAAATGAAATTATTAATGAAATTAGGAAATGTCATTCCAATATTAATATGACACTTCCATTTAGAACGGATGTGAAAGCGGAAATCCGTACAACTGCTGGAACTCCAATTTGGAGTAAGCAGTATCCCTATCCCTTGTCCGCGAATGATTTTGTGAATAAAGAAATTGAAAGAATGTTAGGCGACGGAATAATCCGGCCAAGTAGAAGCGCGTACAACTCACCCATATGGGTCGTACCAAAAAAAGGCTCTAATAGTAATGGCACGCAAAAATTGCGCCTAGTAATTGATTATAAAAAACTTAATGAAAATACAGTCGAGGAAAAGTATCCCATACCCGACTGTAGCGTAATACTTTCCAACTTAGGAAAGGCGAGATATTTCTCTACAATTGATCTCGAATCGGGATTCCATCAAATATCGATAAGGCAAACCGATATAGAAAAAACCGCGTTCTCTGTCAACAATGG
This sequence comes from Lypha dubia, assembly GCA_947311025.1. Classification (NCBI taxonomy): domain Eukaryota; kingdom Metazoa; phylum Arthropoda; class Insecta; order Diptera; family Tachinidae; genus Lypha; species Lypha dubia. The sequence continues at coordinate 42,400,237 of OX371260.1, forward strand.
GAAATATGAGTTCCTTAGAATGCCATTCGGCTTAAGGAACGCTCCTGGCATTTTTCAGAGGGCCATGGACGATATTCTCAGGGAATACGTCGGAAAATTCTGTCACGTTTATATGGATGACATCATAGTGTTTTCCAACTCAATCAAGGAGCATACAATGCACTTGAGAACAGTTGTGGAGGTATTGAAGGACGCTCATATGAAGATTTCGCTTGAAAAGTCAAAGTTTTATCAACGTGAAGTTGAGTTTCTGGGATATATAGTCAGTAATAACATTATTAAAACTGACCCAAAAAAGTTGGAAACCATACAGGAATACCCCATACCCATTACCTTGAGGCAACTGAGAAGCTTCTTAGGAATGACTGGGTACTACCGCAAATTTATAAAGAATTATGCCCAAATAACCAAACCCCTAACAAACTATCTATCAGGAGAAAATGGTAGAATTTCTCAGAATATGTCAAAAAAAGTAAACATAACACTTAACAAAGAAGCAGTTGATGCATTTCAAAAAGTAAAAGAATTAATGATCGATCAATTAGAACTCGTTCAGCCCAATTATGATAAAAAGTTTATTCTGACGACAGATGCTTCTAGCGTGGCTATTGGCGGAGTATTGAGTCAGGACGGGAGACCGATAACCTTTGTATCGAAAACGCTTAACTCTACAGAAAAAAACTATGCTACCAACGAAAGGGAACTATATGCCATTGTATGGGCCTTAAAAACCCTCCGAAATTACCTGTACGGTGTAAAAAACCTAGAAATACATACTGATCATCAGCCACTGACATTTTCAGTCTCGGTCAGAAATCCGAACGCAAAGATGAAAAGATGGCATGCCCTTATTGAGGAGTTTGCCCCAAAAATTATATACAAACCAGGTACAGCGAATGTGGTTGCCGATGCTCTGTCCAGGCAGATTTTGAACCAGATTTCAGATGATAATAGCATCCACAGCACACAGCATTCAACGGAAAGTAGCGACAATTTTCATATACCTGAAACTAATAAGCCTTTAAACGAATTCAAACAACAAGTTCTCTTACTAAAAAACAGAATCACAATTCATGAGTCTATTATCACTTTCGGCAGAACTCGCCATATAATAGAGTTTGATACAAGAGAAAATCTCTTGACAATTCTCAAGGAATTTCTACAGCCAAATTTAGTGACAGCTATACACTGCACACAGGAAGACTTATATGAGTTTAAAGAAACAGTTAAGGACGTATTTACAAATAAATTCGTTTTCACAAAAATTTTCCCAAACGACATCACTAATTTAGATGACCAACACATTATAGTAGAGCAGACACATACACGTGCTCATAGAAGTTATAAAGAAAACTACAAGCAGGTATTCAAACTATATTATTGGCCAAAAATGATTAATTCATTTAGGGAATATATAAGACATTGCAATATATGCAATAAATCTAAATATGACAGGAAACCAATGAAACTTCCAATTGGCGAGGCACCAATTCCACAAACAGGGGGGGAATTCCTCCACATTGATATATTTTACGCGCAAAATTTAAAGTTTATAACATGCATCGACGCGTACTCAAAGTTTATGGTGATAAAACCTATTGAAAACAAATTGAATCTTGGCGAAAAGGTACTTGATATTTTACAAACATTTCCTGCAGCAAAAAAAATAACATTAGATAACGAACCAGGGTTCACAACTCCACAATTCAAATCCCTAATGCAGAGACTACAAATCCGGTTATATTATTGCGATCCGCGACACAGTTCGACCAATGGCCAGGTTGAAAGATCACATTCTACCATTGTAGAAATCGCACGTTGTATAAAGAATGAATATCACATAATAGATACAATTGAAACATTTTACAGGGCCGTGCAGCAGTACAACCACACGATCCATTCAGTAACAGATAAAAAACCCTTCGAGGTATTTTACAATAAAATAAGTCATGACGACTTACCGGATAGGTTACGCAAAGCCCAAGCAAAAATGCTTGAAAGAAATAAGACAACTCAAGTAAAAACCTACGAACCTAATCAAGAAATTTATGAAAAGCTAATGGGCAAGAGAGATAAGTTAGATTATAGGTATAAGAGACAGAAAGTAAAAGAGGATTTAGGTAATAAAGTCAGAGTATACAGTAGGAATAGGATAATACATAAGGAAAACATTAGGTCCTAATATACTAAAACAAACTATAAAGATATCTAACAAAACTAATATTGAGCACATAATAACTAACGCTAATACATTTTAACAACTAACCAACGCAACTCATACTAATAATATTAATCTTAAACTAATTTTAGCAAAATGCTACTAAATATGATCATGATGATACTTTTCACTCATATGGTAGTCACAGAGATACAAATCCTAGATTACTCAAACGCAAATTTTATTCAAATTCATTTGGGCCTGACGAGGCTGAAAAACGGAAATTTCAAACTGATACATGTTCTTGAAATGAATAAATACGCAGAATTGGTAGACACTCTAAATTCCGAATTAATGAAATTACCAAAAGAAAATACTGCTTTTCCCTTTATATTAGAAGAAATTACACAGCTTAAAAGCCAAATAAAGAGAATGACCCCCAGAAAGAAAAGATCACTCGATATACTGGGAACCGCGTGGAAATGGTTGGCGGGATCACCGGACCATGAAGACCACAGAATCATTGAAGACCATATTAAAGGTCTATTAACCAATAATGAAAGGCAGAGAATTATAAATAAAGAAATTATCGAAAGAATTAACGGAATCACTAAAGTGACTAATAATATAATGAAATTCGTGAGTTCTTCAAAAGAAGTTCAAAAAACATTAGAGGATAATCTCACTAACAAAATACGAATATTAAAAGAAGAAATTACTAACATAGAATATGCCTTACAATGGGCCAAGGTAGGAGTTATAAACTCATTCATTTTGTCAGAAAAAGAAATTGAAGAAGCTAAAATATTTTTAGAGTCAGAATTGTTCCCTTACAATAACTTGGAAGAAGCCTTAAGCTTTGCCTCAATAAAAATTGCATCTAATGAAAATGCCATAATATATATAGCAAACTTGCCGTCTATTGACAAGGTTATTTGTGAAAAGTCAATAATTAAGCCAATAAGAAAGAATAATACAATTATAAAAATGAACTATGAAAATATAATACAATGTAAAAATTTTACCTTTGCAATTAAAGATAAATGTATTGAGTTAAATAAATTATGTATTTGCGATAAGAAAAACTTAGTAGATTTAAGTGAAACAAAATGTATCCCAAATCTTTTAACCAGCCAGAAGCATGAGTGTACAATTGTCAATAATCAACATGTTCCGTCTGTCGAAGAATTATACGAAGGTACAATATTACTAAATAATTTTAAAGGATCTGTAAATGTTGAAGGATATGAGACTTACGCTTTATCTGGAACATATCTAATCCAATTTCATAACGAAACTTTAATTATAAAAAATAAAACTTATACTTCAAAAGAGAATGTTTTTGTAAAACCTCTTCCAGCCATTTTTCAGTATTCCTCTGGGAATCAGCCAGGCGAGGAAATATTGTCTTTGGAACTTATCAAGGAACTTAACGTAAATAATATTGAAGAATTAAAATCAATTGATACAAAAAACAAGATCACAACCTCAATAAACTTTACTCTATCAATTCTAATGGTTGTGATAATATTATGTTGTTGCAAAAGATACAGGAATAGTTCCTCAGTGAATTTACCTTCTAATGTAAATACTACTTCACCAAGGGACAGTGATCCGAAAAACGAATCCTTGGAAATCCCACTTTATTAAGTAATTCAATTGGGGACAATTGATTTAAGGAAGAGGGGAGTTAAGAAATCACTTTCGTCTAAATGCATAAACAAATTCAAATAAATTCTTTTGGGATCACATTGCAACACACGCTTAAAACATTCCCACATTTTATGCTGACACTATGTCTGCAACTTTAATAATATTAAAATATTAAAATATAAAAACGTTCCCACATTTATGCTGACAAGATGAAAATAAAAAGTTATTAATGCTTCTGGAAGAATAAGTTAGTCAGTTCTAAGTTAGACCTAAGCTTAACAAGTTGAAAAATAAAAATATATTTTTTTAACTAAAAACCCAACTTGAACTTTAATTTGTATATAAAAATTTTGAAAACTTGAGTACATTTATTCGAATAAAATATTATATATATTTTATAATTCATTTTGTATTGCATGGTTAAATATAATTATATATGTTTTTTATATTATTCCAACATATATGTATATATAATGGGTGGTGTTGGCTAAAGTGGTTAGCGCGTTGACAACTAAGCAAACAATGACTTGGGGCCTGGGTTCAAGCCAGTGCAAGTCAACCAACATTATTAATTTCTCTAATGTACATTATTGAGACATTGTATTAATTGTTGTCGGACTATTTAAGTTATGAAGGCATAGCGCTGGTCACTAAAAAACCGTTCCCCGACAGCGATTGATGCTGTCCAAACTAATGTACACAACATCGCCCTCCTTTGTCGGTTAACAGAAACATCGGCGAAGTAAAACAATTAAAAAATGCCTGCTAATATAGCAAATTTAATGCGTCTACTTAACACCGGAGGCGCGTCAACACTGCCTTAAAATTTAACATAACGCGCAAAGCAGAGTTGTGAAAGACTTAAGTCTTTCAACATCTATCTTCTCTACCCTATCCCTCCCCCTTAGTTCTGGCACAGTGCACTGCATACGTAGGGGTCATCCCCTGAGTGCTGGTCCTAATAATAAAAAAAAAAAAAAAAAAAAAAAAAAAAAAAAAAAAAACATATAACAAAATTATAATGTATTCATCAAAAAGCAAAGAAACAAAATAAAATTATTTAAATAAAAGTATTTATTTAGCGGCCTATTTTTTTATAATTGCTAAACGCGTTTAAAAAGAATTATTATTATTATTATTATTATTAGTATTATTATTATTAGTTCCTGTTGTTCCTAAGAGGAACATAGGGCCGTTAAATTCGGTTTCATTAATAATTGTTTGTTTAGGATGAGTAGCTTATTAGGCTAAAGCATCCAAGACTGGTGCTAGGGCTGCTAGCTAAGCCTACCAGACAGGCGAGAGTTGGTCACATTTGTATAGCGAGCCGCTTGATGCAAGAACAGACACCCGTTCGCAGAGGCACCAAAATGATGAAAACCGCAACAGCAATTAGTTATTTAATGGCGCCAATCACTCGCCATGTCAATTCGAGTATCATTGACACTCAGAATTTAAATGGAAACCGGCGCAACCCGGAGACCTTCTGAGACTCTCCTCTCGAAACCGCTGATTGTCCGCGGCTGCCTTAAGCAGCTACCTCACATATCTGCAAGACGTACCACTATCCGCAACCTGTGACGCGTCCGTTAGCACTCAGCTGTGCTTCCCACGTGCAATAACAAATCGTACAACTTCACATAGAAGTGAAATTGTATGACTTATTATCAGCAGTTGGGCGGAGTTTAAAAAGAATAGTAAAGGTAAATTTGTTTCTTTTAGTTTCATTGACGGTTTTATCAGGGTGAAACCAAAATATATAAAAGATCAATATTGTGGCGACACGGTGACAAAAGTGGAGTCATGTCTTTGGTGCGTTTTCTTTTGCAATTATTTTCAATTGCATCAGATTTGTTATTAACCGTGAGCATACTTTTTGTGTCCAAAAAAATTAGGAATGAAAACATCCAGTTGAGAAACATTAATGCATATAAATCCAATATCTGTTAAGGGTGTTATATGTTCATGTGTCCGTGCTATAAACGCAATTCAGAAAGCAATAAACAGCAAAACTGTGTATTTTGTTGTTGGATTAGGAAAAGGATATTATATTTTCATTTGACTCTCGCAGGAGCAATGGCATCGACAATGAACTTGTTTATGCGGATTTAAAATCCTGAATTCCGAACATCCCCGAGATTTTCGGGATCGGGATTGGCATCCATTGTGCTTGCTAATGAAAATGTTGAGAACTATCATAGTATTGTTGTTTTTATATTAAACAACAGCAATGCTTTGATACTCCGTACATTTTCATATCATTTCTGTACTCTAGTTTTTGTTTTTGTGTATTTTAAATAATTTCTTATTTGTCCCTGGTTCAATGGTAACGGTAAAAAGTAAAATACCCGTAATTGGAAAATTCAAACATTATACACAGGACACTTTATAAATTAACAAAAAAAAATTTTAATTGTTCGACATTTTCGCTTTCCGAAAAGCTTAATTCCTAAAATATATTTCTGTATTGTTTTATCATTTATAGTTCTCTTGCAACGATAATAAATACCTTGTTTATGATAAAGTTTAATTTGCTTAGATGAAATCATAAGAATTAATTCGGGGTAATCCCGCTTAAGTTTTCTTTTAATATTAATTTGTTTCTTTTCTATTAGAAGGATCCCGTGAATGTAAAATATCGAGGGACTTTAATGAAATCCAGCAACAAAATATTCTAAAATTTAATTATCATTTGCACTTTAACGACATCATGTGTATTAAATTGCTTACAAGTACTGTGTCACTCTGCTTATAACAAACTAAATGACAGACTCATTATGAACATATTTTTTTGTTTGGTAGATCACATTAAATATCTTCCAGTTTAAATCGGATACTTATCAAAAACATTCACTTTTGCAAATGCAAATACTGTGAAAAAAACACAATAAATATTATTCCGAGTAATAAAATACTCCTTAGTCATACTCCAGTCCTTTTTAGTTCCATTGAATATTTCAATGGGATTTGTGAAGGACACAGCGTGAAACTGAAGTGTGAATTACACATTTTAAAATGCACTTAAATCAAATTGTTGTATTATTATCTGTAGAGTACCCGTGCTGAAATAAAATATTTTAACGTTTTATTTGCTTACTCAGTTACTGACAGCAATAAAAGGTAATATTGTTAATTTAAAGCTAAGTACACACGAAGCAAAAATTCAAGATAAACGTATGAAAACATCTGCAGGCGGGTAAGTTTATAAAAACAACAACATTCACGTGTGACAATTGCAAGTCACTAATTAGCGAACAAACAAATAATACGAAGTAAGTATGTTTCTTTGAATTTTTCATTTTTATTTTGCTTCGTGTGTACCAAGCTTAACAAGTAAATTAATAGTAATCATGGCAATGAGTCGTTGACGTTGTTGTCTTGCAAGTTAAATTTCACGTCCTTTAGTGTAACAAAACTATTGTGTTCATTTCTAGTGTCAAATTGCTGGAAATGAGGGAGAAAAGTGAAAGAAAGCGTAAAATTAAACCAAATAGAATTGTTTAGAGTTAACAACCTTAAGCGCATAATAAATAGTTAAATGTACAGTGCAATCGTACATACAATTGAAAAACAAATGCACTCATAGACAAGATAACACTTGTAAAATATATATGCCCGCTATAGTGAACATAAAAATGAAGAGCTGAAAATATATGAATTATTTATGACGACCAAAACTTTATGAAATCAAAATTCGTCTCTGACGATTGATTCTGGTATACAGTATCAAAGAATATAAGTGATTTACTGTGGCAGAAGTTAAGATTTGCCCCTTTTGCTCTGTGTTCTATTGTATCGGAATGGAAAACTTTATAAAAAATTGAGAAGAATTATGATGTGACATTCGAATACATTCACATTCGAACATAAAAAAAAACATAAAAACATGGTTTGTGAAACCAATTGAAGCAAAACACAGGCATGGTCTGTTTGGTTTTTTTTTAACTTACATTCATGAGTAATACTTGTGCAAGTATTAGTATGCTTTAAACGCTTATATCTAAAAAAATACTGAACCCAGAATAACCCACAATACCGCTTTCGCTTCTGAGAATAATACTTTTTTAACTTTCTATAAGTTTTGTAAAAATCGGTTAAATATATTGTCCTGAAATTCTATCACAAAAAATGCTATGGCTCATTATATATATATATATAGATATTATAGTAGAAACTTTATTTTAGATCGCATGGTTTATTAAATCAATCACGGAATTAATTGAGACCATTTTACAACTTTCATTAAATATATTGAAACTTTTTTTGGAGTGATTTTCTTTTGTTTTTTTTTAAATTAATTCATTTTAATGAAACTTTGTCTACACCTTGAACAGATCATAGTCATTGCAAATGTGGGCGAATCCACGCCTTTTATAAAATAATTATACAATTATGACAGCATTTTCATGAGTCAATATGGCGAAAAAAATGGGCACTGCCATTCTCAGAAAATGCTGTGAACTCTGGTGGCTTTCAAACTTAACACCGCTCTTTTGCTTAATTCAATCTTTTAACCTTCGTTGGCTTACAAAATTATTAGCGATTACAGTCTTTTTTCTCCTGCTACCGCCCACAACCAAATACCCAACGAGCACGTTCATCTAAAGCTCTGCATTTAAGCGAAATATTTTTTGAAATAATGTCACGTTTTATGTTGGCCACAAAAAAAAAAAAAAGAACGCAAAATGAGAACGATGTTAAAACTTGAGAAGTGTTGCAACGCATTTAGGGTGCAATAAATGTTTTAAGCAACAAAAAATATGTGAATAATTTCGCCATATTTCTCATTTACATTTAAAAAAAAACTCCATTAACTTGCAAAACCTCCACACTTTGTAAATGTTACGCTTCAATTAAGTGCAGAAATTTTTGTGCGATTTAAATTGCGAAAATGAAACTTGCAAATCTATGCAGTTTCTTCTTTTTTTTTTTTTATTTTTTTAATTGGAAATTTAAATTTGTGTGAGTTTTGAGTGGTTAAGTTTTAAGGGCCGATGTTAATTTTAAAAAAAACACAAATTATTTAGGAAATTATTGTAATTTTTTTTATTATGATAATATGGTATGGTTCAATTATGTATGGAAAAAAATATCGGCCAAATGCCCGCCGCGATCTCGGCGGCACACCTCTATCCAATGGTCCAAATTTTTGATGACGCTAAGGCATACTTGAGGTTGTATGCCGTTAATGTGCCGCATTATCTCATCCTTAAGCTCTTGAATTGTTGCTGGCTTATCGACGTACGCGTTTTCTTTCAAATAACCCCATAGAAAGAAGTCCAACGGTGTCAAATCGCATGATCTTGGCGGCCAATTAACATCGCCACCACGTGAGATAACACGGCAATTAAATTTTTCACGCGTTGTTTCTTTAGCTGTGTGGCAAGTGGCAATGTCCTGTTGAAACCACATATCGTCCACATCCATATCTTCCAATTCGGGCCATAAAATGTTCGTTATCATCTCACGATAGCGAACACCATTCACAGTAACTGCCTCACCGGCCTCATTTGATGCCGCCAGCCCATAAACCGCACCAAACAGTCACTCTTTGTGGGTGCATTGGTTTTTCGACAATCACTCTTGGATTATCATTCGCCCAAATGCGGCAATTCTGCTTATTAACGAATCCACTGAGGCGAAAATGCGCCTCATCACTGAAGATGATTTTCTTCGAAAATTGATCATCCACTGTTGCAATTTCTTGCCACCAATCTGACCATTGACGACATTTGGAAGCGTGTAAATGCAAGTCTTTAGGCATAATGTTCATCAACGACGAGCGTGAGAGGTGCAATTGTTGGGCACGTCGATGAGTTGAGGTGGACGGCTCTTCAGCCACACTATCGCGAACAGAAGCAATATTTTCTGTAGTACGAGCTGTAAGAGCATGCACTGGTGTTTTCACATCTCCTACAGACCCGGTTTGCTCAAATTTTTGCACGATTTTTCCGATTGTACGCACATTTGGACGATTAAATTGACCGAAAAATCACGAAGTGCACAATACGCATTTTGATTTGAACGCCCATTTTCATAATAAGCCTGAATAACTTTAACGCGTTGCTCGATTGGTATCTTTCCATGGTTCAAATTGAGTTAGTCTGAAATTGAGAAATGTCAAATGAAATGCAGAAAAAAACTTGACGTTTAGGTGTGGTTCGCATTCAACATCGGCCCTTAAAATTTTGCCACCTTTTATTAAGGAAAATCTGGATGGTATTTTAAAAGTAACGCGTAGGTTTTAACTTTAAAATTTGTCTTACATGTTACGTTAAATAACTAAAAAATTAATAAAGCTTTTAAGAAAACTGATATCTAGTATGACAAATTAAGTTTACTCATGATTTGTTTTAAGCACCACTGGAATGCGAACTTAATGCAAAATAGACGGAAATAAAAAAACACATATGAAATGAAAATATTTCATTTTTAAAATTGTATTTTCCTAAAATTTTACATTTACTTTAAACTTTAAATTCTTCTTTAACTTATACTTGCTTCAACTTTAAGTTGCAAGTAGATAGACATGATCGAGTATATTTTTATGTTAAGTTTTCTTATTTATTTTTATTCTGCTGCAACTTTAATAAATGAAACACTTGAACTAGATTTTCTTTTGCAGTAAAACAAATAGGTAACATTCAGATAATTTATATTTTTATCCTTTTTATTTTTTGTTGCCTTAAAATAACTGTAAGTAATGATGCATGTATGTGTGTATGTCGTTAATAGCTTAGTGTTTGTGTTCAACTAAATTACAGTATAAGTGTGTGTTAATAAAATGTATATATGTGTTTGTAAATTGCTAAATGTGTTTGACTATGTCCTTTAATACAGTACGGGGCAAAAGAAAAATAATGAAGTCATGTGATTTCGAAAACAAAATATAAATTTGCTTGGATGCTAAATGAATGAAGAAACTACATTCGGTCGATTAGAATATCTCTGCTTGTAATGGTCGACCATCGTATTGTCATGTCATTTACAAAGATTGTTTACGTGTATTTGTATTTATTTACTTTTACTTCATATAATTTTATTTTTGCACAATGCTGTTTGCGTTGTATCCTCTTTGCATGATATCTACGATATGATTTGATATTAAGTTCTATACAACCGGTGTAGAAATGTTTAAAAGTACAAAATAAATTGTTTCTTTATCGTATTTTCTCTGACATAACACTGTTAAATTACAACAATATGCGATTTGAGGGTAAAACCTAGAGGGCCCTCCCAGTTCGGGCGTCATCTTGAAGGACTTCTGTTTTTTAATGTGCCATCTGAAACAGCCGCTTTACATCAAATACAAAATTTTATTAAGAAGAAACTATGATTTATTCGATTTTTAAACTGTTAATATTTCTTTAGATACAACACTGTATAACAAAATTAAAATATTTTCTACATTATAACGTTGTAACAAAGGGCTGAAGTGTGTCGGATTTTTTACTTCCTTTAAGTTTAATGCCAAGTATAAGCTTACAACTTTAATGGGGGCCTAGGAACGTCGGGAACGTATATATAAGATTAAAGCGATAGACATAAATGCTGTTTTGTGGTCTGTCTCAGGATCACTCTTTGATTGCACTAATCTGAATATACATTTATTGAATATCAAGAAACGAAAATGTTTATTAAACAATATGAGAAATTATTTATATTTGATTGATGAGCTTCAGGTCAATTTTTTTTTTATAAAATCAAATATAAATAACTTCAAGAAAAGGTCGAAAAATTAGCAATACAAATCAATATGAGAAATAAAATCGAACGAAGAAAACTTTTGTTTACGAGTACAAAAGAAAGTTTAAAAATGCCTTTTAAGAGGGCTCTAAAGAATTTCCTCCATTAAACTGCAGCCACTCACTCGATTATTGTTTTATACATACGTATACAAGTAGTTATGAGTGTGTGTGTGTACATGTGTAAAAAATTGCAGTTCTAATTTTAAATGTTTTACTATTTTCTTTTTTTTTTTATTTTTATTTACCGTGGGAAAAAGTAAAATATATATAAAATAAAAATAAAAAAAGTACTCAGTTAACAACTATAAAACTTTGCAATTACTCGTGTATTTGATTTAGTGTCATTCACTTATCGCTAACAATTTTCAAACACTCTTTCACTCTTACATGCATCCACATACACATGAACGTACATGTTTAGGTGATGTTACGCATCCTGCAGTCATAAGCACAAATAAAAAATTAACAGTGAGATCACGATGCCACCGAAATCTATCAGTAGTGATATTAAACAAAAACCCGAATATTTGTAAAAACAACAATTCGACTGTCGACACAATCGATCGAATTTTACATGTAAATAAGATTTGAACAACTACAAGTCTTTAATGGTAAATTTACATGAATAGAAATAAAACATTTAAGCAGTTAAATGCCAAAACAAAATACCTTTCATTTTTTTCGTTTTAAATTCCTCGGAATCTTCTACATCCAAACATAGAAAAAGTCTTATTTTTGTTACTTTCTTTGGAAAATCAGTTGAAAAAAAACACATGCATCTTCAGTTTATATGTTTCTTTTAAATTATGCATTATTAATAGATATTAATAATTTAGTAGCAACTTTAAACTCTTATGAACCCACAATAATCTGCAATATCTCGTTCAATTCTGTGAACAAATATTTTCAAATTGTTATAAGTTTCTTTAAGATCGGTTAAATAATGTGGTCATAAATTTCATCACAAGAAAACGGTATTACCCCTTAAATATATATAGATGTAGATAGAATTAATTTTTTGTGAACACAAATATTTAATATTTCTTAGAGATTCAACTAAAAAGTCTTATGGTGTTTTCTTTTCTACAACGAAATGGCACATCTCTATGCTTAAAATTTACTTTGGTGTTCGTTTCTAAAAAATGTTTTGCTCTTTAAAAAGGCAGCGTGTTTGATACTAAAAGAATCGCCCTCACTAATGGTGGAAGGCATTGCCCGTAAAAATCGCCAGTGCCTGTAAAAATTAGCTGTCAGCTGTTAAAAACAGGGCGTTCCACTTTTTCACAAGTTGTGATTTGTTATAGTGTAATAAAAAAAAGCTGCATTATTACAGGGTTGGCAAGACTTTTAATACATGTACCTTTCAACAAGGTGCCATTTTGTGTGTCGAAAAGAAAACACCATTAATTTGAAAAGTACTTTACAGTGGTAACTGCGCTTGCACTGTAAGAGGAATTTTTGTACTTTTTCCAGAGTCTTAAATAAAAGCATTCATGATTAGATTTAAAAAAATCGAAAATTTTACAGTATATTGCAATATTTTGTTTTACTTTCAAAAATTCTTACTATTTTAGTATTTTAATACTTTACTTTCACAAAAAATGAATTGATACTCTTAAGACTCTTGAGATGTCGATGTATCAAATAAAACAAGGCGTATTGAGTGCTGATGATGCTTGAATTTTTGATGACGATACTATAATTTTTTTATGTTTTTTTTTTGTTCAGTTTTCTGTCAATATTCATCAGTTCAAAAGTTATTGCTAAAAGCAAAAACCATCTAACCACACAAACACTTTCCCATGCACAACGTTTTTCTTTTTTCTGTATTTCAGTAAAAGCAAAAAATTAAATTGTAGTATCAAGCGAGAAAAAAAAGCTTGCTTATAGAAAATTTGCTAGAGTTTTAAATTGAATTAAATTATATTTTTTCTTACAATTCAATAAAAAAAAATAAAAATAAATAAATTAAATGATTCATGTTTCAATTCAATGTCATACGATGGCTCTTAGAAATTTATGATCCACAAATAATTCATACAATTTTAAATCGTTTTTGAGAGAAAGTTTTTAAATTAAAAAAAAAAAATCAGGAATGATTTGCTGGATACTAGAATGTGTATCCTTTGGTGTTTAAAAGTTTCAGGTAGCGATATTTTGATAAAACTTATTGAAAAACTAAATAAGAATTATAACTTAATCACGATTGTCTCGCCTGTCCACCCACACCTAAATGTCAATTTTTCACACTTAAGTTCAATAGAGACTTTTTTTCACTTCTATTTAAATGGACAAAGAATATTGTTGAGGATAAATGATCAAAAATTATTACCATTATTTTCAACTTTTCATTGTAGTTGTAAAGAGAAGAACAAAATCTCATCATAATATTGAATTCACCAGAGGGAATTTTGTCTAAAATTTTTGATTTAAAAATGTCATTAATAAAAACTTTCAAGTATTGGGATTACAGATAAATCTTCAACAAAAAAAAAATCAAAATAATCATGTTTGAGTTTTCAATAATTCGACTGACTACAGAAAAGCTCTGAAAATTAATACCAACAAGAAAAAGTAGGAAAATCTTTAAATAAATAGATGAAAAAGTTAAACTACAAAGCCCAATGATTAATAGCTTATGTGGGATTTTATACAAGTATAATGGCTGTTATTTCGACACTTTTTCTTTTTTTTTCTGCTGTTGTTTGGTTGTCAAAATTTATTTCCATGCATTGCTGTTAAAGTTTGTTGTTGTCGCTTCGCTGAGAAACACCTTAGGGATTTAATGGTCACGTTAGAATGTTAGAAACTGGTCTATATATTTCTATTGTCTAAAAATGTTTTTAACGGAGAACAAAACGTTTATCCCTTGTGTGCATGTGAACCAAAAAGTTTTTAAACTACAGATGGCTTTTTAACCTTTTGTTAACTTAGAACTGGGATTTTTATTATTCTAGTTTCACTACGGACAAAAATATCTCTTAATCTTTTCTATTGATATAATGAATTAATTTTGTTTTTAGTACTCGTATGTATCTATGTGTAAGAGAAATGCCTTTCTGGCAGGAAGTTACACTTCACAAAACAGGGTTTTCTGGGGTTAACACAAGTCACCTTCAAAATATGTATAAACATTCTGTTGTGTGTTTTAGAGAGACAAAACTTATTTTTGTACCGACACAGATATTTCGACTTTAATGTTTTGTATAATTTAAAGTATAACAAACAAAACAAACAATATTAAAATCTGTTTAATAATTAAAAAAAAACTATTAATTATGGGTTAAATCACACATTCCGATCGGAATGATTTTAACTCCGATAATTTTTGCTTTACACTCTTCAGTTTTCATTTATTTTGTATTTTGATTTTACAGTAATAAAGTTGTTTAGGCCGATTGGCGTTTGTTTAAACGTGTTTTACTAACAAAGCCCATATTAAGCCTTTATATTAACAAGTTAAGCTTGTATTACTGAAGCTTCTACAAGTACGCACTTTTTTTGTGTTTACTTCACATCAAGTTAGTAGATAAAATCGTTTTTCAAAGTGGTTTGATTACTAACAAAATGTTCGTTTTCAAACTTGAGTCAACTTTCGAAAATAAATTGACTTCTGTGACATGGCTGATAGGTCTTAATATAAAATTATCAAGACTGAAAATGTATTTCTTGTGCAACTCGGAAGTTGACAATAGATGTATATTTATAGCCGTGTCTAGAGTGCTCTTACCATGTTTTTGAGGCGCTATAGAATACATAAGTGTTATTTATGTACTTACATACGATATGTCCCACTTGCCAAAAATGGCAGCATATTATCTATTACAAAACAAACTCATTGCAATGATATTCAACACTGTATATTATAAATTATTTGGCTTATTTGGTTAAAGTTCATTCAAAGGAAAAATATTTACGTAGGAGCCGTTTGTTAGAAAGGCGATAGCAGAATTTGAAATTTCCTTTAAATGTCAAAGTTATTTTGAAGATATTTTTTAATATAAATATTTTTTTTTTTTTGGCAAACACATTGATAAACGAAAACTGTCTTTATAGCAAAACCTATTGTGCTGTACTACATCCTGAAAAAATTTGGCGCAGAAATGATAATTTACAAAAAATTATTTCTATAGAGATAAATTCTAAGAATAACAATCAATGTATGTATGTAAACAATTCTATGTAAGCGTAAATGAACATATTTCTTGTGAATACGCAAAACACATTAGACAAACAGGCGGCGGAAATTACTTTCAATATTTGAAAAGGAAACCATTCTGAAAACAAATAATAAATCATTGATTAACAATAAAGGAGATTTAAAGAAACACATTTATTTTAAATTTCAGAAAAGACGTTAATAATGGAAAAACAAAATATTCTTTAACGTTTTAAGTATCCTTAGATCTCTGTAGATGTCCCTTTTGAAAAGTAAAGTTTATACGAAATACTAAAGATCTTTGTTTATTATTTAGAGCTCTCGCACAAGAAAAAAAAAGGAACATTTGCAAAAACTAGTTTGAGTTTTCGAAACTAATTTCGAAATTTTCTTTGAAGTATTCCGTAATAAACTATTCCTGTTAGCCAAATTTGAACATGTCATTAATTATTTTGACTTGCGAAATAAAATGTGGAATTAAAATCAGAGCTCAGTCAGCTCTAAATAAATTCAAACAACTTTTATATTTAGTATGAACTTTGTTTTTCTATTACAACAACGACTAAAAATATAGAATATGTAACTAAGAAAAAAATTGATTCCCATTTTAAATTTTTTTATTTAAAAACTGCGAAATTCTTTTTTTACTTTTTTCATATTTTCAATCTGCTGCAAAAATAACCGCTATCTTTTTTGAAAAGCTTATTTCACTCCAAACATTAAAGCTTTTCACCTTCACTTAGACCTGGCGTTGGATAATTAAGGCTACAAATATTCAAAAATTGTGTTTAAATCAATATATCTCTTGCAGCTGTAAGCATCTCTTAAATTACGTACTTCTTTTTGTAAAAATGATTTAATTCAAATACAATTAAAATAAACATTTCGATTTTAACGGAAATTCGCGGGTTGTTGGGAAATTACAAAACTTTAGCGCCTTTTCCGGAAAATGAAAAACTCTGGCAAAAGAAAAAGTGTACTGACGTTTAATCGCTTTAACAGATATTAAAACTTCATAAGTTTAAGCGTAAAAAAATTATTTAACTCGGTAAAGATTGTTTTTTTTTTGTACACTTAAAATATGTTGTTGTAGTCTTAAGTATTTATGTCTTCTTTTTATTTTATAAAGACTTGTAAGTTTTGAATTTTCTCTATATTCTGTTCACATTTTTATTTTTTGTTATTTACTAAAAGACACAACATAATTCAATTAAGCTAACATCATAATAACGCATTTAAGTGTGATTGTGCTAAATAAAAATAAAGAAAATAGCAATTTGAAAAAATACTACATTGAATGGACTCTATTTGTGTATGTTTGTATGTGCGTAATAAAGATGCGAACATAGAAATGATAAAACTAAAAATACTTAAGCAATAAGTAGAGCACATAAATGTGCAAAGAAATAATCCTCTGTAGTAACAACAATAACAGTTTGTTGTTCTTAACGAATTAAATACTGCTTAAAAGAGAAGCAAATGGTAACGACATTTTCGAATGTCTACAACAAAGAAAGTGTACATTTTATCTAATTTTATATTTTAAAGTTGTACACTTTGATGTTATGCTTCTTAGGTACTTAAAATGAATTTACATTTTTAAATTACACAAAATTTCTTTAAATTTTATATAAAAAAAATATTCTGGATAAATAAGTTTAGATTAAGTACTTTATTATTTAGATTTTTAGTAAAAAATTTAATGACAAATTATTACCAGTATTTCCGTTCTTTTTAAACAAAAAACGCTTTTATCTTTTTGCATTACTTACCACAAGGACTAAAATAAAATTTAAAATTCCTACAAAAAAATTCATCAACTTCAATTATAATATTTAAAATAGGAAATTTTTATCTAAAAGATCAAACACCCACCACGTCCATAAGAACGAAAAATATTGTATTATTTTTAAGTATGCCTTGCTACAGTCTAAAACCATTTCTATTAATCTTAAATCCATAGAACTTGTTAAAATTTCAAGCAAAAATGTCATAAATAATTCTATACACTCTGTCTCGAACACTCCCTCTATGTAAGCAAATTATTGTTTCAATTTCTTGCTCATACGTGCTGAAAGTTTCACTAATTCTGCATGTTTAGAAACTTCAAATACTCTGATTTAAGCCTACAATATTTTATAATATTCTATCAAGTTTTACACCATCACATTGTATGTATGTGTGCACGAGTATGTGTAAATTTATTAAATTTTAATGAAAAAATTTAGATAGCTGTCGAAGCAATACAAAAGCACTTAAAGTAACAATTACAAAATGAAAGTTTTACAACATAAAATAAGAGAAAGTGTTTTAAAAGTCTTTTCCTTTTACTACATTTTAGTATATATGATTTTTTCGTAAAAATGTTTTCAGAGAATTTTAAATTAACTTTTTACTGTATGACGTATGATTGTTATATTGTTGGAAAATTCTACTGTCATGCTCATACGCTTGAGGTACTTTCTTATGTAGTAAACAATTTCAGTAAACTCAAATAACGATTAGTATCCAGGAAAAAATACACCGCATCCTTAAACAAACATCTGTAACATAAATCTACATTATTAATTTTAATGATTGCAAAGTGGTTTTCTGAGTTTATTTATGGTCGCATTACCATATATAATGGCAAAAGTTCAGGTCGACGAAAAGATGTAGACACACCAGAACTACTCGATAAGAACCGTGGAATATTATTGAACAATCCACAAATAAAAGTGTATGAGATAATGAGCTAGAGGCCAAAGAGCAAAGAATCACAGTAACAAAAGCTGCGTAGACAAAAAAAAAACCAAACACTTATACTCGTAGTTACTTAGTTGACCTTCACATACAAGCGACTCTTTTATTAACATTTCAAACTTGTTTATATAATTTTAAAATAAAAATTCTTAAACTAATATACCAACAATATCAACAACATAATAAACAGAAAACAATTGACCGACCAATTTAAATTTTGTTACCATGAAAACTTCTCATGCCATATATTTTTTTTTTATTAAATGCAGCCAACTAACTTAAGCCAATTTCACCACAACGTAGTCGTACACCAGGGGCCATAACCTTTAAATGCCAGCAATAGCAACAACAACAAAAACTTTTAAATGAAATGAAAACCCAAATAAGCGCAAGTAATAAAAAGTAATTGTTTTACATATGGAAAGTAATATTATCAGGCTCAAGTTCAGTTTTATTGAATTAATGAAAATTCAAAATTACTAAGAGTTTTTTTTTTGTGTTGGAAAATATTATTATTTATATCCAATCAGTTTTTAGCAGAACGTATCAGTACTGATTTCAAGGCCGCTACACCTCTCATCAGCGTTCAATTGTCCATCTTTACAAATTTCGTAAAGTGGATACTAATTGAGAAGAATATCAACTATTTAACCAGTTTTCAACAGAAATAGAATATGAGAATTAATTTTTAATTCAATTTTTATTCTACAATGAAACAGTGCTCTTAGTAATTTTGAATTTTCATTAATTCAATAAAACTGAACTTAAGCCTGATAATATTACTTTCCATATGTAAATCAATATAAGTTCAAATAATAATTACGTTTATTCGTAATAATAATAATATAAAAAGTAATTGTATTGAATTCGGCCAAACGAAATGTTAAAGACCACGCAACTCTTCTAGAAATATAAGATTTTGTAAAACATTTACGCCAATTCAAAGAAAGGGTATATATATATTTTTTTTTTTTTTTGTTATTAGTAAAAGTTTCCGCATGGCAGACGAATGAATTAAATGTTAAATACGAATGGAAATCACTAAAATAACTGAGTACTTTTCATAAAAATTTTGCACTGAAATCAATCGTTCGTCATATGAAACAGAACATTAGAAGTCATGCACGGAAACAGTCCGTTGTTTTTATTATGCTCATGGGAACTTATGGTGTTTTCTTTTGTACAAAAAAAAATGTTAAATCTATATGCAGAAAATGTACTTTGGTGTTCGTTTCTTAAAAATGTTTTGCTCTGTAAAAGGGTAGATTCTAAAAAATTTGACCCCCCACTAATGGTGAAAGGCATTGCACTTTATGCCCCGACAGTGTTGATAGAGCCCTGTAAAAATAAGCTGTAAGCTGTTAAAAACAGGGCGTTCCAATTTTTCATAAGTTGTGTTTTATTGCAGTGGAATAACAAGTTGCATTATTACAGGGTTGGCAAGACATTTTATTCATGTACCTTTCAACAAGGTGCCATTTTGTTTGCAGACAAGAAAAAACCATTAATAATATTTTGTTAATTATTTAAAGTCTAAAGGAATTTTTAATTATTCAGGCTTAAGTTGGTATAGTTTAATTTTTTTATAAAATAATTTTAATCAGAAAGAAGACTCGTGAAGTTCGACACAATCAAGCAGACAAAGAAAACTTAGGTTGAACGGAAGTTTGAAATGACATTATGATGTTTCGAGACATGAGAATGACATTGTGATGGTTTAGAAATTCACTAATTTTTTGTCTCAGACCTGGGCTCAAACCCTGGTCAGAGTAAGTCAATCATGTGTGACATTGTATAAATTATTGTTGGACTGTTTAAAGTGATGAAGGACCAGCACTCAGGGGATGAACCCTACGAATGCAGTGCATTAGAGAAGATAGATGTTGAAAATTAAGAAGGCTTAACTATTTTACAACTCTGCTTTGCGCGTCATGTTAATTTTTATACCTGTGTTGAGGCGCCTCCGGCGTTAAGTAGACGCATTAACTTTGTTAAGCTGAATTAGCAGGCATTTTATTAATTGTTTTACTTCGCTGATGTTTTTGCTAACCGACGAAGGAGGGCGATGTTGTGTACATTAGCTTGGTACAGCATCAATCGCTGTCGGAACAGCTTGTAGTGACCAGTGCTATGCCTTCATCACTTAAATAGTCTGACAACAATGTCTCACTAATGTACATTACAGAAATTAATGATGTTGATTGACTGGCTCTGGCCTGGGGTTTAACGAAGGCCCCATTGTGTGCTAAATACTCAACGCGCTAATCACTTCAGCCAATACCACCTTCTAGTAGAGCTAAAACGATTTTCTTTAAGGGTTGTAGGAACATTTTTTTTCTTCGTAAACTTAAAACTTAAGTCTAGATTCAAACGACGACTTACAACTTTACTTCATGTTGCTCCGAAATTTTCTTTACAATTTCATTTAAAAGAAAATCTTTTTTACTACAGAGCTTAATGCATTTGTTTTTTGAATTAAGTAAACTATTCCTTTCTTATTTTCATTTACATGCAACTTTTTCTAGCCATACACTGGAGGAATGAGTGTCCTAATTTAAAACCAAATAAAAGAATAAATGCATAAATATATATATTATTTTTTATTAAAAACTCTGTTTTTATATACATATAACAGACATGACTGTGCACGCACTGAAATTCACTTACAAAACTTTACTCTTGTAAGTGTCTGTTAAAATACGTATACGAATTAAATTTCACATTAAAATAGCAAGTAGAACAAAATAAAAAAAGCAAGACAAAAACTGTGTTGCAAATACTTCAAACATGTCTCTCTGTTCTTCTTTCTATCCGAAAAAGAGTGAGTGATGGCAGACAACAAATAACTTGATTGTATTTTGTAAAGTTTCTACAGTTTAATTTATAAATAAATATTTTTTTCTTTTCTCTTTTATTGCAGGCGCATTGTGGTGTTCCAATTTTGTTAATTCTTTTTTCTTGTCATTACCAATAATGTAAGTAAAACTTTATTTAAATAAACCTTTACAAAATGTTTTGTCTTCTGTACAAAGAAATTTTTTAATTTCTAAAGAAATTTAATTTTATAAGTTTATTTCACTTTATTTACACTTTTATACACACAAGTGTAATTCATATGGAATAATCGCAAACAAGGTCGATACATAAAATTATTTTCCATCTTCTTCCAACAATAGGAAAATTAATAATTCGAATTTTATTTATTTTGTCTCATCATGTGTCTTATTGATGTTTTATAGTATTTTATCATGTTTGCCATTGTTTGTATGTTTGCTTGTACATGTGAGTGTTCGGGTAAGTGTATAACATAAATGTGCTTTTGTAATAAAATGGATCACTTACACATCAACAGATTCTTTATAAATTTTATAATATAGAAGAACAATTACTATACAAATACATTGAGAATGTATCATGTATCTGTTTTATATACAGACAAACTGAATAGAATATTATCGCTTATAAATTTAATTAAATTTTTTACGCACTATTAAACTATCATAGAGATACTTTGTTTTTGTGCGGATTTTTTTCTAATTTTTTGTTTGTTTTATAAGCAGTTTACATGTTAAAATTATTATGAACATAAATCTTTTTGTGCTGGCATTTGCTTGCCTTCACTGGCCTTCATAGAAATAAAATTATTTTTAAAGGTATTAAGCAGGTTTTTAAATAATTTAAAATTTTTAGCTCAAGTACTTTTCTTTTGTTACTAATGTTTCCTTTAAAAAACGGCCTTTTTTTAAACTAAAAATACAAAATATTTAAAAGAAATAATTATATATTTTTGAAAAACTTGCGAAATCGGAGAAGATTTTTTTAAAGTACATTTAAACTTACGTATATTTAAGTCACATAAACTATGAAGGTTGCCTAAGGTTTCAGGGTAAAATATTAAAGTTCGTCAAAAATATATAAATATCGCTCATTTACTAATAAAACGTCATAATCATAAAAAATGCATTTCGACGATAATCGCAGTTGAATTGTTTGACTCGTTCTCACCATCAGTTCTATATGATTAACTCTGAAATTTTGAGTTATGACGTTTTATTAGTAAATAAGCGGTATGTATGCAATGCGGTTTTAGGACGCGTTCAAAGGATTTTATAAGGATGTAACAGTACTACATAGTTTTTCGTTCCGCTGATTTTTTGCTACTTTTTATCTCTTAATTCTTTTTTGGGGTTTTAATCGTTTTTGTAATAGTTTTACTACCTTTCGTTCTGATACTATTTAAACGTTTTACGAATTTTTTTCCCGACTCATTGACTTTTTTCAATTTTACCGCATCATCTAAATACATTTTGTTCGTTTCAGCATTCTCTTTTCCCGTTCAATTCTCTTTTGTCTTTAGCGATTTCTTTGCCATTTCTTGACAGTAAGTGATTTGTTTTTTGTCACAGTGGTGATTATTTTCGTTTGGCAACTTTATTTTACGTTGCAACTTCCTAGACAGACAACTACGAAAAGAACAAGCTGGCTTCCGCCCAAATCGTTCATGCGTGGACCAAATTAACAGCATTCGTCTAATAATTGAGCAGTTCAATGAATACAACTCCACCCTTTATCTTACATTCATCGACTTCGAAAAAGCATTCCACGCTATCGATCGAAACAAAGTATGGAATGCCCTCGCTAATAAGGGTATTCCACAAAAAAAAAAAAAAATAACATTCATCAAGTCACAGTACGCAGATTCTAAAATTCGGGTATTACATTGTGGAAAAGTATGCGAATCCTTTAATACAAATAGCGGCGTTAAACAGGGATGTTTGCTGCCCCCAATCTTATTTATTACCGCACTCGACAAAATTCTGTCATCAACATCAAGCGGACGTAGAAGGCTTCAATGGAGGACCTTGACTACGAAGATGATAAGGTCCTATTAGCGACAAACAAGGATGATATGCAGAAGAAAATATCATACTTAGCCTCAACGGCAGCAAAATACGGTCTTCGAATCAACACACAAAAAACGAAATACATGACCATCAAATCTTTCCAAAACCCAACATTCCTTCTAAGCAACACACCAATCGAGAATGTTGATAAATTTTGCTACCTGGGTAGCATCATAACTCCTGATGGCGGTGCTATAGACGACATAGACTCGCATATACATAATTCAAAAATAGCTTTCTTTAACCTGCGAAATCAGTGGAACTCAAATGAAATCTCCCCTAAGACAAAAATACATATATACAACGCCTGCGTGAAAAGCATTTTGCTGTATGGTTCTGAAAACTGGCCAGTTAACGAATTCATCAAACACAGAACTCAAACGTTTACCAACAGATTTCTACGGAATATATTGAAAATATGGTGGCCTAGAGTAGTCAGCAATGAACAGTTACTTGAAATCGCGAACGGAAAGGCGGAAATATAAATGGCTTGGACACACATTAAGAAAACCATATATCGAAATTCGCCATGAAACCCTAGACTGAAACCCCCAAGGAGATTCGACATATTGCAACAGATAGACACAACTGGAGATTCTACGTAGATAGCTTATGTGATGTATGATGAAAATTTGCTGAATAATAATAATAATTTAAATATATTGTTAGTGTTATTTTTTTCTCTTTTAGCGACTTTTTTATTTTAATTTTTTCTTTTTTCAATTTTAAGAAACTAATTTCTTATTAGAGTTTTTTCAAGTTGGGTGATTTTTCCTTCTTATGTTTTTTGCGATTTTCTTTGCGGCTGCTTGACGTTTTATTAAGATGTTGCGAGTTTCTTCAGTTAATTTTTAGTTTTAGCGCTTTTTTCACTTCTGGCGACTTTTAGTGTTTAATATTTAATCTTCTTCAGTAAGATATAATAAAAGTTGGTCCGATGTTTTTTAGCTCATTTCAAGCGATTATTCTTCTACTAGTAATTTTTATTATATTTTTTTTTTCAATTTAAATTTAGTTTATTTTTTTTTGCATTTAATAACTTCTGATACGATTTGAAGTTTTGAACAAAAATTATGTTGGATTTTAGGATTTTATACGACATGAGCTTTTGTTGTATAGTCATTTTAAACATAGATTTATTATGTTAATTGCTTTAGTTTTTGATGCTGAAATATTCATAAATCCTTACTAACATGTACGTACATCTACTTTACTAATTAAATTCATACGAAGGAATTGTTCTAAAAGCCATATCCGCTATCATCAAAAATTAAAAAAAAGTATTTTACTTCCATTGACTTTTCATAATGTTAGATTTACTGCCCCAAATTCTTTAGCTGCATACGCTCCTGCACTGCTTTTTTATTCCAATTACTTGCAGTTGCCCTGCCTAAAAACTTTTTTTAAAAAAATTTAAATAATTTCCAATTCCAGTCAATGGGGATCTCTCATTGATTATTATTAGACAGATTTTACAATTCGAAGATTTCTTGTTAAATGTTTGCATTCTGTTTTTGTCTTGTATTTGCTTCATCATGTTAAACAAGAAAGTTGCATTTTTATTTCCATGTTGCTGTTTGTTTTTCGAATTTTGATTTAGTATGGTTTTTTAATTGAATGTGTATACTATGAAAAAGTATTGCTTTTTATCCTTGTATTTCATTTCATTATTTGCATACCTGAGAACTGACATTTAATTACATGTATGTATGTATCTGTAAGTGCTTTTATAGTACATACTTTAAACGATCTACTACTTAAGGGCTAAAAATTTGTATTGGAATAATGAAAATCATAATTTTCTAATGTTTTTCGTTCTTTAGGTTTCAATTACCATCAAAATCACTGTTACTGATGACACTGTACTAAATAATTTAACTTAAGAATGACAATTTACTAATGGACATTACAAACCGACGTCTTGAAAGTTAACATAGGACAGATGGTAGTACAACTTTTTTTTGTAAAACAATTCAGGACTCTTACTTTGCTGTCTGTTTCCAGAGGGTGGTGTTGGCAGAAGTGGTTAGCGCGTTGACTACTAAGCAAACAATGACGTGGGGCCTGGGTTCAAACCCTGGCCAGAGCAAATCAATCAACATCATTAATTTCTATAATGTACATTAGTGAGACATTGTATTAATTGTTGTCGGACTATTTAAGTGATGAAGGCATAGCACTGGTCACTAAAAAACTGTTCCGACAGCGATTGATGATGATGTTCCAAGCCCTCCTTCGTCGGTTAGAAGAAACATCGGCGAAGTAAAACAATTAATAAAATGCCTGCCAATACAGCTGAACAAAGTTAATGCGTCTACCTAACACCGGAGGCGCCTCAACCCTGCTATAAAAATTAACATAACGCTCAAAGCAGAGTTGTAAAAGAGTTAAGCCTTCTAAATTTTCAACATCTATCTTCTCTACTCTATCCCTCTCTCTGAGTTCCGGCACAATGCACTGCATACGTAGGGGTCCTAATTAAAAAAAAAAATTATTTACAGCTCAAAATGTGTTGAAATGTTAATTTCATTACAATTCAAAATTAATTTTATAATAATAATAAATTTTATGTGCTTTTTTTTGCGTGTTCCACTTGTATGCCGCTAGTTTTCTACGTTGCGTATAAGTAATTTTAAAGCTTAACAACAATAATACTCATACGAAACCGAATTAAAGACACTTGTCGCAGTTAAAACAAAACAAGAAACTTAATAAAAATAAAAAATAGATACACAATTAAATTTTATTTATTTTCTTTGTTGATAATATAAATTGTTAATAAAAAGACTTAAAGCAGTAAAAAGGCAAAAGAAACAAATAAAAAGAAATCACTATCAACATAAATATTAAATGACTGAGAAGGGAAACGTTTTAATAATGACCAGAATTTGTTTTTGTTGTTGCAACATTTCTTCTTATTAAACCTTTTCCAAAGACGATTATTCCGATCTTTGTTTATTCGTCGGGGTTATCGATACACTTCGCATTTATTTGAATGTTAAGCTTCAACTTTCATTATTACTCGTACACTGTAATTTGAGGAGATGCGTAGATAAAGAAATAAATCAAATGTTTATGTGTGTATGCTTATAGATATAGTGCTACATAAGCCAGCCACAGATGAGTGTAAAAAAGAATGTAATTTCATAAATGTTGCTTGAAGGCGTCAAACTACAATTCTCTTCTACACTACGATTGTAAAGCATACAATCGATGAATTTTTTTCAATTGTATTTTGGTGTGTGTCCTTTTGTAAAAGTTTTAAATGAACTATTGGGAAATGGGCTCTTTTTCTTTTTAATAAACTTCAAGTTACGAAAAATCTATATATTGATAAGTAGAAAAAAAGGGAACGAAAAAAGTTTATAAATAAATTGTAGATGATGAAAGAAATAACTTTTTGGCATAAAATTTTATTTAGATTATCATTTTAGTTTTTAGAACCTTTTTTATTTTGAAAGTTTATATCTACAATTATTTTGGATTCTTTTTCTTTTCACTTTCTTAAGAAATTTAAATTGATATTGTTGAAAGCAGTTTTTGCGTAGTTTCTTTATTTTTTGGCCAGTGAAAAATGTTAATCAAAAATGAGTGTCATCGTTGCATCAGCTTTTCCGGAAGATATTTTTCTAAATAAATTTTGATTTATCAGACATGTCGTCCACAAATTTTGTTATAAATAAGTTGTGTAGCAAACAGACGACATAATCGACCGTATTCTAGAAGTAAATAATAAATTTTTTTGTGTTCATTGAGAAATTTTTATAAAATCTCTTTAACAACTGTCATACAATAACAATAACTATAGTTTTTATTTTAACGGTGCATTTGCATGAAATCACAAAAAAAAAACAAAAAAAAAAAGAACAAAACTCCTTCCTCTGAGTAAAATCCATTTACTAAGCTCTCTTCTCTTTTGTTCCTTTAACATTCCTACAAATCTCTGACATCCCAAGTTATTGTTGTTACTGTCTTTGCAAAGCTATATTCATAACTAATACGTGTAAATGTATTAGTAAAAACTTTAAACGCTTTTATCCCCCAAAATACTGAGTCCACAACATCTCGTTAACTTCTTGAATAAATAATTGTAATTTGGTAGACACAAAGTCCATCACATAAAATAATCTTGCCTGATAATTATTTAAATAAATAAAATAGACACAAAATATATGTAGCCTAAATGAAACAATTGATTTAATAATATTGCCCACTGTGCACTAGACTAAAGAAACAATAAAACTTAATGCTATAAAGTCATAAAACCACTATATAATAATGCTCAGCAAGCTCTTTATATAATTAAAGATTCAAAAGCGAACAAGTTCAATTAATTTAGCCAATCACAATTTATTTAATGAAAACTTCATGAACGGACAGTATTACAAAGAATTCATGCAGAATCATAGAAGCATAAATTATTCAGCAATAAACTTATTTTTAGTACAAAATATCCTATATGATGGGATTGATGTATATCGATGCCTGGCATCATGCAGCAGTCAATATTATTTGTATAATATTTGAATAATGCTCTTTGTGCTGTCATGGCTCATCATTAAATCACATAGAATGTTGAATGATGGCGCAGACATAAGAAGAACAATCTTTGCTGATGCAAACATTTTATGGTAAAATATCGCATGCAACAACAACACTAACTATAAAAACTATATCTAATTGGTTTCACTTTAATTTGGTTTTGTTTAACTTTTCTTTGGTTAAATAAATGCCAAACGTTTATACATATTTTGCCATGTTGATGACAAAACTTTGCTGCTGTTAGATATAATTATATTGTTGTAGTTGTTTTTGTTTGTTCTGCTGCTGCCTACTTTTAATGACAATAACGATGCTGTTATTAATAATGATGTTAACGTTCAATCATTTGACTGGTAATATAATAATGAAAATGAGCCAAATACTAATTGGTTTCTAGAATGACTAAAAGGATATTAATAGAGTTGCATATTAAGTTGTCTAACTTATGGGAAGAAGCCTTAAGGAAAACTTGTAGAAGATTATTAAATTAGCTCATGGCCACTTAACGTTATTATTTTGCACTAAATTATTGCAATTGAAATTATGTTTTTTTATAATTTCGTTATGTAACAAGGATGCCTTAGCCGCATAAAGCTCTCGTAGACACAAAAATTTCATTTTTTCACTATCGTTATCTTATTTTTTCTACAAAGATTTTTTTATAATAATAAACTGAAATGCCCAGCATTAGAGTGGAATGAAATGGAAGTTGTGTAGGACTCCTTCAAGGATCAAGAAATTATTAATAATAGTTTGTAAATAAAATTTATACTTTTGGATCTAAAGATTATTAAGACCATCTAGTGGAAAAAATTCTTTCCTGTCATTAACAATAAGGTAATTTTTATTTTAACTTAATAATTTATTTACTTTTTTTTCCCCCACACTTTGCTTTAATTAAATTAATGTTCAAAAACACATCGTTATGAACAGTAAATTGTTACTTAAAGACGTGATGGAAACAAAAAGGGTTCTAGTTCGGCTGTTACTGTCGTCAGCAAATGATTAATGAATGTTTCTAAAAATCATAAAATTTCCAAAAAATTTGTTTCAATAACGACCGTCAAAAAGATAAATACTTGTATACATTATGTAATATTGCTTTCTTAACTAATCAAAAGTTTGTGTGTTAATGTCTGTACTTAAAAGTTTTTGGCATAAAATTAATTTTTTAAGATGCCAAATGAAAAGGATTTTTTTTTTCTTCTTTTGTATTCTTAAGGAATTAATTAATCTCTTTCACGCTGACAGTTGATGGTCTACAGATTAAATGACGAGACTATTTTATCAAGATGAGGAAAATGTGAAACCAAAATGACCACAGCAAGAGAAAATGGAAGACGGCTTAGCATTACATATTTCCAATGTTTATTTAATGAAATTGAGTTTTTATTTCGTTTTTTTTTTAATGAAAATTTAATTCATTTCTTAAAACTTTTACCACCGATATTTATAAATAATTGATAGAGTTTAAGAGCACGTTAATACCGGTTTCTCCATATAAAATTCGTTTATTAAACCAACATTAACTTTAATAATGGCTTATGAACAAAATTTATAGCTTAAAAAGAAAACACTAAACAATTAAAAGCAACTTTAAATGTTCCATTATGAAATGTTGTTCTTTCTAATGATCATGTTTATATTATTTTTTTTATAATTTGCTGATAATTTTATTTAAAAAAAAAATTTTCAATATCCATTATTTGTATATAATTTGTATGTGTTTATTTGCGAAATAAAACCTTTATGCTTTCAAATGATTACCTGTAAAAATGCGAACTTTTTATTTGTATATTTTTTTTATTTTTTTTCTTTTTTTTAATTATTGACAACTTTATTTCAACACAGATGTGTCTCATTTATTGTGTTTTATGCATTAAGCAAAAAATGTTTGGTAAGTATTTCAATTAGACACACAGAGAAAAAAAAAATGGTGTGACAACCGAATTTGTTGTCAATCGATTTGTTGTAGTTGCACGAACTATCACAGAATCGTGCTGTTATAACTACATTCCGCATGTATTACCAGAGGTATTGAACATAGACTTTTATGTTTGTAGCATATTGCCCTCCGGAGTGTACGTTGCGGATATCTACACCTTGCTGCTGTGCCTTATGGGGAAAAGTTTAATTGTCTTTTGCAGACATTACCTTTGGCCAATTACCCACAAAACTTGTAATTCACTTCCCAATATCTGAAACAACATAGAAACGTATGTACTTATAAGGTAGAAAAAAAAAGTAGGTAATCTATATTAGTCTGCTAGAAGGTGAAAAGGTATCTAAGATCTCTCTTAAAACCAAAGTCGATAGAAAGTTAATCCCTAGTGGTTCTCTTTCGAGGCTTGACCAGTAACCTTAACTAATACAACGGGAGGCGGTAAGTATTACCGGAGAGTGCCTACCGGGAGGTAGAGAGTGTTGTTCCTATATTTCACTCACATTACGATATGATACTCCGAGATGCATATTTGTCTTCTTGGGGATGGGTATGATATTGGCGTACTACTTCTCCTTGAGATTGGAAATGCTGGCAGCCATCAAACTACCGACATTAGCATGATTTTCTAACAGGTCGCTACCAAAGGCTGGGAGAGGTATTGGTTTAAGGACTGATGCTAGACCAGTGCTAGTGACTGGCTGGACTTCGCTCTACCAATTTAAGGCCTCAATGTGCTGTTGAGTGCAGCAAATAAAATATTTAACCCTAAAATCATAATTTACACATTATTTCTTAAACATCCAGAGTATTGCTACGCTTACAAGGGCTAAAACACAACACATTTGTCTGTTAAAAATTTTATGAGAAATAGAGCATATAAATATCTCAGGTTTAAATATCGTTACGGTACTAGGTTTAAAGGTATTATGTGTTGCTATTATGCATAAGCTAGCTTAAGTCAGCTTAAACAACAGTGCGAGTACATGTAAAACGTATGCGTGGATCGTAGAGCCTCAAACAACAATTTATCTAAATTTCTAAAGGTATAAAATCCAAAGAACTTTAGATTTCGTGAATTACATATTTTCCTTTTAAAATTCTGTTTGGCATAAGGTGCTGCATATACGTTAGGTCATGTTTTCGTAATGTCCTTTAAGCGAAATGTTTACCAACATGCTACCTAAGAAGGATGCTTCGTTTTTGTTTGCCACATTAATAAAAAAAAAATACTATTAAAACACCACAAATCTGGGTGAATTTTAAACCAATATTGTAAAATTTTTACTTTCCAACGAACAAAAGTTATAACTAAAGACAAATAGTTTGTCAAAAAAATCACGCTGTAATAATAGGTGTGCAACAAATGCTTTAAATTTTTGTCAGAAAAAAAAATATTTATTGTTCAGTCATTTTTTATACTTGATTCTGCTGTTGCGCTGCTCTGTAAAGATTTTTAAAAAATATCTGCTTGGTTTTGCTTTGTAACACCTTTAAAGTCAGATTTTTGGAATATATTTTTTTAACAGAATATAAAAAATTTATAACAGCATTACGGATATTTGTTATGTTTGGGAGAATTTTAAAAACAACGATTATTATTAATTTGCACATTTTTCGTTCTAGTTTCTTTTTTCATTTTCTGTAAATAAATTGGTTTGAATGAAATTTTAAAAAACATTTTTTGTTTTTTGCCAACAGAAAATGTTATTATGGTTTCGGTCATTAATAAAAATTCATAAAACGAAAACAACAGATGCTGTTTATACAGTTTGACAGGAAAAACAATAAAATTTTTTAAAGTTATAAAAACGATTGCAGTTATAAAAAATTTCAATAGATTTCGTTAAACATAAACAATAGTTATAACAATATTTCTCAAAATAAAAGACGCAATAGAGTATCAATTTCGAAAAGGACACTTAACTTCAACCCAATTTATTTAATTTGCATTTTTTAAACTTTTATGATTTTCCAAAATAAACACCCGTTGCCAAATTGCAAATAAATGACAGCAACCATAATGGGCCTACAAAACATTCATTTTCATGTATTTTATAGACAATGCTAAGGGACAAAATTAAATTATAAAATAAATAATAAACAAATAAAACAAAAATTGTAAATAAAATATAAAAATAATCATAAAAAAATATATATATAATAAATTGGACGTAAAAATGAAAACTCAATAAAAATTGAATAATAGATGACAAACATGGCCATTAGAGACTATTAAAATTGCTTACGAAAGACGACAACAATAAAAATTGTAGATTTGTTTAATAAATACTTTGAGGAAGTGAGCCGTAAAAATCGCATACATATTTGATATTATTTTTCTGAAATCTAATTTAATAGTTTCCTTGTTTGTTATTTCATGGGACTGGCTGGAAAAATTTATATTTTTGAAAAATTTAGTATTAGTAAAAAATCGATTTATTTGACGTTACAAGGATTGAGTTTTGGAGTTATTCAAGTATAAAGTTTTGAACTAATTTTCCTGAATGTAACAAGTTTAGTTTACTCGAAGTTTTTATTAGAACCTACTTTCCGGCTTAAAAGGATAAAACAGGATAATTCAACAAATTTAAATTTAAATAATTTAAACATGTTTTATTTTCGCATTTTTTAATCATGTCTAATGCCTGCATTGTATTTTCACCGAACACAAATAATTAGATTTTCTTAAATATATTTTCTGATAGTTATGCATCAATTTAAAAAAATAATTTGAGAACAAAAAGCAACAAATAATATATTTCTCATGTCTGGCCTTAAACTCGGTCCATAGCCACAACTATTTATTGTATTTTTCTGTCTTTATAAAAACCATTTTGTATCTCTTATGACGACACAAAATATAACATAAATGCCTGAAAAAGCTCAATATATTTTACATAACTTTCCAGCTCTGCATTGCAATGTTTCATCCCGCTAATTAGGCATTTCATTATTTTAATGCAAGCGGCCTACGAATTGTTTCCACTAAATCGTTCTGGAAGATTTCTCGTTAGTGAATAAGTTCCATTTCTCCTTTTGAATTTGATTTGAAGAATAAAGAAACACATATACAGATATAAAACTTGCCATGTTATTAGTATTATCTTGATTTCTGTACAAATGTAACATATTTTAATATGTGTGAGTGCTGCTGTTGTATGTTCATCGCTTCCGAGGAGTTAGGCACCGTTCTGTTGGTAACATAATCCGATCTTATGGGAATGGTTACCCCATTCAATGACAACGCTAACAATAGTATTCTTGTGGTCTTTCATCTTCCAAAATAATTTGAAAAATAAAAATTCAAAATTCTTGAACGAATTAAAATGATTTTTGGGTTCGGTTTCATTAAACCAGTAAAATATCGTGTATAAAAAACTTCTTCATAAAATTCTACATAAAAAATTTTAGAGCTACTGTTTGAACTAAATCCCATAGGCCGTTCTGAACCTCGCCGTATACGTGTTATTTACTTTACGAATATTACTCATACGCCTCCAATCATTATTGGTATAAAATTAATGGCATTACTTTTCTATGCATAAATTTGTATATTTTATTAAAATGGCTGCATTAACCAAAATATATAAATTTTAATATTCTCTCCTATTTCCAACAATTATAGTTTTTTTTTTCATTTATGTAGGTGTCATAAATCATGACACTGAAACACACGCTGAATTAAAGAGCATTTGCAAAATTTTGACACTGACAATAACATTAAAATTTATTTCAAGATTATATAAAAATAGAAAAGAGAAAAAAACTAAATTAAAATTAAAATCCTTGAATGTGTAGACGCACAAGCACAAGCACAAACAACAAATTGATGTTCGTACAAATTTATGAACATATTTAATGTAGACATAAAATTTTAATACCATTTTGTGTTTTGTTTTTCTTTTTTTTTGTCACTTTTGCCACTATAAAAATGCAAATGGGAAACAACGAATAAATTGTTTGTTGAAGTGGTCAAGAATGTGTGGAATTTGAATTTACGACGGCATGAATCTAAACGTTTGAAACAGGTGATGATGCGAGGTGTGGTCGTATAATGAGTGAATATTTGAGATAATTTATTTCGAACGATATTTTCAATTGGAATAGAAGATTTTCGTTTTGAAAACTTTTATACAGATCATCGTCATCTTCGTTTAAAAATCAAAATAGTCTGCATTGCTTCTTAGAAAAGATACCCTAGCGTAAGCTTAAAATTTAGGTCATAGCGAACACTCGGTTTTTACTGTATTTAGAGGAAACCCAACTTAGATCCAACCGTCAGCCAATTATGCACACAATCGTTATTTTTCTATTTCATCTTTTCCAAAAGAAATAAATTCAGTTCTATTGCTGCCCGTTTGCAGAAGTTGACAGAAGGCGATTGAAGACGATAAAAAATGATTCAACCGTCCTTTGCAAACAGCAAGTAGTCTAATGTGTTTTGTTTAGTCTCAAAATTCTAGTTGATTTAATATTTGCGATTTTTTCTGTTATTGTTAATCTGTTCTTTTTTTGTTCCGGTGTTTTTTCAATTTTAGAGAGTTTTTTTCGTTTTATCGATTTTCATATATTGGAATTTATTCCTTCAATTCATTTCTTCTCCAATTTATATGATTTGTTTCACATGTTTTTCCTGTTTTGTGCGCTTTTTCCCGTTTAAAAGATTTCTATCGTTTTTACTTTTAATGTCTTTTTAAAAATTTCTTTCATTATACCATTTCTATAAGTTCTATGATTTGTTTTGTTTTATTAGTTTTTTTCCATATTAGTGTTTTTTTCGTTTTAACGAATTTTATCGCTTTGCCTGTATTGTAGCTTTAAATTCGTTTTGGCGATTTTTTTCAGGTTGATAAAAACATTTTGTATTTTTTGGTTTATTCGACTTTTTTCATATGCGTTTTAAATATGTTTCGTTTAAGCGATTTTTTTTTATCATTTTTTCTTATAATTGTTGTTTAAAATTCGTAACTGTTGCCATTAAAATGCTGCTAACTCTGAATATTTCGGAAGTTGGTCGGTGATCACACAAATTAACCTTAAATTTTTAGTTTATTCAAACTTTAGTATCTTCTGTTGTAGTTTGTATGGCTTGCGGTTCTCGAAACAGAAACCTCTGACTTGCGGACGGACGGACAGAGAGCGCTACAAAATGTTATTTAAAATAAAATTTTGTATAACCCCTGAAATCAGAATGACAATAATTTCCAATTGCAGAACTGTGGTCTGTCAAATAAACAACATTATGATTTTGTAAATTTCTAACAAAATTCTATGCTTCAACAATTATATATTTTTAAGAATATCAAATTGTGGTCAACTAACAAAGCATATGTAAATATACCCTGTAGTAAACTCGGGGCCAATTGTCTCCAAGTCACCACTTTTGTCTACTTGTTTGGTGACTTCTTACTGGGCTTATTACTGACAGGTCACCAATTTGACGACTAGTGCTGACTTCTTGATGACATTGTCAACGATACGTCTACACTTTTTAGTTTACTTTAACAGATATAGACTAAAATTATAGAAATGTACTAGTAGTTTTCTCGTTCGAATGTCTCTACTTGGTCCCATCAGAACTACGTAATCTCTACCTAGTCAACACTCTCAATGTTACTAGTACATTTTCAATGACAAGCACATGTTAAATGTCTATAGCACAAAGCATTGTATGTGGGGTAATAGAGAGTAGTACTGGTGACAAAGTCAAAAGCGAGTCAGTATAATTTCACTAACTACATTTCCTGCAGGGTGTTTCTAGACACACACAGGCACTTACACCCACACACTTTACAATTACCCAGCAAACATTTTTTTACAAAATCTGTTTGAAAATGTACTAAAAATCATATAAAATATCTTTGTCGAAGAAACTGCTAAAAACTTTCGCTTTATATCTGGAAAAATTATTTATATGTTTTTATATAAGGTCAGTTCACGTATTAATTTAAGCCATTTTGGACAGCATCAAATACATATTGGATATCCGCCTTGTCGTGTTTATGCCTTTTTTATATTTGTTTTCTGCGATCTGGGCACTTTGTTTATTTTTAGCGTGAAGAGGAGAGGAAAGAGTACCAGAGCTTTGTATAAAATTGTGTGGGTGTGATTTTAGTGAGAATAATTTTCGTGTAATTTATTTTTTTTTTATTTTTTTCATTTTAAATGTTTTGTGTTTTTGCGTACATTGAGGGTGGAATTTCATGTGTTATTTCCCCCATGCACAACATTGGCATTGGCGTAGGCCAATGTTAATGTCACTTGAAAAAATTGTATTATAAATGCGAACACAATTTAAAAGATGAAAAGAATTATATGAAAATTTATTAATTTATAAATTATATTTGAAAATCTTGTTCCAAAAATATGTTTGATTATGTCGATAAGAGTCGTTAAGGAGTCAATAATTGGGCAAGTCTCACATTTAAATTCTGGATATTTTTTTATAAAAAGTTTACATTAATAAAGTTTTTTATACCCATAGGAGTTTGTTTAAATTTGTTTATATAAGCAAGGCTCATATTAGGCTTTTTTTAATGCTCACGCTCCTGAAAGCATTTATTATTCTACTGTTTTTTAATTACGAAGTCGGTAGATAAACTAAATTTTTAAAGTGGTTTGATTAAAAACAAATTTTTCGATCGGAATTTAACTCTGCAGGCGTGTTGTTTATTATGCTTTAGGGTAATATTTAATATTTTAAAGATTCGCTATTTTTTTTAGTGTTTTTCCATTGTGCTCTTATTTTTATTTATCTTATTCCCAGTCGAAGACCATTTAGTAATTTCGTAACAAAATTGTATTAATACAAACCCATAAGAGATTAGCATCGTTGTAGAACGCAATTATAAGCTGCGAGAACAATAAAACTAACTGTCCATGTGTTTAAATTATACACACATACACTCAGATACATACATTTATATATTTTAAACAAATGAATTTATATCAAATTTATTGTCATGCACACAGGATTTTTTTTTTTTTAATTTAATTTTGTGTCATTCGCTTTTTTATCGCCTTGAACTTTTATCTTTTTGAATTAAAAATATAAACATTTTAATTTATATATTTCAAGAAATATAAAGAAAACGCACATTTATCCACTCAATATTTTTCAGAGCATTCCTGACACGAACATATAACAAAATTTTTAACATAAGAAAAAAAAGCGCAATTTTGCCAACAATTATTTATATGATGAACATACACACGCAATATAAATTTTATATAAATGATTCTGGTCTCTACAACTCAGGTGCTGGTGGTCAGAGACGTAATTTTAAAGTTTATTTTGAAATTAACAAATAAATAATGTTGGCAGTGTTTATACTGTGATTTGCTCAATAGTTTCTATTTAGTAACAGAATCATGTTATTTTTAATTGAATATTTAATTGCACTCCATAAATTAAATTAAATGTAAACGTCGTTTGTATTTAAAACTGACACGCATCAAAATCATAAACACAATTGTTTGAAGGAAGAAAGTAATCATTATTTGCTTTTTAGTTTTCAACCCAATATTTTTTGGAATAAAATCGCAAAATGTACTTTTTTTCTTTCTCTCGTTTTTAATCATAAAGTATTAAATTGTCAGCGAAACGACTAGTTTGAAAATTTTGCTTTATGAAGCTTATTAAAAAATTATATGTTTTAAATTGATTGTTATCATCATATTTTTTTAATTATTTGAGTGAATTTTTATATGAAAGTTCATTATGAAAATAGTTTAAAGAAAATATGTTTTACATTAATTACACCAACTTAAAGTTGTTAGCACGTTGACTACGATCTGGTTTAGATTTCTTATCAGGGCATGTCATCAACATCATGAATTTTTCTAATTTCTATTAGTGTGGCATTGTATAAATTGTTCTTAGACTGTTTCAACCGATGAAGTCATACCACTGGTCACTAAAATTGTTCTGACAGCAATTGATACTGTTTCAAGCTACAGCGAACTTCTTCGTCGGTTACCAGAACAGTCGATGAAGTTAAACAATTAATAAAATTGCTCGCTCATACAGCTTAAGAAAGGTAATGCGTCTATTTTAAAATAACAAAACACACAGTAGCAGTAATGTAAAAGTATTAAGTCTTACAATTTCAACATCTATCTTCTCTAACATTACACTTTCCTTCATTTTTGGCAGAAATCTTTCGATAATTAGAAGTCAATGAAGAAAATATTTGCACTTTTTCCGCCGTTTTTAGGAAAACTAGAACGTTAAGTTCTAACATAAAGACTGAGTGAGTAAATTTTAAAAAATTAACGTCTTTACGACCCAAATAAACCTGAGATTCAGTTCTGGTGTTTCAAATCGCATACAAATAGCTAAAGCTGACCAAATGTAACGACAATTTTTAATTTTTATTTTTTATACACCGATGTTATTAAATTTTAATAAAATGTATTTAATTTTATATCCTTAGGAAAAAATATATGATTTTAATTCAAATTAAATTTCAATCCTTTTCTTGTTTCTTTTATGTTTGCAGATATAAAATTTCATCCAAATGTCAAAAGCCATAACAACAGAAATTTGCACATGGAAAATTAAAGAAAATAAATCTTTATAAAAATGAAATTGGAGAGTAAAATTTTAAATGGAAAATCAAGAGCATCACTACTTCGGTTTTAAAGCATATCAAATAAATATCCAATAAGTACCAAAAATAAAACAAAAATTAAAAAAAAGAAGCAAAGAATGAGTAAAACAGAAATATATGGATCCATTAACAACCTTGGAAACCAGCCAATAAAATATGAACACAATGAAGATAAGAACAAACTGACAATGATGATGATGATGATGTTAATAAAGTAAATAATGAAAATTCAACTACAACCATGTTGTCGATGATGATGATGATGATCAAAATTAAAATAAAAGCCAATAACACTCATACTTCTTGCTGCATCAATAGCAAACCAAACAACGGCAACAGTAAACAAAAGAAAAAGTGACATGCAAGCAACATTGTTAAAAGAGAAATCTGCAAAAATTAAAACCAAAAAACCAAAATAAAATACACAAAAATTTCCAACAGTGATAAAAACAAAATGAAGACTTATTATCACAAAGTAAAACCAAAAATAAATTCATTAAAATATATTTGAGGGAAAAAAGGAACACGAAAAACACTCTCAAAAGCTGGCAGTAGAGGCCACATGCTTTTCTCATACTTAAAATAATAGTGAAAATGCATACTTGAGATTCTTATTTTTGGCGTTACACAGTTAAACCGAACTTTCTTTTTTTCAATTCCTGATTTTCAAAAAAAGTTGTGATATTTCTTAAGGTTGAAGCGTGTCTATAGGTTTGTATTTTATTAATGCTTAGACCAAATTATCAATAGACTACAAGCATATTTTTAAAATTGTAAAGGAAACATAGTGGTGTTTTTTCTTACAACCATAATTCCCATTAACATGTTTATCTAATTTTAATTACGAAATTCTTATTTACGTTGCCGCAGTCTTGCATTAAAAAAAAAACGTTTCAATTAAAAGAATATTATAAGGACACACACACACACACCTCCTGGTGTTGTGAAAATGCAAATGACACTTTTAGAAAGCCAAACACAGAAAGAAAAAAATCAAATGACGAACAAAAAATAAGACACCAAAAACAATAACAAGTGCGAAATAAATAACTTAATAAGAAGAAAATAAACTGAAAAAAAAGCCAAAGCCAGCATCTGTTGCAAATAAATCAAATAAAAAAAATGGGTTGTGTTTCTCTGCGTTTGTACAGGGCGTTTGCTAAGACTTTACAAGTGGGCAATAATTTGCTTTCTATGAATATAAAAGATATTAAAATATCTAAAAGAAATAAATAATGGAATTAAAACGACATTGGTTGTAGGAACCATATACAAACATTATAAAATATTATTGTGTGGCATTGCAAAGTTGCATAATGAACATTAGGCTTAGGGGCTATGCACATATTACGTAACGCTCCAATAAGTGGGGGGTATGTCTAAAGATTTATTACGCATCGTATAAAAAGCATTTCCAATTGATATTAATAGTTTTCAAAATACAAGAATTTTATTTAAACAAAACTTGCTTGGTACACGCGCCCTGTACCAAACAACTTGAAAATATTCGATCGATTGTATGATGCGATGCCAATATCAACCACTTTTATTTGAAACTATTTACAATTTTTCTTTCTTTTTCAGAAAAGAATGGCAACGTTTACAAAAAAAACAAATAAGCGACAACGCCAACTACCACCAAATCATCAGCAAAAACAACATGAACAACTACTAAAGCAAAGAACTAAATTTAATTTTTAAATAAAACGAAACCAAAAAAAAAAAATAAATTGAAAATAAGAAATCAAATAAAATTTCTTTAAGAGCGCAGACATAAAAATAATTAAAATTTGTTGGGGTTTTTTTTAATTTTTGTGCAAAACAAACACTCTCGAAAAAAGCGATATGTTGTGTATGACCACGACCTCGACCATCACAAAATTGAGGAAAATAATTCTCCAATATCTTTTGCCAAATAAATTTTAGAAAAATACCAAAAAAAAAAATCGTATTGTTTTTATATGAACAAAAATAATATAATTAAATTCAAATAAATAAATTTGGAAGAAATAAACTTAAAAATTAAGAAGAAAAAAAGAGCGACATAAGAGCCAAAGACAAACAGTTCAAATAGAAATATTTTGAAAAAATATCTATAGAATATAGCGAAATTTTGTGATTTGTTTCTTTGACTTAATTTTGCTTTTAGCTGTTTTTTTTTTTGTGTGGAAAATCAACACTTTGTATAAAAAATATTTTTAATAAAGTCTTCAGTCATCCAAACGGCGTAAAAAAGAATAACGCGTGAGCGCTTCCACCATGAATGTGTAACAAGTGATAATTTAGGAAATATTTCAAAAACGAAATTTTAAGTTTTCTATTAAAAAGATAAGTTCAAAAACCCAAGTGTTGTGAATTAATTAAAATTGTAAAGAAATATTGAAAAAATATGAATTATAGAAAATAAGAAATTAAGAGATAAACATATTAAATTTTGTAAAGTGTGTGAAAGAGATAGAGCGAGAAGTGAAGTTTAAAAACGAAGAGTGAAAATAAAAATCATACACAGTAAAAGATTTTTTCAATCAAAATATATTTGTAATGTCTAAAATAGCCGCAATAAAACCAACTACAACAACAACAACTAACAAAACATCAACAATACTAACAACACGTCGTTCAAATGTAACAGCAATACCAACAACAGCAACAACAACACAAGTAGAGGATAGAAACGAAGCAGCGGCTAAAGATACAGCTAAAACAATACCAACACCAATAACGAAACCAACGATTGTAAATGCAAATGAAATATTAACATTTGGAAAAAAGTCATTAAAATACAATGTTTTAAGAAAAACAAGGCGGAAAAGGGCATACGACAAAATACTAACGGAAACAACAACAGAAACAAAAACAACAACACCATCACAGCAACCACTAACACCACAAAAACTTCAACAACAGCAGCAGCAACAAAGACTACGACCACTTATTACAGCCACATTTGCAACAACGACAACATCATTAAAAGCTGCTATCGTCGCAGCCCTTTTGCAAACAACAAATGCTACCACCGCAACACTCACCGCCGCCCTTCAAACACACGCAACTTCAGCACATGAAGTTGCTAGTGTCGCATCCTTTTCATCATTGTCAGCTTTATCGCCTGCCGCTACACACATACCACCGTCATTATCGATCGATCATAGTTCACTACAGTATCCTGCGGCGGTGTTGGATGGCTCTTTAGCCCAAATGGAACCGAATTCAACTACAACACATTTTCTGCATAACGCAGCCATTTCCACTGCCACATCAGCGTTAGCGGCCGTTGCTGCAGCAACAGCAAATACAACTCTGATAATACCAGATGATGGTGGCGGTGGCGGTGGCGGTAGTAGTGCAGATGTAGATGGTGATTGGTTTGATGGTGCCATTTTAGCTTTAAAAGCTTTTGTCATGTTATTTATTATAATTGCCGCCATTTTTGGAAATTTACTTGTTATTATTTCTGTGATGCGTGTTAGAAAATTAAGGTGAGTAGCTTTTAGTTGTAATTATTCAATTATGTATTAGTAAATTAAGCTATTGAAAATTCAAATAGGATAAAGG
Organism: Lypha dubia; assembly: GCA_947311025.1. NCBI lineage: Eukaryota > Metazoa > Arthropoda > Insecta > Diptera > Tachinidae > Lypha > Lypha dubia. The sequence continues at coordinate 42,442,255 of OX371260.1, forward strand.
CATTTTGGTATACCTGTTTAACATCATATCACTCACAGTTTAACATTAAAATCTGAAGGCTAGTGGAAATCAGTTACAAACTTCTACTTAGTTCTACCCATTTATATCGCAGAAATAAAAACTTCATTTAAACTTTCATTTAAATTAATTGTTGATTTTAACTAGGAAAATTCTATTTAGGATCATGAGCGTATGCATTTCTGTAGAAAACCTTTATTAAAGAAAACTACAATTTCACTTTCAGAAATAACCAAATATGTCGTTGTCAGACAGAGAGAGAGAGAGAGAGAATTCACAAGTTCTAAAAATATTCTTCCTACACCTGTCGCATTTACTATACAAACTAATTAATCGTGTAGTTGTTCTCTTAGTCAGTTCAAAAAATTACTTGCTGAAACAAAACCATCTTAATTAACATTTGATTTTTTTTACAATTAATTAAATTTTACTTTACTAAAAACATATTCATTGGCCCCTTAAGGGCAGTTTGAAGAAAGACAAAAAGATTTCAATATTAAATAATTTAAACCCTTTTAAACTCATTAAATATTCTCAAAAGTTTTTGTAACTCAATTATCTTTCTCACCTTTAAAGGCAACACAAAATTCATAATTAATTACAAATTTCATAAATTTTACTGTGAAAAAGCAAAATGGAGACAAACAGCAACAAACAAACAACAACAATATAAAATTTAAATAAACAAATTTGAATGTTTTTATAAACTGCTAATCTATGATTGAGTATCAACGTCATCTTTTATTGTCCAATTAAAAGTACATTTAAATAAGTAAGCAATAAATTTACAGAAAAAAGTATATATTAAAAATTATGAATGACAAACAAACAAACAAAAAATAACACAGCGGCAAACTAAACACTGACATGACAATTAAAATGATAATTACGAGATTCAGCAAAAAAAATAAAATAATAAAACACTATGCAACAAAAACAAAACTTTTGCACTTTTATACAGCAATTAAGCTAAACATATTTAAAAAAAAAAAACATGAAAAACTTTTATTCGAAAATATGCAAAGTTGGCAACCAAGTACAAAAGAGCTGAAATTTTTAAATAAAATGTAATTACCGGGAATAACAATGCAATTTTCTAAACTGAAATACCTACAAATAATTAATGTCGCCTTTGTATGGACTTTCCTTTTTTTTTGGTTGTTCTCATTTCGCATGTGAATTTAAAAAATATTTGAATATTTTAAATTTTGATTTGGTTGGCGAACGAACAATTTCCAGTTTTGTTTCCAAACTGTAGCCGGTGACAAGGCTAAAGTCGTTTAAAATAAAATTGAATTTATGAATGTGTCATGAGGTAAATTTTTTTGTTTCTTTTTTTTTTGCATTTTAAGGAAATAAAAACTTTTTTTATTGTGGAACACATTCATTTTATTGTTGGTAAAATTTGGTTGCATGAAAATGTTGTGTGAACATGAAATAAACTAATTTCACATACTAAAAATGCATCTCCATAATTATTTAGGCAAATTGTAAATTTTTATTTAGGGAAGATAGAGGTGAATGGTGAGTGAAGATTTTGGCAATACTAAATCATCTATATAATTTTTAATAGGCAATATGGGTTTTTGCTGATGAACTTTCTACACACATTATATGGCAGATTTTTGCAAAACTTATACCATATTAAAATATTTTCTCACAAAAGCGAACAAGATATTGTTGGTATTGTCGGTTCAGTATTTTGGAAGCCCTTTATTTTCCTTATAATTATACCCATTCATATAAATATTATCTATATAATTATAATGACTCATAATAACATATTTCCAGTGCTTTTTAAATGTTTGATGACATACGTAAGAGATATTTGACATTTCCAAAAGCATTATTTATCATAAAAAATTTTCTTAGCACAACTATCATTTAAGTTGCGCACTATATTTGAATAATTACCAACAAATCTATTGAAGATGATCGCTCTTCGCACTTGCATGCAGTGCTATCAGATATGGAGATTTATCGCCAAATCGACATGTCGACATGGCGATTTTTTTGCGGTTTTAAAATGAGATGACGAAATATTTGGCTACTTTTTATTCTGATTGAATAAGCGATTTTTTTCTTATAGAATGCCACACTTAATGACAAAAATTAAAAACAACATCTGTTTATAAGATGATAGCTGCATAACAAACGCGATTTTTTTTTTGTTTAGTAACGCGTCAAAATTAATATGTAAAAAAAATCAGACATAGAAATGCTAAAACCTTTATGTATATGTGTATATGTATTCTTGTAACACACTTAGATTTTTGGCCTTCTGTTCATAACTATAGTACTGCAGCGGGTACATTTAGTTAAGAAATATGTAGCTTTGGACTTTCTTAACATGTTGGTTATTCCAACTAGCAACGCTTGCGTAGACATAATATTTTTTATTACGAACGACACCAAAATTCGATTACGTAAAAAAATACAATACGAACTTCTAGATGCTTTAATGAGAATTAATAATATGAATATAAACAAAATATGTTGCAATACTTCTGACCCAACAGAAAACATGGTAAATAAATTTAATTCAAATACTATGTATGACAAATGAATTGGAACGGTACAAATGAATTGGATGATGCTGAGGTTTATAATCTCTTAGATGCATGCAATTAACTTTTTTTATTATATGTATATATATATATATGCACATATGAATGTAAGAAATTATCAGACAAAACACTAAAATTGTGTTCATGTTTATATTTTTTAATTGAATTGTGGTAAATAAATTTAATTAATAAAAACAAAAACTTTCAAAAATACTAAAAAAAAAAGTTTTTGGCGACATTATTTTACTGTAAAAAAACTAAAAATTTATTTTTTTTGGCGATTTTTGACATTCGTTTTGGCGACGGAGGTGAATCTGACACCCCTGTTTGCATATACGACTAAATTAAAGAGCGTGAAAATCCTAAAGGTGCGACTAACAAACAATTGTTTTTTGAATTGCCCTTCTATGATCTATAATAAGATGAGAGAGAATTGTAGTATAAAAGATGACAGAGTTGAATAAATTAATTTAGCTCAATGGAAAGTATTTTATTTTAGCATTCAACCGTTCTTATTTAATTTTAATATTTTCGAATTCATACAAATGTATCATTAAGTACTTTGAGTTGCAGTTGTTGTATGATTATTTTTAAAGAAGTCTTTTACGATAATTTCTCTGTGAACATTTAAAAAATTTATTTACATCTTGAATACGCTCGACAATGTCGGGCATGATGAACAACAGATAGAACCCTAATGTATATTAAAGTAACTTAAATTTACTTAGTTTTATTCCTTAGTTCATGAAACAAGAATCGTTTAAGGTCCTGATCAGAAGATATTGGCATCCCACATATTATTACTAAATTTTTAAAGACAACAAGTACTTGCAATGTAATTATGTTACCAAGTCCACTAATTTTTAAATTTTCTTTAATAAAGCATTTATTTTACAGTAAAAAGCAATTATTCTATTAATTTAATTATCTAGTTGAAAAATCATCAATTTCAATTTTAAATTTCTCATGATTTGGCGTAGCAGGCAAAAAAATGCAGCATACAGACTAGCTAATCCATAACAAACAAATCAATTTTTTAAAACATAATTAAAAATTATTTTTTTCAAATATTGCTGTTTTTTTCCACCGTGAAAATATACTGTTCGTCTAAAAATTATGAAATTTTCTAACAAATTTCTAGTTTAGTGTCTAAAAAAATATGATCATACACATAAATTTCCTTAAATTATGTTTAAGCAAAAACAACAAAGTGGCAAAACAAGAAGATAAAATGTAGAAACATTAAAAAAAACATGTTGTTTCAACAAATTAACATTTTAAGCTGTTTTTAGAAATTTTCCTGACACAACGAGGGTGCGCTAAATTTTTAATTGAATTTTTTAGAAAAGTTTTTTTTCCACTCACTATTAACGTTATTTTTCTGTGTTTCTCTTTGCTTTATTGTACAAAATTTATGCAAAAATTATGTTAATAAAATTGCAAAAGTTTGCTTTTTTGCCGCAATGTTGTATTGTTTTGTTTACGATAGGGAGGTGTAATTCAAAAATAAAAAAAAAAAAATTTTTTTAGAACAATTGAGTTTAATTTGTTTGAAAATCAAATTTTTCAGTTTTCTAATTGAATCACAACTGTTTTTATACTCAAAAATCTTTTAATTTTATTTAAATATAAAAAACAAATTTTCTAAAAGCAAGAAACATTTTCGTGAAACATATAAATTAACAAAACCTCATCTTCGTTTTTGATTTGAATGCCGATCTTAAAGATGTGGAACAATAACGATTCGTCAAGGACTATCCGTATAAAATATTTTGTGTCACATACAACTTCTGGATTCAAGAAATCGTATTAAATTTCTTGTTAACTTGAATTATTCTTAGAAATATAAAAAGTACAAAATAAAAATCTCGCTTGATATTTAAAATAATTTAAGCACTTGAAAATTTAAAAAAAATTTAAGTATTTCTTTTGGCCATTTCAAAAAAATTAACAGGATCCCCTTAGGTTAGGTTTCGAGGGCCGTCACATCTGAGACGTGACGCACTTGTGTCCGTTAATTCGGTCCCTTTGTGATACCCCACCAGGATCCCCTTATTTTTTGAGATTTTCCATGAAAAATTCTTGTGATAAGAGCAGAAATGGAGAAACTGCTTCAAACGTTTTTCGTTATTAAAAAAAATTTCGATTCAATAAGTGTTTTTTTTTAAAAATTGTTAGATCTTGAAAAAGAAAGGTATAGTTCACATAAAAAATTTAGTTTCGAGATTTTTAAATTTTTTTAGTCGAAATAAATTTTTAGTTTTCGGAATTAAATTTGAATTTTCGAAGTTACGTTAAAGAACTTGTAATCTACTTGATTTTTAAATTCATTTATTTATAAAATAAATTTAAAATTACCAAAATTGATGCCGCAATTTCGAAAGCTAAGTGCTGTTTCCACATGATGAAAGAATGATTTGAGTGTTAAAATTGTATGAAAACCGTGAAAAAAAAGAATTGAGTGCTTTTCATACAAATTTTATCTTCTAATCATTTTGCCGTCATGTAAATTTTTTAAAAATAAATCCAATTTTCGATAGACAGTTGGAATTTTTGAAATTCCTGGTACAAAAACTATAAAAATCTCCGCTGATACTTCGTTTGGTGCAAATAACTAAATTTAAATCTTGTAGTATTGTATAATTTTGCATTCACTTACAATTTTAGTTTCGTTTTCCCGAGTAACAAACAAGTTAAAAGAAAAACTCTAATTAAGATGAACGAACTGTGATGTCCTTGTTATTAGTTTTGCAAAATTCTCAGTAACTAAATTGAATAAATTATTAAAAACTAAAATTATCTTCCCCAATCATTCTCAAAATCGTTAAAGATGCGTAAGTTTGTGCCTATTTACCGTTATTGTTGTGTGGCAAATAACAAGAAAAGAAAGTCATGAAAAAGAAAAAAAAAACCTAAAAATGTTCTTTGGCAGACAGATAACTTTTGAGAAAATGCCATAAAAAGGAAAATATATTTTATGGATTTCAATAAATGTTATCAACAGCAGACAGAACGACACCTTTCGAATTGAAAGAAAATGGAAAAGAAAAAGTGAAAGTGAAGGCTTTTTGCGTTTATATTTTGCTGTTATTATTTTTTTAGGCAGACATTTTTATGTTGCGTATATAAAAAAAAACTTTTGTAATTTTACTAACACGAATGTGCCGATTTTATGAATAACCGATTATGTCTTAAAATAAAATTCGATGGGAAATAAAGAAATTTTTTTTATGTGTTTCTACATTTGTTAATTTTGTCAGGAATTAAAAATATAATTTAAAAATGTTTAACAAATATGAAAAGAAAACCTGTAATTTCTTAAAAGGTCAAATTATTGTAAAAATATAAATTCTCAATTAAATTGATGTATTACCACCAAGCCAGTTTCTATCAAATAAACATACGCGATAATTCAATTCAACTACTGAGCTTTTATTACATTCTTAAAAAATTCGTAAAAGTATTTTCCGTTACGATTTATTTTGCAGAACATGATTTGTGTATTTTTTATGCCCCACGCCCTCCAACCTTATGATGTTTTAAATAGGTTTGGGGATTTTCTCAAACATTTCTAATGAAATATCCAAAAATCTTAATTAGATTTTAGTTTTTAAAATTACTTTTTAGAAACGTAATAATGACTTTGTGTCGAAAACTTCTGAAATACTATTTTGAATGCTTTTAGAAAATTTATTATATGTTTTTAATAAAAACAACAAATAATTTTGTATTTATCCGACAAAAAAATGTTCACAATAAAACTTTAGCACTTTAAGCATTTAATAAAATTTCGAAATATGTTTTCAAACAAACGCTTTTAAATGTCCTTTATGAGTCATATAACAGCGCCATTTTTTTATGTTATCCGATTGTCGTATATAAGGAATCAATGGAAGTACGATCGTTGCTATGATCCTCTCGCCTTAGATTCCAATTACAAGCCATTGACAAGTAACCGACTTAGCTGCTTTTTCCACATGACTGGCAGATGAGTTACAGATAATTGTGGGTACCTGCGATTGTGGCTTAACTCTTACAATGCACTTAACACAGTGTGCATATCTGTCTTCACCACCACTCATTAGTCACATCGAGGGCATACAAGTGTGACCTCAGTGGTCACATCAGATGCCAACTTAGTATGCATGGACCACACACCATGCGTAAACACAAGGCAAAAGTGTTCAAGCTATCTAATCTTTTCTTCAGTTGCTTCAAAACAGCACTATTTATTGGTTGTTCAAAGTTTAACCAGCCACTAGCACTGCTCAAGCTTCAGTCCTTTAACCAACAAGCTTTTGGTAGCAATCACAGCTATCTGGTATACTCTCGAAGAAGATCTCACTAATAACCGTTCACAGAATCATGCCAGCAACGAAGGTAAAGCGCTGTCTGCAAAGACAGATATGCATCTTGCAATATCACATCGCAATGTGAGTTCAATATAGGAGCAACACTCTCTACCTCCGGTTGACTGTCTTCCGTGGGGCTTAGCGCCTTTTCTGGTACCAGTGCATGGTTACTGGTCAAGCCTCGAAGAAGAACTACTGGAGAAGAACTTTCTAACACCTTCTTGCAGACATAGATTACATACTTTCTTTTCTACATTATATTTACATCCGTTGCTCTATTCTTTCAGAGATTAATCAGAAACATAAAAGTTTTATGCATAATTTTCCAAAGGTAATGTCTGGAAAAACAATTACCCTTTTGTCCAGAAGGCACAGCACCAAGGTGTGGATATTACCAAGATGAGAAAACGTACCAACCGGGGTTTTTTTCGAAGAGACATTTTAACCACACAAAATATTCGTCCCATAGAAATATAAGAGATCGCCTTTTTTAACCAATTTTAAATATATTTTATATTGAAGTCGTCTAGATCTACGTCCACACTTAGGAACTAATTATTTGAGAATCGTGGATGTAGACTTTTTATCTTTACAACTACTGCAAAGTAAATTAAAATCTAACAGCTTTTAATTGTTGTATTTAAAGATAATGGTTTATGGGAAAAATTATAAAAAGGGATTTTGTTATTTCACTGTACAAACAAACATACAAAAACAACAAAACGAGCTTCTTAGAAAAAGCACTTAAACTCAGTCAAGTGTATTGTTTGCAACGGTGTTGTTTAAGCAAAACACTTATTGTTTACGTCTTTTCATTTTTCGCCGCCCCTTAAAACAACATAATGACAGATAATGTTGTTCAGCAGTAGCTAGAAAATCTTGAAATAAAAAGCATTTTCTTTTATTTCACACAATAGAAAGTGTAGAAAATTTATATATTCTTTTATTGTAATTTTCTTCCTTTCTTCCTTTTTTTTTTTTTTTTTTTTTTTTTTTTTTTTTTTTTTTTTTTTTGGTGAAGTAAGGCAATTATGGAAATCGTGTAATATTTAAACGTTTTTTTTTTTTTTTTGCTATTTTAATAACTTTTAATTTATGCAAAATTTTAAAAGGATTTTCTAAATTATAAAAGTTGAGCCAAAATTTTATGATCATAAAAAGAGGGTTTTTAGAGTTTCTATGGCTTGTGAAATTTTTTTTTTATTACTCCTTTAACAAACTTTGAGTTTGCTATTATTTTGTTCTCTCGTGAAAAATCTTCTTTAATATAAATTTCTTCAGAGATATAAATGTTGTAAGTGCGTGCTGGTGTTACATTTAATAATTTATTTTAATGACAGGAAACATGTTAAACAAGCATAAGCAACATTAATTACTAAAGTTTGGATTCTTTTTATACTGTTTTTTTTTTTTTTTTTTTTTTTTTGACTAGGCAGCATGGCAGGCACAATTTGAAAGAAGAAAGAACTTTAAAGGGCCAATTTCGAGGCGTATGCGCAATATTTGAAAATGTATTACTCATACCACAATAAACATATTATTACATAGAAAATTATGTAAAAGGGAATCGTTTTTGTTATTTATTTGTTAGTAAAAGTTGCAAAAAATTAATGCTTTAATTGTCCATAAAATCGTTATAAGATGGTTAAGAATAAACTTCAAATATATTTATAAAAGATTATATATATAATTTTATATGTTTAGTTCTTTCGAAATCATTCGAATACATAAAGTTAATTTGTTGTTCTACTAATAGTTTATGTTCACAATTTATTATATGTGTTAGCGCCACAGTCAAATCGCTAATATGCATCACTAATTATCGATGATTATAGAAGTATCTATATAGAAGTTATTATCTATGTATCTCTCATCTCTATAAATCTGGAAAAATCATTTTTTATACAGATTTCCACGCGCAGAGTAATGAGTTTAACACTAAAATCGTGTTCTAGAATCGTCTAAAGAAGTTTAGCCCTTTGATGCAATACCAAAAGTTTGTATTTATTTTAAATTACTATTAATTGAAATTATTAATTTATATACATGTCTTACATATGAATACATTATAGGAATTTAAACCTTAAGACACAATAAATTGTTACTTGAATTCGATATTAAGATTCTTGTGTTTTTTCTAACAATTGGATACAAAGGGCTTGGGCGCTTTTCCCAACAATATGTATTCAAGTTCGTAAAAGAGTCCAGTATAGCATAACTTTTGCAATTTAATGAAAATACCAAAGAATATTTTCAACACAAACTACATAATTTACAGTAGTTATATTAATTACTTACAAATCAATAGCAAAAATCCGTTTATTATTTGATAGCTTTAATGGATGTTTACATGATTAACAGTTCAAGCCTGATTGTTATAAACGTGGTTTTCTAGACCAACGAGTTATATGCTAAACAATAAACAAATTAATTGAATGCTCAGCAGATTTAATGTAATTAAATTATTTCAAAATATGAAAGTTTTCAACTTGTTATTTACAAGGCAAGGTGATAACTGCTAGACTTCATTGACACCATAACAATGCCAAAATAATGGCAATGAAAGGTACCCTTTTTAGCATTAAAATTTTTTTGTTATTTTTTTACCAAAATGTTTGCTAGGAAAGAGAATATATTCACTGAATATGTAAGTGATTCTCGTGCAAACTGCTATTTAACTTTGACTGTTAAAAGTCATCTTTCTTTGAACAAAACTTCAAAATAGACATGAACATAAAATTTGATTGAAAGTATATGTGACAGATGTATTAAAAGAGCGGCAAATACACATCGTGTAAATACTCCATAGGGTATCTCATACCTTAGCCCTTTATCAACCTTTTGAATAGAAATATGATAAAAAAAAGGAAAAGATGAAAAGAAAACAAACAGGACATTTTTTTTAGCATAAATGACTTTATGAATATTTGATATGAGTTGGCATTTGACCCATAAAGACAAAAGTGAAGTAATAAAAGCAAAAAAAAAAAAGTTCTTCATCAACAAATCCTTGTAACAAAAACATACATCTATGGTTGTCATGCACAACCGCTTAAATTTTTAAAACTATTTTATCAGAAAACTGGCTTACACGTTATTTTCTATTACAGGGATAAAATTAAAACAAAGCCTGTGAATTTTCGTTAACGTTTTCTATAAGAATTTCACTATTCTAAAGTGTTTTAAACAAAAATCATCATCAATTAAAAGATTTAATATATTAAATCTTGCTAAATAAATCATTTCACAAGTTCCTTCGCGTGTAATTTCTAATTTCTACTCTCAGCAGCCACAATAAGAAAAATTTAGAATTGTTTAATAAATTTTAAACTAAAATTTTGAATTCTATGTTTTTAAAAATATGGGTAAACAAATATAGTACGATTTCAAATTAATTAATACGTTCTGAAAGATACGTGTAAAAAATTTTGAGAAGGAGTCTCAACTCAAAATTTTAAATAGAAAATTTCATTCCATTTGTTATTTTAAGTTTTAAATTTTAAAAGACAAAGTTTTTTCTTATGGAAATAGTCGGTTGTGAATGAAAAGCATAGAATAAGCATTTTGTCTTCACACTTTAACCCCTTTTTCTTTTGGTTATTGTAATGACATTTCTTTATATATTTTCATTTTCCTTTTTTGTCTCTTTACAGAATCATAACGAATTATTTTGTAGTCTCGTTAGCCATGGCTGATATTATGGTCGCAATTATGGCCATGACATTTAACTTTAGTGTACAAGTAACAGGACGGTAAGTAGTGCAAATATTATACAAAAAAATGTTATGCAAGCAAACAATTGTATAAAAACATATTCATATGTCTGTATGTATGTGTGTATGAATGTGTGTATGTATTTGTAGTATAACAAGTAGTTTGTGGGAAGGGTGAAAAAATGTTTTTTTTTTCTTACATATTTGTTTTATTTGTATTCATATTAATAAGGACTTGAGGACAGTTGTTTCTATTTCAATATATTGTGTTGTGAACTATAAATTTAAACGGCCCAAATTCTAAATCTGACATAATAATAATATTCGAACAAACATACAAACTTTCATATTTGAATTAATTTTATTATGAATGAAATTTAACAAAATAAAGTCATAAATAAAACTAGAAACAGCGACAAGGTAAATAATTTTTATTCAGTGAGTCCAGTACACAATATAATCAGAAGAGAAAATAAACCCTTAACCTCGGTCCCTCTTTCAAGCGAAATGAGCTTACACAAGTTTTTAAAATTAGTTTCCCTCTTTTTGGATTGTAATTAATTTTTTTCAAAACTGAAAAATTTTCGAAATTAGACTAAAGGATAGTCTTTAAATATTAAACTACATGCAAATTATTTGTGATGAATATTTATATAAGTGTAGATATGTATGTATGTATATAAATTTGTACAATATTTTCTTTAATACGCACCATGTATCAAATAGAAGACTTCATTTATAAAAAATGTAAAATTTTTGCATCCATAGCCAGTCAAAAGACACAAGTAAAGAATGTATGTTAAAAGGGACACAAAAACATAAAACATCCTTGTAATGTATGACATGAGAAGTGTGCTTAAAAACCACAAAAGAAAATAGTTAAAGTACTGACTGGCATTATCTATTTCATGAGTTGTGTTTTTCTTTTTCAAAAGAAAAAAAAAATAACTGAGTATATATATATATTTTTTTTTTCATAAAAAACAGAAAATCAATTTTTTCTGAAAGTACGCAACAACCATAATTCTTTGAGCTTAGTACACTCACAAAAAAGATTATTTGGAAAAAACATTCCATTATCATAATCATAAGACCACAATTGTAATTGTAACATTTGATTGTGACAATTCTTAAATTGATTAGATCAACCGAACGGATTCTTTTGTTACGACTAAGTTTCAAAATGGTGATCGGTGATCAGAACTAAATTTTGCTCAATGAATTGGATTTCAGTACCAATTATTGGCTGGTGCAACTAAAAAAGCTATATTTTTTAAATTTACATTAAAATAGCGACCATTTAACGGTTATCGCAACTAAATATTGGTTAGTTTTATTATCATAATTTATAGCAGCAAATTAATATTAAATGTTAAGGTTTGGTTGCTACTCCCAACCGATTATTCGGTTTGCAAAGACAATTTTCAGTAAAACAAGTTCTAACTCAATATTTTGTCGATTTTAAAATACTGGCTTTAAACATACATGTCTTTGTTTAATATCAATAATAGACAAAAATAAATTTTAAAATTAATTTTTAAATGAAAAAGTTAAAATATTAATTCAATTGTGTTCCAGGATAAAAATTCGCGTAAATAATATCGATTAGCTTTCATTTGAATTGTCATAATGTTAACCCTTTTATCGGTTGTTGCAATTATTAGCTTAATGGTAATAATAGTTGGTGCAACCGCCGCAACTAATCTTTTTTCGCTGTGTACATAATCACGAACTTTGTTTTATTAAAATTATTGTTTTTGTTACTCTTATTAGCGACCAATAGAATCGAATAAAAATAAAAGATTTCCTAAGCAAAAACTAACAATAAATTTATTTATCTCTTGATGTAAAAATTCCCAGATGATGGGAATTTTCAATTACTCAAAATTTACATAAAACTGTTGCAAAAATTTATTTTTTATGACATGAGCAGTTTCTTCAATTACGCAATTAATTGAAACTAGTTCTTTTAAATATTGATTAATTGTTTAATTGAAATTTTTCTAATTTCTTGTTGTGTAATTGGAAAATACTAGAGGAAATTACTCTTAGTATTGTAATCATTGCAGATCTTGCAAGTCTAGCGTATTTTCACCAGTTTACAGCAATGCAATAACAAAATTTGTAAATAAGCTATACCTGCAAGATCTGCAACGTATGCAAGAGCAGTTTTCAACCAAGAGTGATTATCATCACTATTTGCGAGTTCATGTATGAGTAGATGAGTTTTGGAACTTTTAAACATGAATGGGAAATATCTACTGATGAGTTGATATTTAGCTACCAATGAAATGCATAAAAATTAGCTAACTCATAACAATTAATAGTTTGTTAAAAACATAAATTCTTGAGTATTAGCTGGAAGAAATTGTTATATTTTTTAAAAAAAATTTCATTAAAATTTAAAGATATTTTATTTTTAAATATTTAAATAGATTTTTAACTTCGATATTATTTTAGTTATTAAAAGTTTTCTGTGTAAAAAAAAGTTGCAATTACAGTTACAGTGAACTGAATACTCACTCCATCGTTCTATCTATGTTCTACCAATACAGACATATATACAAGATATTTGATTAATGCTCCTGCTCTTCGACATTTTCAAATAAATTTTTAATTTTTACAAACAAAATAAAATTTTACAATGATTGATTTGTAGAAATATTCACAAATTAAGGAATGAATTGCATCAAAAGCTCTTGACTGACATCATGAATTTATCAAAATTGAAAAATCACTGAATAATTAATTCATAATAGAGAAACACTTGTAACTTGTAATGAAATTATTTGTTTGTACAAACTTTCGCAGCAGAACATGTTAATTAATAATTAATATAAATTCATGAACTATTGATAACAACTGGTATGCAGATAAAATTTGAAAACAAAATGGGAATAATTTTTAATGAATATCTGTAATGGTAATTTTTTTTTAATTATGGGAAAAACCTAAAATTATACATGTATATACATGTATTTGTACAATATACTCTTACTGGAGTATAGATGCATACATATATACGAGTATGTGCTTGCAACCACATTAATAATCCATTCACTGAATATATAAGTGTAACTTCAACCATATTTTATACTTTCTAGTAAAAATAAAAATACTCGTAAATCCATTTAAGTCGTATTAACACAACTGCATAAAGTTTTGCATATAGAAATTAATCCAATTAACATACTTAGCATACAATATTTATTCACAAAAAAACATGTCCATGGAGCGATCTTTGTAATTTTGGATTTTTAGGCAGCATCATGGCTACCTGATGTCACCGCTTATTGCGCACCGAAATCTAATTTTGGTTTTATGTTGCGCTCTCTTCTTCCCAACAGGGAACATCACACTTTACCCTTCGGCTACGAAGGAGCCATCAGAGTGTTCATTACACTTCATCCATGGTGGTGACCGAATGCCGGGCATTTTTAGATAAGTTAGCGGGAAATTGAAGACTGACACTAGTTTGGCTACTGGGGCATTTGTAGTGCACTGGCAAACGCATCATTGTCTAGCTCAAAATGATAGGTCAATTAACAGGCATTTCTCTACCTCACTGCAAGCGTTTGATCCAGCAGAAGTCATAAAAGCTTGCCGAATATAGGCTGGAACAAGAAGGTACCTGCTGTGTTGCCAGGTGCACTTCGCCCCACTACAGGTTATCACCGAATAAACGGACGCAAGTGCACTACCTCGAAACCTAACCTAACCTAACTTTCGTAGCAACTATTTTTTCCAGAGAGGAAATTTTTTTCGCAAAAATTACTTTTCTCAGTTTTGGCACTTTTTGGACCTCTGACTATTTTTCCTTTTGTTGAATTTTGCGTTTCGAAAATTTTTCTCACATGGACAATTTTGACTTTTTTTTTTTTAATTAGGACCAGCACTCAGGGGATGACCCCTACGTATGCAATGCATTGTACCGGAACTCAGAGAGAGGGATAGGGTAGAGAAGATAGAGGTCGAAAATTTAGAAGGCTTAACTCTTTTACAACTCTGCTTTGCGTGTTATGTTGATTTTCTTTGTAGTGTTGAGGTGCCTCTGGTGTTAAGTAGACGCATTAACTTTGTTAAGCTGTGTTAGCAGGCATTTTATTCATTTTTTTTACTTCGCTGATGTTTCTGCTAACCGACGAAGGAGGACGATGTTGTGTACATTAGTTTGAAACAGCATCAATCACTGTCGGAACAGTTTTTTAGTGACCAGTGCTATGCTTTCATCACTTAAATAGTCCGCCAACAATTATTACAATATCTCACATTAGAAAAATTAATGATGTTAATTGACTTGCTCTGGCCAGGGTTTGAACCCAGGCCCCAAGTCATTGTTTGCTTAGTAGTCAACGCGCTAACTACTTCAGCCAACACCACCCTTAAAAAACGATTTATTTAATATAGCACAATTTTTTAAACTAAGACGTTTTTCTTTCATTCCAACTAGTTTTTCGTTTTGACAATTTTTCGTAAAGAAAAGTTTTGATTCATTAAATTTAAATTTGAAAATGAATTTTATAAATTGTTCCGGTTTTTTTTTAATTTTGACAATTTTTTCCAAATTTTTAATTTTATGTCTTTAGAATTTATTATAATTTTGGCGACTTTTTGTCTTGACGTTTTCCAAACAAAAAGTCGAAATATTTTAAATTTTAGCAATTTTATCGTTTTGACCATTTTTCCTAATGTTTGTTGTTTTGGCGAATTTTACTTCTCCCGCACAACTTTTCCATTATTGTATTCTGTAAAAAAATATATGGCAAAGTTTTTAGATTTTTCTATAATGAATGGCATTGCAAAACTTAATACACCGTGTTATCTTAGAGTACGTGTTTAGCTAGAAATACATTCTATTATTCCCACAGTATACAGTGCAACTGTAATCATTTAAATATTGCTCGCTTATTATTATAAAAAACACATTTTTCACAAACAAAATAAGTAAGAAAATAAAACAGAAAAATTTTAGACATTCATAAACACTTTAACATTAAAAAAAATTGTTTGTACTTCAAGTAGAAACTTATAAATTTTGTTTTATTTTTACAATTGTTTATACAAAAAAAGAAAAAAAAACTTTTTTATATATGTTTTTAGTTTTTATTTCTTCTTGCCATTCACTTCGTTTTGTTTCTCTCAAAGACAAAGAAAGTATATTTAAATTCTAGTTGTTTTTGTTACTTTGTTTGAAAACAGAATCTTGTTGTTGATGCTGTTAATGTAGTTGAATGTCCTTTGATATCCTTCTTAAAACAACATTTACAAAGTAAAGCGTACTTTGGTTGAGAGATCCAGAACAGAGAGATTTCATGCAAAAATAATTGTTGATGTGTTTTTTTTTTCTCTTCTCACTTGAAATAAAGATAAACAAAATAATTTGAAACATTGTTGCAAAGTGGAGAGTTGTGATTGTGAAAAACTGTTTCCGGGGGAGGTATGAATATTTTTGGCATTGAACTTCCTAAAGGTGGTTATTTTAAGTACGAGTAGATTAAGAATAATTAATTACAAACTTTTAATTACTTTTAAGGAAATTTGTCTTGGTTTTTATATTTATATAATCTTCCAACAATTCAGCTAACCTTCCTGGTGTTGCAGTTTGTATTAATAACCTTAATGAACAATATATGTAGATAATCGTATTACCTTGACTTAAAACAGACAAACTGATGCAACTCTTGAGAACTTTTTTTTGCCTCTTGGTCTTTCGAAAAAAGTTCTACATGGAATTTAATTTGTTCTTAGTTTGTTTTGTGTTTGGTTGCTAGTGCAGTTCAACTACGACTAATAAAAGTTGTAAAGAAGATTTATTTTCAATTTACAGTGATGCTTAAAACATTTCCATTGTTTTTGGAACTTTAAGTGTTCTAGAAATATTTTTTGTTGCTTAAGTTTAATAGTTATATAGATAAACCCTTGAAAAGTAATATGAGGTGAAAATAGAATGTTTTGACCAACAGTGTTTATTGTTGCCATAAATCGTTGCACTGTTTCATTCGTTGTTTGGCATGCCCTGCTGTTCTACTTAAAGTTAAGTTTAAGTTTCGTTATTTTACCAACTACTTTATGAAAGTCATACCTTTTATTTATTTTTTTATTTATTTTCTTACTCATATTTTTCTGTAGTTTTTGTGTTTATTTGTTATATATAATGTTAATTTTTCTTTGCACATAAATTAAGAAACAAAAAAAAAATATTCCATAAACTGGCGATACTTTTGCTGCACAAATCACTTCTATTTTAACAAAATTATATTCTACTAAAAAGAAGGAACTAAAGCTGATTTAAATTTTAAAGATATCATTAGGGTCGTAACTTTCTTTTAAAAAAATTTTGTTATTGTAAATATTATTCGTCAATGATCAAGCGACGAATAAACATCGGCGCGTGTTTATACATTCTTTTGTGTTTTTTGTCTAGAGTATGTACCAGCAAATAAACGAGTTTCATAGCGAATTAACAGAAAAAAACGAATTATGCAGTCTAACAAATATTTGAAGACTGTAAATGCTTTTGGCAATATGCAATACCTCTTATGTTACAAAGCATTTAAAAAAAAGAGAAAATGTTCTAAAAATGGATAAAATATATTCAAAAGAATTATAATCTTGTACCATATATCAAACGTGTGACTTCTTAGTAGGTAATTCTGTTTTTGATTCTCTATAATAACTTACTCACTAACACTAATGCGTCGCAATACATTTAAAGATTCAGTTTTGATCGTTAATGTTTTATATTCATTGAAATCTAGATACTTGACTTCTTTCTATTGCATGGTGTTTATATTTTATACTTACACCATTTATCCTGTATGTACTCAATAAAAATATAAATAAATTAAATTCATCAAATACGTAGAGTGATTAGAGTCTGTATGGGTATTTCCACGGAAAGGATGTACTTTTTCTCACGTAACATCATCAATTATTACATGGTGTTTCTTAAGAAGCAAATAAAAGTATATATTTACAGTATTTTTCTTTTTGCATTTTGGTGCAGATATTAATTTTCTATACTTTTAGTAAAATCAAATACGAACAGTTACAAAAAGTAGAGTGCATTATGTGAAAACGTCCATATTAAGTTTGATTTAGAATGCGATGATCTTATTACAGATTCCGTACTCAGTGCTATTTTTACAAAATTTTTATCCAGATGATCTTATGATCCGAAATTTTCTTTCAATTTCATAAAATCATTACTTACTATAGAGGGCAAATTTGTAACTTGATTTAAATTAATTTAGTTTTCAATCTTAAGCTGCTTTTTGTTAAGGATAAAATATCCTTTTATTATACATACCGACACGAAAAACACATTTCAAACTGGAACCACCCATATACGTCGTATATGTATACATTTTCTGATGCGTTTTAGTAAATAAAATTATACAACAATTTATTTTTGGTTATAAAATATAACGAAACTTTAAATAACAAATAAGTTTAAAACTTAACAAAAATGTACATGGTAGTTTGGCAATGTTTTATTATTATAAAAAACAAATAATGAATGCAACTAAAAATATTTAATATTAAAAAGTTAATTGGTGCATAAAATTGCTTTTTCAATAATACGAAAAAAAAAACAAAAGAAACACAGATACACAAACAGATTAGTTTTTAAGGGTTTTAAAAAGCATTCTTCTTTTTCTGTTGTGGTGAGGAGGAGGAGTATCTATTTAATTTTATTTTAGTGTTACTTTTTAATTGTTACTGAAATGATGTCCTTTTATAACTGAAAAAAAACTATTTGCAATTAGTTACGTCTAGTTTTAATGCTAGTAACTCTATTGTCAATTATTTTCACTTGTGATTTAATAAATTGCAAAGGATTTTATGCCTTAAACTAAATTTGTTTAGGGCAGTCTGTGTGTGAAAAAAAACTTAAATGTAATAATAAACTTATTTTTCAATTCTAAAGACTCTTTTAAACATAACTCCTTTTAAAATTCTATTTAAAACTTCCTTTGCTGTTTGCTATTATATTTTCTAATTTCTGTTTTTATTACAAAGAAAATTAGAAAAGAAAAACAACTAATTCTTCACTCATCATTCTTCGCTGCACAAAGAAAAAGTTTACTTTGTCATTAATATAATCAGTATCAAAATGTAAATGAATTAATTGATGCTGTTCAATACGACTCATTGCAACACTATATATACTGTTGGATAAAATAAAATTGTCAATTACAAGCCTTAATATTCAATTCAAAAAATTCGCGAAATACAATTGCGCAAACACTTTTTTCCAAAAATTTTTGTTTAAAAAAAAATTTTTAAATAAAACCAAACAAAACAAAACCATTTTGTTTTTTCTGAGCAAATAGATAAAGAATTATATTTATTTTACAAATATCGATTTATAAATTTTGATTTTATTCGCAATTAAAAAAATAACGCATGTTATTGAACATTAAAAGGTAATTATTCACGAGACATACCGTATCTATAATTTTTTATTATAACAAGGACACAAAAGCTTAAATTTTCAGATTTTTTAAACAAATGCAATCATGTGGTTCATAGTCAGGAAGTCCTAGCTTCTCTCCAAATGTATCTAGTACACGCTGAATTCTTGAGATATTATTTTCACATTTCAATTTTATGTTACAAACTAAACAAGAAACATAATGTGCTGCACTTTGTAGCAGTAATGTAGAGTATCAAAGTTTGTTGCTTATTAAAATAAATTTACCTTCATTTACTTGGAATTATGATCAGCAGATAAATAAAACTTTTTCACATGCTAAATAAAACTCATTGCAACATAATAACGCTAATGAAAATCCATCACGGCAAGCAGCAAAAGTTTTATAGAAACACAAAAAAAAACTCATTTATTATACAATTTAACAAAGGTTTTGTAAACATATTTTTTTTCCTATTTAAATATATTTCTTTATTAATTAACTAAATGCAAAACAAAATGGTGGAAAAATTTACAAAACAGTTGATAGAGCCACAGAGTTAAGCAACCAACTAACAGAAATTTCTTTAATAATAAATTTTTTTTTTAATTTTGTTACATTCGAAAACAAAATTTAATAAAGTTTCATTAAAGTCATCTGAGAAAATATTTAAAGCGCTCACAGGTGCCATCTTAATATGATTAAAAATTAATTTTTTATAATTTTACTGCAAAATAATTCTATAGAACAACAACAGCTGAACTTTTCTAATTTCAAAGATTAAATGCAGATATGTTTTTTGTTGTATTTTTTATTATCATTGTTATTATAATTTTGCATACATCTAAACTGTTGCCCTTTTTAAAACTTCCGCACAAGTTTTAAACATAACAACAGTTTTAATTTTTTATTTTTACTTTAAAACTTTAGCATTGAAAATATTGCATCATATAGAGAAGATTTACCCTAAAAAAGAGAAAAATACTTTCCATAAATGCTGGTGAAAGTTTTATTGAAAATCCGAAATTCTTTTGCATATAAAATGCAAAATTATTACAAATTTATGTAAAACATTTCTTGCCAAAAACTTTAAACAGTGAAGTTGAAGCATGTATTTGGAGGGGTGGCAAGTGTACAGTGGTTTAGAGAAATTTCCTTAGAATTTAATTGTTTGAACTATTCTGTTCGACTGTGTATTTTACACTTTTATATCGTGAATCGTAAAAGTTACGGAATTGAAAATTGTACAGAATATGGTTGCAGTAACAATATATTTTTAAAATTTTTTTGTTGGTGAATTTGTTATTTCTTGCACTTTTAGTTTTACACAGAGGAATTAAATACTCTTAATAAATCTAATATAAAAAATTTTTTTTGCTTTTGTTCTCTCCATATGCCTCCATTAAATTGCAGCTTATATAAGGTTTTCCAATAAGAGTGATATGATTTCTTAAAAAATAAACACACTTATTGTAAAGAAATTTAAAAAGTTTTTTATTTAATGTGCAGTACAATCGATAAAGCTAAGTTCTAAATAAAACGTCATTCAAATGGCCTCCACGACTTCTTCTGCAGGAACGAATTTAATGAACCCAATTTTCGAGCAATTTTTCCACTAAATCAAGTCGTATGGCACGTTCAATATTGACTTGTAAAGCTTGAAGATAGTCTGGTTTATTTCGAAAGACCAATGAATGACCACAAGAAATAGTCCAATGGTGTTAAATCACAACTTCTTGCAGGGCATTCAATATCACAATTTCTTGAAATAATCGAATCTCCAAACTTTTCTCGTAAAAATTCAATTTTTGCATTTGCTGTGTGGCACGTAGCCCTGTCTTGTTGGAACCAAATGTAGTCAAGATCAACTTCTTGTAATTTCGGCCATAAAAAGTTGGTTATCATCGATCTATACCGCTCTCCATTGACAGTAACGATGTTCATTTCCAAAGAAGAAAGAACCGATGATTCCACCAGACCAAAAACTTCACCAAGCTGTCAATTTTATTGGCACTTGAACATTATCAAAAGAAATTTTTCAACAATTCGATGAATAGCGAGCACACTTGTACGGACGATTATTTCGACCATAAAATGGCAAAAGCGCACGAAAAGTTGCAATTGGAGAACGATTATTTTGATAATAAAACTGAAAAATTTGTAAACGTTGTTCTTGCTTATATCTCTCCATGATGAAATTGTAAACACTACTGAATACAATGAAAAACAAATGACAGATCATGACATATTACAAATGGCCGAAACGTCACTTCAAAATCTTATCATCCCTATGGAAAAACCTTTTATCAATTCATCAGTAGGCATCAAGTAAATATTAGATCTTCGAAATATATGTTTAATTTCTAGTGATAATTTGGCAAAAGCACTAATGAATTTCAAACATTTAGAAAACTTTTTAACAATTAGATTAAAAAAATATTAAAATTTATATATTTGAATGTTAAATCAGCATTACACTTTTGCGCTATTAACGTGTTTGTATTGCAGCCCAAACACATAGAAAACAACTTTTTGTAGGACCAGCACTGAAAGGATAACCGATACTTATGCAATGCATTGTGTCAGCACTTAAGGCTAAGGATAGAATCGAGCAGATAGATGTTGCAGTGGCTCTAGTGTTAAGTAGACCCATTAACTCCCTTAAGCTGTATGAGCAGACAGTTTTATTAATTATTTTCCTTCGATGATGGTTCTGCTAACCAACGAGTTAGGAGGGAGGGAGATGTGGTGTACATTAACTTGAAACAGTATCGATAGCTGCTGGAACAGTGATCAGTTTATGCCTTCACCAATTAAACAGTCTAGCAAAAATTAATATAATGCCATTCTATTGAACAGATTAATGTGAGAATCTGCATTCGGCTTGAGCCCAAAGTGCTCTTAACACCGTGTGAATGTATGTTTTCACAAGAAACATAAAGAGGCATCTTGCTTATGCATGGTCCACGCCCACGCGTAAGTACTCTGCATAATTTTTCGAGCAACAGCACATAGAGGCTTTAGATTGGTAGACCGAAGTCCATCGAGCCACTAGGACTGGTCGAGCATCAGTCCTTAAACCAATACCTCTCCCAGGCTTTTGTAGCAACCACAGCCATCACGTGTACTCCCGAAGGAGACATCACCAATAAACGGTCAAGGAATCATACCACCAACGAGATTAGCATGATGGCTGCCAGCTTATCAATTTTCAAGTAGAAGGGTGTGCCAAATACCCATCGCCAAGCGGATAGATATGCATCTCGCAGTATCACTTCGCAATGTGAGACCAATATGGGAACAACAGTCTCTACCCCCGGTTACACACTCTTCC
Organism: Lypha dubia; assembly: GCA_947311025.1. Classification (NCBI taxonomy): domain Eukaryota; kingdom Metazoa; phylum Arthropoda; class Insecta; order Diptera; family Tachinidae; genus Lypha; species Lypha dubia. Next base: position 42,464,656 of record OX371260.1, read on the forward strand.
GTGTTGCTTACCAGCTCACGTAGTAGCAGTTTAGGTTAATATACAAGACTCTAAAGCGAACATTTGGTTATTGACTTTCTACCGAGTTTGTTCTTGAAGGAGACCTTAGGTCTTTTTTCTCCTTCTACCAGAGTAACATAGATTACCTTCTTCTTGTTCTACCTTATTATTACATACGTTGCTCTGTTGTTTCAGAAACTGGGCAGAAACATATAAGTTTTATAGTTAATTGGCCAAAGGTAATGTTTGGAAAAGACAGTTACCCATTTCCCCAGAAGACACAGCAGTAATGTGTGAATATTACAAAGATGAGAAAACGTACCCCCGGGGGTGCCGCACTAATGAACATTAGACAAATTGATGATGTTGATTAACTTGCCCTGACAAGTTATCGAGCCCAGTTCTTAAATCTTTCTAGTCAACGGGCTAACTTCTTCAGCCATCACCATCTCCAAAGTAATTTGAATATTTAAAATATTGTAGTAACATTTTCTCACATGAAGTCATTACTACGAATTTTTTTTTTTCACATTGAAAATAAACGAAATACCCAGATTTTTAAATTAGCAAGTGGGCATTAATGCTTAATTAAAAGTTGGCAAGATGTCTTCTACACTTTAAAATGTAGCAACAAATAATTAAGAAAAAAGTAAGTTGATAAATAAGAAATAAATCATTTGCGCTTTAACTACAGAATTTTTAAACGCATCAGTTTCGCATTTGTACAAGTTTTTGTAAATGCGTCTGTGGTTCACTTTAATTATATTACTCTCCGCTTAAACGGATAAAATATTTTGTAACTTAAGATGAGCACTTAAGCTGGGACTACAGTAATTTTTCAAAGCCGCTAAACGTCGTTGAAATTTTAAAAATGTGAAACGCTTCACGATTTTTCGTGTCATTCTAACGCAGGGATTATGCTAATCTTCTCTGTTCGATTCCCATTTTAGTACATCATAAACTAAATCGTACGCTTTTTATTTCATAAACGTTTTCACATATTAATAAACTTCTAAAGACCTTGAAAATTTATTTTGTATTCGCTTTTTTTTTATTTAAAAGATAACACTATTCCTGCGCTCATTTTGCATGCATGAATTATAGAGAACCACCAAAAGTATTTTGCCTCTACTAAACATTTCTGATTTTTGTGTTGTGTCTGTTTATGATTCAGTTTGCAACATATTCTGCTAAAACAAGAACAATTGAACTTATTGAAGAAAGCTTGTGAAGACAAATAAAATTTGAATAAGTTTTTCTTTTAAGTTTCTGAGACTCTTCTTCTTTCAGCAGAAGCTCCATTATTTTGCAATAAGTGCAGAAGTTTCCGATAGCCCCTGAAATCTATAAAACGATATCTGGGAACTGCAAATTCCAATAAAATAAAAAAGTCTTTCATTCGAAATTTACTTAATTTTAGCATTTTTAACTAAAATTTATTTGTTAAATGGTCCAGATGCATTTCATTTCAAAAGTTATTTTTGAAGTCTACTGATGATTATCATTATCATCAACAAATAAATAAAATGTTTTTTTTTTTTAATCATAATTTTTGTAAATATATAAAATTTCAATATTTTTCTGTATTTTCAGTTGGGTATTTACTCCATTCCTTTGCGATTTATGGAATAGTTTGGATGTTTATTTTTCAACAGCGAGTATATTGCATTTATGCTGTATATCAGTTGATAGGTAAGTTAACCCCCTTCCCTCCCCAAAAAAGTGCACGACTAACGGATGATTATTTCGAATAAAATAACCCTCATACATAAAAAATATATATATTAAAACAGACAAATATTTCATATGCTAAAACACATACTGCTGTTGAATATTCAAATATTTGCACAACTTTTCATATCATTTAACACCGTTTATTTATAATTTTATATTTTATATGATTGTTTAAATGAAAATTAAATGCAATACAAATTAAATAGAGTTAATATTTCGTTAAACAATAACATTTAATTTAAAGCAAAAATAACAAATATCTTGTGTTTGAAATGATTTTATTTAACAAAATAAAATTGAATAATTTTTAATTTAAATTCTGAGTTATAATATAAAATAGCAGATTGCTCCGGCTTTGCACGAAAGCTTTTTACAAATAGAAAAAGTCTGTGTACCCCATTCTATCCCACCAATGTTTTCCTTGACTACCCACATTCTTTTCAAAGTAACATACCTGAAATTTAAAAAGTGTCACGATTGCTGCTCGCTCGATATTTAAAATGTATGAAAATGTTTGTTGCTTATGGTACCCTTTTCCCCGCACCTATGATGCCAGTTTTTTTCCTGACTATTGGAATAATTCTGATAGTATTCTATACCAACTTTGGGAACGTTAACAGCTTTACAGTTCTCCAGATAACTAATGACTAAAATTTGTTTTATATAAAATTTACAAATTTTTTAACCGACTTCAATTCAAGGGGTATATATTTTTTATGTTTGAACCACCATAAATAACTAGTATTTATAAACCGAATTGAAATTTTTTTTTTTGGAAATTTTAGTCCCATTAATTTCCTAAAAATATTTATTATCGAATAACTCCATTAATTTTAAACGGATTTTCATAATTCTCTTTGTGTTTCAACGGGTTTTTTGTGTAGTTTGGGCCCATATAATTTTTTATTAATTCGGGAGAAATTGAAATTTTTGTTGAAAAAGGGTTGCTAGCACTCTTTTCCCATAAGATTTTTCAAAAAATCGGGCGGCAAGTAGTGATGTTACGAATACTCGTATTCGTATTCGACTATTCGACTATTCTCCTGTTTTAAGATATTCGTATTCGTATTCGCCAAATTCAAGCAAATATTTTTCGAATAATTTTCCCATACATTTTCCAAAAACAAATCATACAAAAGTTTAAAAAAAGTACAGAAAATGTAAAAAAATATATTAATTTTTATTAAAAAAACCCCATGTATTTCACACAAAGTAAGAAAAACGAAATCTGAAAGTATGTAAGTAAAATAATTAAAAAATGTTCTGTAGAGGTTTTCAAATTCGGCATCTTAATGCAATAATAATGTTAAATCACAAATTTTTTTTTTTTCATTTATAGTTACTAACGCAAAGGCAGGGATTTTTTCCAATTAAATTTGAAATATAAACCTCAAAAGAAATATTCGTATTGGTATTCGCATTCGGCGAATACTGTTTTAAATATTCGTATTCGTATTCGCGAATACTAAAAATTGATATTCGTAACATCACTAGCGGCAAGTTGATCCCCGGAATATTGATTATCAAATAACTTCTCCAATTATGGACCGATTTTCATAATTCTCTTGGTGTTTCCATGGGCTTCCATGCATAATTTTTATCAAATTCGTGAGAAAATATATATTGATTATAAGTCTGAACACAATGTATCGATAATTAACTGCGGTGCGGTCTTTCATACGATGTTGAAGTAAAAAACCGCAGTGCGGAACGGCATAAAATTAAAATCTATTTTATTTTCATTGCGGACTTTCTTATTCTCTCAATTTTTGATACTGTTTCTCTTTCTGATGTTGCCATAGTTTTTGATTAATTGGCGATATTCACAACATTATTGTAAACAAAAAACATGATTTTGAAGCAGTGTCGGCCACAAAGAGAGGAAGAGAGAATCTAGGTAGTAGTAGTGTTTACGAGTATGTATTAGTGAAAAATACAGTGTACAAAATGCATAAACATAACACAATACCGAAATTGAATTGGTTTCTGTTTGTTTTGTATGAATAAAAATAAAGTGCGTTGTTGAAAATATTCCCTGTGTAACTGATAAAAACTAATTAAAGAGAAATATCAAAAGGCAATGCGTCATAAATCTGTTTGGCGGTCGGATTTTTATTTGTCAGAATTATTTTTATCTCCTGAGAACTTGAAACAAAAAACGAACAAAAATTAGGCAAACATGATCCGTTTCATTTTATATATGTAGATTCATGTATTGCGTGTTTTACTTGATTAATATTTATTAGTCTTATTTGTAAATTATCTTTTGTTAAGGACAAGTTTAATAGCGTTCTTGTGACAACTTCATTTGCAAAGCTTTGGGAATAAAACCATAAAGGTCTCTATTAATGTCCTCCCCGTTTTACTCTTCAAAAACTTCTCAGTATGAAATTTCTACCAAGTATTAATGATGTTCAAATTTATACATTTGTTTGGATTTTTTTTATGCCATCACATGTGTCATTAAGTATCCTTTGAAAATAACTACAAACAATGCAAAAGCTTGGAGAGAAAACAAAAAAGAATGATAATACTTTCCAACTACGTACAAGCTACGAAATAAGAAAATTAAGTTAGCTTCAAATGCAACACACAGCTGTATGAAATGAAAAAGTTCACCAAAAAAGTATTTAGTTCACCAGTGCTCGTTGTATCAGTGTGCGAAGCAAAAATGTTTTTAAAAATGTTCATTTAAAAAATATTTGATTTTCACTGAAATGCGTGAGAAATGAAAGCAATTTCTGCTTTTGCTTAAAAAGAATTTAAAGACAGATATTGCAATCGAAACTTCAAGAAAAATTAAGTCATCAGTCATTTAAAGAGCAGGATGAAAGAATTTGTGCCTGTTTTAAAGTCAATAAAAAAAAGTATGTAGAAAAATCTTACCCAAATTCTTAAATTTCCATGAGAGGAAATAATGCTCTGACCATTTTCCTCTCAGTGTGTATTTCTTTGTACCGTATTTAAATACTCCTCTTTAAAGTGTTCGCACTCAAAGTCTTTGAAAATAAACTATTTATTATTCTATTTCATCTTTTGCATTTATCACTTCTATTTAGAGTAAAAAGAAGACATTCGGTTCTGTCACAGCAATTCAATTCATCTTAAAAAGGAAAATGAAAAAGTATAATTTCCCTTTTTTACAAATAAAGACGAACTAAACAAATCTGCAAGCGCAATTGCAAGTTTATATAAAAAATATATAAATTATATTTTGTGCATATTCTTTTAGGAGTGACAAATAAATATTTGCTCCATAACAGCGTCCAATTCAATAAAGATTTAAAGTAATGCCTAAAAGGAGATGAAAATAATATATAAAAAAACTACAACAGTCATACCAAAACTTTAAAATCGGTTTTCCTTTTAAGTTCATATTAAATTATGTTTTTAAAATAGCATAATGATTTTAAAGAAATAAAAATTAATTGCCCCCAAAAGCGTACAAAAATAAAATGAATCATATATTTACAAATTCACAAAGTCGTAGTATCACTATATTAACCATCAAATGACAATAGTGTAAGTTTTTTTTTTTTGGTAATTTTCATATGGAAATGACATACACTTTTACACTTTTATTTTATATGTATGTTGCTTCACTTATTTTGTCCATCCAGACAACAGGGAACTGGATGGTTCACGAACCAATAAACAGCAGGTGTATTTGATGCAATCAACATACACGATTCACATGTTTGTGAATTTAGCAATTGTTTTTCAAAAACAATCGAAATAAGGAATATAACACGAATTTAAATGATTTCATGTGTTTCATGAATCCAAATTGAATTTTTATAGAAAGCTTAACTAAAAAATCTAAAAACACAGAAAAAATTCTTCTTAGAAAATTTTCAATTAAAATTCGTTTTATATAATTTTTTATAATTGATCAAAAACATAATCAATATTTCTAACAACTTTAGATATTTAAAAAATTTAACTAACAATATTTTAATATACAATTTTCGTCAACGAAATTAATAAAATCAACAACAAAATTATTTGAATCTTCTGTTTTCATAATTGAGAGAAATTTTTTCTTAAAATATTTTCAGTTAATACATACTCGGTCAAAAACCAACATTAGTTGCTATTAATTCCTTAAATAAATCAACAGATCTTGTGATGGAAGGAAATGCTTCTAACAATTTTTAAAATATTCTCCTACATAATAGAAAATTTAAGTTTTGGTTAATTAATATACAATTTTCGTTGTAGCTTAAGGAACGAAATTAAATGGATCTTAAGTTTTTGGAATTAATATCTAACAGATACTGAGGTTAGGTTAGGTATGGTTTTGTTAGGTTATGTTTCAACGGCCGTCAAATCTTGGGAAGTGACGCACTTGGATCCGTTGATTCACTTCCTTTGTGATTCCCTATAGCAGACAGCGCATAGTCATTCGGTTAGTCAATCTCCTGTAGGTACCATGTCGCCGAGTCAAAACAATCCGATTGTGTCAAGAAGGAGAATAGATTGGCTAGCCATAAGCATTCTAGACTGTTTAGGTCGGGCACAGTGTTTGAGCCCAGTGTATTAATAGTATTCCTTATGCTATTTAGCGACATTGACATAAAAGATAGAGAACTTTTTCGTCTTCCTCGTCGTCATTACTTCTTCTATAGTAATCGTTGTATCCTGTGAGCACTGCAACTAATATTATTGTGTGACTGTAGTGGATCCAAAGGGACCTGGCTACATGGCAGGTACCTTCTTGTATTTTTCAGAAAATAATAAAATTAACTCCACTGCCACTTTCATTCGGACAAAACATCTAGCATATTTTTTTATTTGTTATTAAATAAATCCAGTCTAATATTTTTTTCAAACAAAAATTTCCTTCGTATGGGACAACACAAATATTTTTGTAGAAAAGAAAACACTTTACAGTAATGATTTTTGCCTGGTTTCGGTTTTGGTTTTTGTTTTTAAATATATTTTATTTTATATTTTCTTAAAATGTGTCCTTAACAAAAAATTTTTACTTAAAGTTCTATCAGTTCGTATCAGGTTTTAAAATAAAAAACTTCAATTATTATTAACATTTCATTAATCTTATAAAAGTCTCTTATCCTGACATGGACAAACTGAGTGTTTTTAATGCACTCTGGTCAAAAAGTATTACAAAAAATGTGTGTACGAATATATATTAAAATAAAAACCATTTCATGACCTGCATACAGACACCAAAAAAGGACTCTCTTGTAAAAACCCAAGCAAACATTATTTAGTAGTAATACAGAAATTTCAACATTAACTGAAGCAAATATTCGTTCTTAAATATCTCTCCACTTTTAAAAAGGATGAATATCAAGTACAACACACAGATAAGGCTTCAGCACATTTCACCAACAAATGGGCCATAATAATACCCAAATAAGAAGTAAATTTATCTAAAGGTAACTGCGAAGAATGTATGTGTATGGAGAAGCAGCAGTAAAATTGACATTAATATGGTGAAAAAAAAAAGAAAAAAATGTGAAATCAACACACCTGTATTCTTTACTACTGTACACACTTAAGCCATACACACATTTAAATATTCTTACCACACTCACACATTTACACTTTGCAAAACGAATACACAAACAATGAATACTGCTAACAAGTATGTATGTACTCGTATGTGTGCTGTAATCTGCTTAAGTTGGCTATTCTGGTTGTTGCAAATGAAATCTCCTCTGTACGACTACAAACATACGTATTTTTTTCTCTTTTACAGATACTATGCCATCGTTAAGCCGTTAAAGTATCCGATTAGCATGACAAAACGCGTTGTTGGCATTATGATACTGAATACATGGATTTCGCCAGCTCTACTTTCTTTCCTGCCCATCTTTATTGGTTGGTATACCACCGATGATCATAAGAATTTCGTGAAATTACATCCGGACCGCTGTGAGTTCATTGTAAATAAACCATACTGTGTCATCTCTAGTTCAATATCATTTTGGATACCATGCACCATTATGATTTTCACCTATTTGGCAATATTTCGTGAGGCCAATCGTCAGGAGAAGCAAATGATGATGCGTCATGGTAATGCCATGTTAATGCATCGACATTCAACGGTTGCCGGAACCGGAAGTAAGTAGAAACAATTGAAAATTCATGAATTTTGTTTGTCATATTTTTTTTTTGTTTTTTGTGATTTTGCTTTTTCTTTGCTACTCTTTTTTTTATTCTTTAGTTTGTGCACTTTGGTGACATTTTGTAATTAAAATTGAGGCGTTTCAAAAACTAAAAAGGCAAAGAGACATAATGATAGCCAAAGCTGTTGCATGCAAAGTTCACCGGTTGCCGAAAGTTGAAAAGTCAAATTTGCTAAAATAATTAATATGTGCACCAAATGCGAATTGAGTTCAGCTGAATAAATGATGTTTTTGCATATCAAGGTGTTTAAAAGTGAATAGAAACTGAAAATAGCAATTTAGTTTCTACTTTTATTCTGTTTTTAATAATGGAAATATTTTTTGCTCCAATTGGCAAAAATTAATAAATACCGTTAATTGCAATTCTTCAAAAGTATGTCTGATAAGAGCTTTAAGTTTTCATAGAATGTTCATTATTTTTTTTTTTTTTTTTTTTGATGTAAAAAATTCTGGACATGGAAGACTAAGAAATAAAGCTAAAATAAAAAAATTCTCTTTCAGGAATTCTTTCAAAGTAAACATGCATTTTGAACCAATTTTACTTAAAAAATTCTCCTGTACTTTTGCACACGCAATTGCCTTTACAGTGATCTCAGTTTTGGTGGCAAAAGGAGCGTAGCAACGCCTAAAGAATGTTACTTTTAATTTTAAACTATTTTAGTTTAACTAACTCCTTTAAAATTTTTCACTCACGTTAGGTTATTACAAATGAAAAAAATAGAAAATATTAAGAAACACGGAAGTTTAAAATTGTATAAACTGCTTTTAACGGCTGCTGTCTTAAGAGCAAAATTTTACATATATCACAACAATCAACTGAAAAATATTTATTTTATTTACAATAAGCTGAGACAACATAAACCATATTTTTGCCCATCAACCAAGTCAAACAATTTTAATTTTTAGGAGCGCATCTTTATTTCCAAAATCATTTAATATGAACGTTAAATCAGTTTTCAAGTTTATGCATACTTTAAGAGAAATATAATGAATACTTTCCTATATAAAATTTTATATAAGAAAAGTATACACATATGTACTCATTAACTTGTTCTAATACTCTGTAATTTAATGCTATTTGCCATTGTAAGGAACTTAATATTTCCTAATAGCAGATAACAATAGTGACCGGGGATTACAAAAAAAAAAAAAAAAAAAAAAAAAACAAAGAAAAAAGTTTATTTTTAAAATAACCACCGATATTCATAAACAATTATTTCACATGAAATTTAGTTTAAAGTGAAAAACTTTTTTTTAGATAGTAAAACACATTTTAGAGCATACTCTACGGCAAGCAATCGCTTTTAAATGTTAATGTTGGGATATAGAATGCAAGAATATGTTGGTATGTTTACAATAACAAAAACAACAAATACATGTTGTAATACATGTATAGTCGATTTATGTTTGCATATAAAGAGTTTTGCTTTAGCCTACAGGTGTACTTAGCATGTTTATGAGCAATAAGATAAGGTGTAAAATACTGCTAATGGAAAGGTTGCTAAATATTTTGTAAAAAAAAGCGGGGGGAGTGTGCATGTGTATGTAAAAAGTGTGTGTGGCGCAGTAAAAGAGAAGGCGTTAATGAACAACTGCGAGATGTTTTATCATGAACTTTGAAGCGAATAACAACAACAACGAACACACAACATTTAGTCAGTGAAAAAAACGCAGTTAACGTATGAGCAATATTAATTGTATTGTTTAAGTATAAATATTAGGTATACGCCAAGGGCTACATGTTCATAAAAGCGAGTGTATGTATGTTTGTAGAACTTGATGGTGCGTGTAGCACTTTCATTTGGGATTTATCTAATCCTAGATAAATGATTTTATTGCATGAAAAAGCTCTTAAAATTTACACTTTCCATAATTTATTTATTTTTTTCTGTTATCTTTTTCTTGTTTATTTTATCATATTTTGCTCAAAGCAATTAACGTACAATATTGCCTTATCTCTCTCTCTCTCTTTATAAATTAGGTGAAGCTTTAAGTGGTTCGGGCTCATCGAAAACATTAACGCTGCACGAAGTGGAGCAGGATCATACACCAACGAAAGATAAACATTTAATAAAAATGAAACGAGAACACAAGGCTGCAAGAACTTTAGGTATAATTATGGGTACATTCATTCTCTGTTGGCTGCCATTCTTTTTGTGGTGAGTATATTGAAAAAACAATTATAATTGTTTTGATTTTGATCCATAACATATGCACATCTGAGCCAGTAGCTGTAAACAGTATTAAAACACATAATTAAATTATGCACAGAAAAAAATAAACACTTTCAAATAATTATAATCTCCTTAATTGCAATAATTTGATTAATTTACAAAATTTTAAGAGCTTTTACCACAAAACATTTCTCATTTGCATTTTATTGAATTTCAAATAAAAAAAAAACTACATAATTTCATAAAGTTTATAAACTATTCACCACATTAAATTATTAAAATAATAAAATTTCTGTGAGGTTTTTTTTTATGAAAATTAATTTTGTACATCTGTTAAATGTAAATATTTGTTTAATAAATTTTCAACAGGTTTATAAAATTTAATGCTTCTACACCCTTCCCACAATTCTTACCACTAAATGTGTCATATTAATAATAATTTTTTTTGTGCTCTTGATTGCACACCAGTTTTTAACCACAAAAAAACAAGGAGATGTTTAAAAAAACGTTCTTTAAAACTATCAGAAAAAATAAAAATTCTTAGCATTTTACATGCATAAAAAATATGGTTAAGGAAACATGCGAATAAACTGGAAATTTTAGTTTGATTTACCAAAAAGTATAATTTAAAAAACTGATTTTGATTCAGTTTGTTTTTTCTTCTAGTTCTGCGCCAATTTTGAACATATCGCATTTTATTTTTTAGTAATCAATCCTCTCTAATATATTGGCCACGTTCTTGATTTTTCTAAACTGAAGTTTTCAAATAAGAAACATCTTTCTAGATCATAAATTTTAAAAGCGATGTTGTTGCTGTATGTTCCCGGATAAACTCGAAGGCAATTGAAAGCCAAGAATTTACTGTTGCAGTTTTTTGGTTTCTGTAGTTTGGTTTCAACATTTTAGTTTAAACTTAAACACAAAACTATTCAGAATGCTCTTAACCATGAGCTCTAAATGATTATGACCGATATGGATTTTCATAAGCTTTAGTAATTTTATCGAGTTCAGGAATGCGCTATTTTAATCGTTTGTCTAATTCACTTTCGCTTTACTAAGTATTTAATTTCAATACTGAAGGCTTTAGCAAGCATCAAAAATTTTAAAAACGTTAATCGTTTCTTTTTATAAAGATAATTACAATTTAGGATATTGTTGTATTGATAATGAGATGTCTATGACATCATGTTTTTCTGAAATATTCTAAAGCAAAAATACAACATTTAATTTAATCCCTAAAAAGTACAGTTTTTAAGAAAATTTTAATATTTTAGATAAAGTAAAATCGTTATTATGTACGCCGTAATCTAGCTCACCCATGGCTCAACGCCGTGCAGAAATATTGCAGCGATAGTTTTTATTGCACTTTGGCCATGAAAAAAATTAATAAAAATTGTCTACTATTCCCTTTACAAATTATTGTTGATATATTGTGGCAGAATATCTATAACTGCCAGTTTATCGATATGCAAAAAATTTATTAAAAACATTAATAATATTGAATTTTCGTTAGAAAGAATTAATTCTTTCGATATCAGTGATCTGGCAAAAGGTTCAGTAGAAAATATCCAAAACATTTTAAAATTTACTTTCATCATTATCTATGTAGCCAAAAGCTAATTTTTTTTTGTAATTTGCAGGTACACCATAACCACTTTATGTGATGTCTGTACTGTACCCGATATTGTTGTGGCCATCTTATTTTGGATTGGATACTTCAACTCAACTTTAAACCCACTTATATACGCTTACTTTAATCGAGACTTTCGAGAGGCTTTTCGCAATACTTTGCAGTGTTTGTTTTGCAATTGGTGGAAGGATAGTCACATGCCTCTGGATCTGGACATTAGACGTAGCAGTCTACGCTACGACAATCGTGCGAAAAGTGTTTATTCCGAAAGTTACCTCAATACCAATCATCCACAGCGTCGCACCAGTCAGCTGGTGGAAAGTTTATAATGTAGGGATGAGGCGTTTTTGGCGCCTACCCCCGCACCCACATCAGCATCAATGCAAAATTTACATTTACTTGGCACAGGTAGTGGATCCGGTTCACCGCCACAAACTATAACACTATTAAATACACCCTCGCATACAATACGACTGGAAACGTGGCGTAGTGAAAGTTTAAAAAATAAATCGTTGCTAGATACAAAGGATCCAAAAGGTGGTGGTTGTGGTAGTGGTGGTGGTGTTGGAAAAAGGAGCAGTGTTAAAAAGACTAAAAATAAAAAACGTGCTGTTGATACTGATGAGTACGATGATGACAATGATGATGATAATATTCAGGAAATACAAATTGAAATACCATTGGCATATATCAACAAATGGAATAAAAACAACAATAAAACCAATACAACAGCCGCAATACAACAACAGCAGCAGTCCGAGCAACAGCAACAGAAACAACAATCGACGCCTACATTTTCACACACAATGGTTTAATGTACAAACAATTCTGGTGCAAACCAAAGATTCTCACAGTCGTTTGTATGAATGTGTGTGTATGACCATGCTTGTTTTCATGTGCATGATGGATGCCAGCGTTATTCTCATCAATTCACTACTAGCATACAAAATATACATATACATACATACATATTCCAACTAATAACATAACAAAAGAAAATATTTCCCGAAAAATGTGAACAATAGCAACATAAAGAGCAATAAAAACAGTAACAAATTGATCCAGTTAACTTAACTTAAGCTCAACATCACAAAACAAACATCACAGCAACAGCAACATCAATATCAACAGCAGCATCAACATCACATGAACAAAACGAAGAATAAGTCATACAAGGAATATTAACTAAGGCTCTACGTTTAAAATAAAAATTTTTCCACTCCCTACACTCCTCCCCCATCCCAGCCCCTCCCATCATGTTTCACATTTTACTAAACTAAAAAAAAAAAATACTGAACAATCAAAACAAAAACTTATAAAATTATAGTGAAAATTGTGTGGTTGTAGATTTTCTATTTCGATTTTTCTTTTTGCTAAATTCATACTTGTTATGAAATGATTTTTTTTTTATAAAAAAAACACTAACAAAAATCCAAAAAAAATTATCCAATAAAATTGTAAATATTAATTATTAACTTACTACTAATTATTAAGCTTAAAAACAACATTAGACTTTTTTTGAATAAAAAGAAAATTTAACATAATTAAATAATTTGTATAAGCTTACAATTAATGACATACAAACATACATATTTAACAAATTCATTGTAGTTTTTAGCTAATAATTATTTAATGCAAAAAAAAAAACAAAGAATTAAAAATAAAAATAATTTAAATGAAATTTAGTATTTAAATGTTAATGTATGAGAGTGTGTGAGTGTATGAGTGTATATGTTAAATGACAAGAAAAATGTATTGCACATTTAAATGAATGACAGTTATTTACAGACGTACGTATGTATGTTTGCGTGGCGAAAGGCATAAATAATGAATTTTTTAAGACTGTTTGGTTTTTCCTTTTTGATGTTTTGTTTTGTATATTTTTATTTTGGAATTCAATATCGATATGCGAAAAGTTTAATACGCGTTAGAATGTAATTTTTTTCTTCTGTTGTTGTTCAATTATTGCGAAGTAATAACTTCTTCTATTAAGATCGTACTTGTTCATTGATTGCATATAGAAATTTCTGCAGTAACGTGTGCAAAATTAAGAGCTAATAATTATTAATGGTGTCTTTGTATTCTGCATAGCGTATTACAAGAATCCGTGACAATATTTACTGAACCATACTGATCGTTTAGTGCATTAGCAGCGCCTCAAACCACGAATAGAACAATAGACATGCTGAAAATATAATATGCTCTACTCGATGAAACAAAATATTTTTTTTATTTTATAATAATTTAGACATGCATTAAAGAAACTACCAAAAGACAAACACTTTCTAAAGCTTTGGGCTAAAATGTATAACTGAATATACTAATTATATATATAACAAACCTAATGGAAAAATGTCGGATACACTCAGCTCTACAATAAAAAAAACAATTTTACATAAATTCAACAAACTCCCGTTCCTTGAATTAAACTCTTTAAAATTCAACGTATTATACGTCTTTCAGTAAAATATTCCTTGAAATTAAAAGTAAAATTTTATGCATTTATGAAGTCAACGTTGAAACCATTATTTGATTTTATTTGTTGAATTAAACAATGAACTAGTTTTTTGATTTAACGTAAAATACGTTAAATTTAAGAAACACGTTCATTTATTTAAACACAAAATGAACAAATAGTTTGATTCTTGATTTTAAGTAATATACGTTGATTTTGTTGTATGAATACGTTGGATCAAGGAATAAATTCTTAAAAATCAACGTACGGTTTCAACGTATGGTTTCTTAACTTCAACGAACTGGTACGGTTTATTCAACAAGCCAATGATTGCCATACGTTGAATTTAAACAACCTGTTCCTTGGGTGAAATTTGAATTTAATTGCTTTTTTGGTTGAGTGTACATGAAGTGAATGTGAAAAATCTACTCAATTTGTGTTCTTAAACTGAAAAATGGATAATTCTTGGGAGTCATTTACATGATTTGTCTGAAACAGGTTTTCTTATCGGTGGGTACTTATTGCGCAGCTTATCGCTAAAACTCCAGAGTTGTGGTAGAAAAACTCGCAATCCAGATTGACTAATTGAGAATTTAAGCATCTTTATATTCGCTTTGTCATTTAGTTAATATTTTAATAACTGATATGCATGACAAAATTTTAATTTAAACCAATACTATTTTGAAATTTAATATTAAAGAAAATTTCAGAAATGCAAGCAATCATCTGGAACACAATCGATTTTAGAGCTTCTGTTTCTTTACTTGTTAAATAATTTTTCAAAACGATAATATCTCTTAGTTCTTCTTGAATGCTTAGGGGTAGCAGTCAGTTGCATTAATCTCCCAAAGAGATCTTTTTAAAGATTAAAGCATCCAAAAACAAAGTATTGGATTTGAAAACGTTTATTTGTCCTCGTGTATCCTCATTTTAAGCCAAAACAACTCTTAAGTCTCTCTTTCATTCTTAATACTCGTACATACGGCTAGTAAGCAAGATCAATTTTGTAATCCTTTTTAAGGATATATTTCACAGTCGTCTTACAGAGCAATTGCAAATAAGTCCTTTTTAAGGTTTAAGATGCAGATCTGTGTTTTATTTAAATTAATAAACTGTTCCATTTTTAAAAAAAATTCAAGAATTTATAAAAAAGCAAATATGTTTTTATTTACAATCGCACAAACGATTTTCTCAGCTACGGCACAATGTAGTGCATAAGTTGGAGTTATCCCACGAGTGCAGATCCTAATCGCACACTTACACTTTTACAAATTATTTACATTATTTACAAAAGCAGTCATGAAGTGTTTTAAAATTACTTTAAAATCGTTATATGAAACGGAAAACGCCCTAACTAAAATTTTCATTAGTTTACTGAAGACACAAAAAACATGGTAAAAGTAATTTTGGATTTGCGAATATCTTGTGAGCCGTAATGGTAAGAGATTTTAAATTCTTACAGGATGTGTATTATTTTTAGTATGGCTCCTCCCTCAAAATATAATAGAAAGTTAAAAGTAAGTGATGTATTGAAAACTAATTTAACAGGTAGAATCTACTTTCCTCTTGATATTTTATAAATAAAACCGCTATTTTTGTTAACTGAAATCTGATTTGTTGTTAAATTCTTTACTTAAGTTAACAATATTTCGTTTAGAGTATGATCGACTGCAGCCGCTGTTAATTACCCAATTAGAGAACCAATAAACGAATGTCAGCTAACGTAAAATTATCAAATTGCATTTGTTGAAAATTTTTAATAATTTAAATATTATTTTAAATATTTTTGTTATATTATTTTACCTATTGTTGTTACTTTTGTTTCGCAATAACTTTTGTTTTAAATATTTATTATCAATTTTGTGAAAAGAAATGATTGCTTCATAAAAACGTGCCAATAAAAAAGAATATCAAGTAAACACAAGAAATGCTGTCATTAATTTAGATATCACTTATAATTCTGTTGCATTAAATAGTTATTTAATTTATGTAAATAATTTAATACAATTAAAAATATTTCAATAAAACGAAAAAATAAATTAAATAAAAACGACAATCGCAAGCAATAAAATATTTGAAAATAAAAAATAGATAATTGATAAACGAAATAAATAATGGCTAGGAAATTATAAAAACGAAAACAATAGATATAAATTAGCTCAGCAAACCAGAAGGCAAATAACAAATAAACAAACAAAATATTTAACTTGAAATTTTCAAAAAAAAAAAAAAAATAGTAGAAAAATTATAAAAATACATGAGCATTTTAACCAAACAAATTTTTATAAATAAAGAAAAAATATGATTAAAATTTTACAAAGCTGCTAACAAAATCAAGACAAATTCACAACAAATAGTCTCCACAGATCAGGTGATTACTTTTGCCTTGGTTCATTCCTTGTATAAGTGAGCCAGTTACTATGTCATATCCTTTTGTGATCCATTATTCGGTACAGCGAATTAAGGCGACTCTAGCTGTTATCAATTTGCCTTGGACCAAATTTTATAACTAAAATGACTTAAACTGATTTTACTCCAAGGCAAATTCATAACAGGTAGACTCGCCTTAATTCACTGTACCAAATAATGGGTCAACAAAGGATTTCACATAGCAACTGGATCACGTATAAAAGTGGCAAACCAATGCGAAAATAATCACCTGATCTGTGGATACTACCTGTTATGAATTTGCTTTTGTTTCCCTAAATTGTTAAAGTTAGAATAAATTAGCAAGAAATGCGACTAAAGTCTTAGCAAAAATATGCATTTTTTTAAAAAAAACTTTCTAATACCGATTCTGGTAAATGGCGCGAAAAAATTTTATACGACTTAAAATTTACATTCCAAAATTTTGTGTTTGTTTTAAATGTAATTGTCCGAATGAAAGAATTCCTTCGATATCGGCAACTGGCATTAAGTTATTTGTCATGAAATTCTAAATTATCTTCAAGTAAAAAGGCAATTAAATTTCCAAATTAAACTTGAACGCCAAAAATTTGTCAAATCTTTTATAGTATTTCACAAAAATAAAAACACCACGACAAAATTTTCTTTAGGAACAGCTTTCAACATTTTTTAAACTTTGTGTGAACTCAATTCATTGAAAGAAAAACTTCCTTAAAATCTCTAACAAATCTCTTAGTATTAAAATTGGAAAACATAAAGCAATATAATCATTATATAAATTTATATAAAAGCAAAACATTAGAAAACATTTGATCAAAACTATGCAAAATCAGTGAATAAATATAAAAAAACAATTATATCAAAGAGTAGAAAATTCAATTAAATTCAGATAAATGTTATTTTCTAACAAAAAAAAAAAACAAAACAAAACAAAAAAAAAGAACAAGCTTCAAACAATAAAAAATATTAAACAACAACAATCAACGATTTAATGAGTGAACAATGGAACAATTAAAACTTATAAAAACAATAAAAACGAAAAATAGCAGCGCCAGCGAAAAGTTAAAATTTGAATTGAAGTGTATTGCAGTACCTGGAATTAAGTTGACTGTGCAGCCTTTTTTTAAGCATGGCTTCAGCTCAGCATATTAAGTCAGCAACTTGATTCCAGCAATTGCGATAAACGCACACTCAACGTGGGATACACTAATACATATAAACAAATTAAATTTGTTATACGTTTATGCACACACACACTCGACCATAATTTGTATATACTCGTCCATATATATACAAAGATACACAACTACAAATAAAAAAGCAATAAAGGAATAATAAATACAATAAAAAGTTATAAATAAATTACAGTGCATTCATTCAGTGTAAAGTTTAAAATACAAAAACAACTATAAATTTAATGAATAATAAAGTGATTTTAATATTAAAGTTAATATTAAAATATTAAAGAAAATAATTATTTTTTAAATTTTATTTATTTGTTGCGGGTTAGCAATATCTAGATATATATTTCGTTGGTAGCTATACCAATTCATCAGTAGATGTTTTACCCTTTAAACATAAAGGGTTGCTAACCCGCAACAAATAAATAAAATTTAAAACATAAATACTTGAATAAATGCTCAAATAAATGTAGAATTTTGAAAATAATTATTTTTTATTTTCGCAGAAGAAAATGCAGGCTTCTTTTTAATTTGTAGGACCAGCACTTAGGGGATGATTGCTTTTTATTTAATGGATTCGCCAGAATTTTGGGGAAGGTATAGGAAAGGGAAGATAGATGTTAAAAATTTGGAAGGTTTAATTTATTTACAGCTCTGCTATTGCTCGTTTTGTTAACTTTTAGAGCAGTGCTCGAGCGCCTCTGGTGTTAAGTAGAAACATTAAATTTCTTTGGCTGCGTGAGGAGGCATTTTATTAATGGTTTTTACTTCGCCGACGATTCTGCTGACCGATGAATAAGGAAGATGTTGTGCATATTAGCTTGAAACCATAGTCTTTAAAAGCGCTTAATTTTTAGCTTAAACCTGTAAAATAAATCATTTTTAATTGAAGTCCTTATAAGTATTGAGATGAGAATTTTTTTGTTTTTACTGATCTGAGTAAACGTCTTTCAGGGACACAAATCTAAGGAAAGAAGTGAGTACTAACATATCGAACCATATCAGAAATCTTGCAGATTAGGATCAAGCGGAAGTATAGTTTGCAAAATATTCCCACATTGAGAGCAATAATTTCTTCGTAAATTTCTCTCTGTACCTTTCACGAATTTTACGCGATCAAAAATTTTGTCAGAAAAACATGCATATATAACGCAATTCAAACAATTACAAGCAAACCCAGTTATAAGGGACAATATATTTATTATAATGCTCAGAATGAGGAAACCCATCATGATGAAATTGCGCAGATGATTATGATCTTCAAGTATTAATGAACAGTTTTTTTTAATTCATCCCAGTGTCATTAAGTGTATTAATTGCAAATAGAACGCGAAATTGTAAGTTCGACTTTGCACTATTCTGTAAAACTTATTTCAATTAATTTTGCTGTTAGTTTAAATAAACATTATATCAAATACAATGCTTTCTAAAATATTTTAAAAACTTCGATTAATTGATAATTTGAATTTTAATGATTGAATAAACAGAATTCGCTGTAGCTTGAAGTGCAACTACAATAATAATATTCACAATTAGCAAACTTTACATTTCCTGAGTTTACATAAATTATATGTAATAATCGTCGATTCAATGATGTCTTGTTGCTTAAAATTCTTGTTTAATATAATTAGAGTGTGAACAAACCACATGTAAAATTAAACGCAAACGAAACAGCTTCTTTATAACATAATGAAACGGTCAAAGTAATTCTGCCTCCAGCTAAATCAAGCTAAAAAGAACGAAACCAAAAAAAGAGAGACCTGCACTTTTCAAAGCGATGAATATTACTACAGAAGGTTTAATCTTATTGTAGGTCTGGATTACGTTAGTAAAAAAACTTATGCGGAATCTTAGGAAGATGCGCACTTGTCCATTTTTAGAAAAAATTCTTCTCAAGAAGGAATCTTTATAATATTACTAGACAATTTTTATAAAAGTTAAAAATGTACAAGTGACATCGAAAAACCAAAAAGTACTAAAACACAAAGTACCAAAAATACTAGCTTTTCCTCATTTTACACCCTAGAAATTACACTGTATGTTAAGATTAAAGCAATCTGTAGGAAAAAGATTACCAAATTACCATTGAAATGTACACAAGTAAAAATGTTCTATGGGTAAAAAAGTACCAGTATTTTTATATTTCAGGCCTCAGAAAGAATGGTAAAATGTTTACATATGTATGTATGTATATAAAAAGTACCAAAAAGGCTAAATACAAGTTTTCACCTTTTAAAAAGTATCCTATATTTTGGTTATAGTCTATCCGTCTAGCAAATTTCATCGAAATCGGTTAAGCGGTTTTTGCATTATAGTGGAATAAACATACAAACTTTAACATTTATAATATTCACTATCGGTATTGTTTATTATTTTATATCGGCATTGCATCTCTACTTGTAATACTTTTCATCCTGAATATAAGAATAATTTCATGAATGAATCAAGAATTTTATCTTATAAAAAATTATTTACTGCAATATTTTGGTGATTTATTTTTCTGTGCTAAAAGTGTGTACTGAAAATTGTCATTAGCTGTGACTATGTTAAGATGGTTATTATTCGTTGATATAATGAGAGTATTTGTGAAAGTTTGCTTTATTTTTAGTTTCAATAAAAAATAAAAATTGTGTTAAACTTGCGATCAAAATATTTATTAAGAAATATTTTTTTCTCCTTAAGGCTACTTCCGTTACAATTCATTTAAAGAAAAAAAAATATGTACTTAAATTGAGTGTAATTGCACCGTAATTGGATGAATAGTTTGTTTTTTATTATTTATGTAAAATTTCCATTTCGACGTGTATACATGTGATTTATTTGCATTTGCATACAAACAAATAAATACATAGATTGCAACATATTAGATGACCGGTATCGTATAATCATTATTCATAACAGTTTATTTTTAAATATCGCTCATCCGTAAAAGGGGTATCCAAGAACTGTTGCATACTTTGTAGCATTGATCGTCAAACAACTTACAACAACAAAACACATGCAAAAGAGGGCAAGAAAATATTTATTTTTTTTTTTTAGTCTCTTTATTTGTTATTCATAGTAAACTGTGAATATTTTAATTTTTCATGATGTGGAATGTTGAGTGGGAAGAAGCTTTTTTGTATATATATTTTTTAATGGAAAATTTTTGTAATCATGTACATTCATTTATTCGTTCATTCTTTCGTCCATAAACACGCTAAGCCAATCCAGTGTGTATGCATACAAACTTTTAATATGATGTTAGGCTACAGTAGAAAAATAAATGTAACAAACAATTTCTACAAGTGTAAAAACACCAATACATTGATATTTCCTACATGTTCTCTTTATGACAAAGGCTGCTTTATAGAATTCACATTAAACTATTGCACATCAGTACGAATGGTTAATTTTTACATATCACTCATACGTATTAATTTGTATTAGAAAAGTTACATATTTTTGGGAACTCACATTTATGAATTGCACATCAGTGCGATTGAAAACTATTCAGTTAAATAAGCCAAACAATCATACGCAGTTTGTATAGTATTTTTGTATGAAATATAAAACAACCGCAGTATTCAGAGCCAGTATTACTAACATTCGCCTGTATGCGTTACACGAACAATGCCTCAAGCAAAAACTTTTGAAAATCATAAAAATTATCTTCCATACATTTTAATTTTGTCAATTTGTTATATAATAGCTTTTTGACAATGACTCTGGATTCTTTGTATTCTACATCGTTTAGCACAAACGTAACACTATCTGGACAATAGATGAATTAAAAATTGTTTGCGTACAAAAACCGTTTTGTTCAGTGTTCGCCATTAATAAAAAATATTTATTACTAAAGAGCAAAGAGTGTAAAAAAGGATAGTTGAGTTAAATTATTGAAAAAATGTATCAAAAGGCAGCAATTATAATGTTCAACGTATGAAAAGTCCAATAACAAGCATTTTTGAAGAAAATAAATATTATATTAATCTCTTTTAATAAGGCCTTGTTTATTTTTTCAAATATTTCATTTTGCTAATTGTGTATAATTGTGTGTGACAGTTTATTTCAAAAGTAAAATTATACGTGTGTTTTAAATAAAATATGTTTAGCAAAATTTCTATATAATCCAAAGTAGACAACAATTATTTAAAACTACATAACATATAAACAAAATCATACGTAATAGAAAAGTAAAAATACCATAATTAATATAAAATTAAAATAAAAAAAAACAAAAACATCAAGAACTTCCTTAAAAACAATAAAAAAAAGTAATAAAACAATATAAATACTTAATATATAAATTTTCTACTCTGAACAAAACTTTTTATAAAAAAATACTCAGAAAATTAATAAAAAAAATAATCAAAATGAAATACTGCTCTAAGAAAATACAAAAATAGACTTTTGCTAAAAAAATGTATGTAAAGAATTAAGATACACTGAAAGAAAATCTTTTTAAAAATTACTACTTTAATTTAATAGACAAGTTTATTTTTAAAGTGAGTGTACTTTTTTATAAACTCTTTGTGAAAACTTTAATCACAAATAATTCGTTGAACTTTTTGTTTAACTTTATGATTTTTATTTCACAGATATTTAGCTATTCTGGCTTAAATTCATTTTTAATTATATATTATATAAAAACTAGATGACCCGGCAAACGTTGTTTTGCCATACAAAATATTTCTAGTGCATATTTTGGGTGTTATATAAGAAATAGCGAACGTGTTAAGTGTGTGAGGATGACCGCCGATGAAAAAAACTGCCAAACAATAATTTTGTTCTGTTTGAAATACGAACGAAGACGATTCTCCTGCATGAGGCGGACATAGCGCCATCTGTCATTCAACAACAAAAATAATTATGAGGCAAACATCGCCATCTGTTGGGTTAATAGTTTAGTAAATACAGAAATTGCCCCCTCCTTCCCCTTCTTCCCCTCCTCATGCCCCTAGCGGTTTGAAAAATAGATAGTAGCCGATTCGCATACCTACCAAATATGCATAAAAAATTTCTTTACAATCGGTCGAGCCGTTTCGGAGGAGTTCGATAACAAACATCGTGACACGAGAATTTTATATATTAGATAACTTTTGATTGAAGAGACAAATGTGATTATATACATACGTATAAGGGGTAACACTAGTTTCATGACTTCTTGAGATCAATCAAGTAGTGAATATTCTTTAACGAATTCGATTAAAAACTTAACTTTGTATTTGTCAACTTTCAGTACATGGTTTGGAAGTTCTCTAATTGTCTTGTCTCGATCAAATGAGCGTTATTTTATTGTCTCTCTGTATTACCAACTTTGAAAGGTTTTCAGTTTTCAAGTTTTAAATATCTGAATGAAGAAATAGTGGTTATTTTTAATACATCATAATATCTCTTCTGTCCTTAGAGTTCAAAATTTCTTTCTAATAATAAATTTACACCTAAACTTAATGGCGCATATTCAGAAATCAATACCAAAGTCGGAACTAATAAAACAATAACTAAAAATAGTTAATAGACAGTTATAGATCTTATTCACAACTCATAACTAGAGTAGCAACTGCTCTCAGATGGTGAAAGAAATGTAACCCTGCATATTGGCAAATAGAGACAACAAAATATAGATAATATTTTGAACGATTATAGTAAATTATTACTTAAAAAGATTATAAAGCTATAATTTCTAAAAACGTACTTTTATTTTTTGTATTGATGTTTTTTGGACGCAATAAAAATGGACGCAATCAGCATTCTTCAGCTATTCTTTGAATGTGTTAGTTAGTTGGCATTTAGTGACAGCTGTACCTATAATTAAGTGAAAACTTCTCTTGCTGAAAGTAACTAACTGTGAATAACTTAAATTGACAATTAAAAACGTTACCACTTAGTGATAAGAATATGCGCCAATCTTATTTGAGCGGGAATTTTAAAACACATCCCATACAAATCAAAATCTTGTTTGCTACTAGATTGCGATGGGAACTAGCAAGTTGAAAACTGTTTGGTTGTTTTTTTTTTTTTTCACCATAGTTAAACAAGTTAAATTAAACGAACTTAAGAAGGATAAGTTCATTTTATATTTTATTTATTGTAAATTACTCAGTCCATTTTCTTGGTTTCATATACAAATTATTCATTCATCAATTATAAATTTTTAAACTGCCATCATTCGAAAGCTAAACAAAAGCAATTCTGCCTTCTTTTTAGAAACTTATATTTCTACTTAAAACAAATGCCAAAATTTAAACAATACGGTCTTCCGAAATGAGAGAATAAATTTGTTTAGCCTACATTTCCAGTTAGAACAAAACAATACGAATAAAAAATCTATAGGGATTCTGTTAAATAAACCAACCAATCAGAAAACTTTCAAGAAATATTACTGCCCATAAGAAACATTTAGCATAAAGCATAGTGGCAGCTAAAAACTTTATAATAGAAACATTTAAAATGATTTATAATTCTCTATTGAAAATTGGTTTGTTTTTTTTTTAATTTCTTAAATTCCTATTGAGATTTCGTGTATAAAATAGAATATATTTCTTGCGTCTATGATTGTTGGAAGAAAAACAAATCAATATTTAACCAAAATTAACTAAGAATTATTCATAAGAAATACTTTAATCATACATATTGCTGCCTTTTTATGTAAAAGACATAACTCATTCTTTTCTTTCAAAATCGTGTTTTTACCATATTTCAATAGGTAACCATCTAAGTTATCGTTATAAGCAAAAAAATGTGATGTAAAAAAATGAGTTAGGACTTTTCCCTATTAAGGTACTGGATATATAGAAATATTTAATTATAAACAGCAAAATAATATAATCAAAATATTTGAATATTTGATAGCAAAATTATATTTTTATGAAAACAAAAACAAATTAGAAAAATTAGAAACTAACAAAACTAAAAACTAACTTAATTTAAACAATTTCTATATGTAATTTATAAAATATAAAACTAGAAAACCAAAAAAAAAAAAAACTACAATAATTATTATAGTTAATTACTGAATGATATAATTAACACATACAATGAAAAAAACAAAAAGGAATACTAAAAATTAATTAAATTTAAATCAAAAGAAATCAATAAAGTAAAAAGATTGTTAAACATAATAAAAATAGATGTTTCAATTACAAGGAGTTGTGTCAATTGGCTGCCTTAAAAGTTTGGCATTTGATCAGGAATATCATTAGTAATATTATTGACAAATTCAACGAATGTGCTGATACTTCTTGCAAAAACAAAACACAATTCAAATAACTTTAACACGAACTTGACATAGAATAAAAGTGATAAGTAAAATATAGAATATCAAATTATTTATTTGCTTTTAAAACAACTTTCTTCTATATTTTACCAGGATATCATAACTAATGAGCCTTAAGAGGCTTAAGATGTACTCTGTAATCTCATAAAAAGCTTAAAAAATTGCAAATAGTTTCACAGACCAAACAATACATCTTTAAAGCATTAAAGTGTTTCATAAAATATTTCCTTATATTTTATGTTGTTTCCTTGTAATGGCCAAGGGATCTGTGTGTTATGCTTCGAAAATTAAATTATTATAGCTCGCAGGCATAAAACAATTTCAATATATGTATGTTTGAAAAATTAAAGCAATTTGAAAACACACAATATATTTCATAAATTTTGGACAAAAGTACTTAATTCGAGTTAAGAGAATTTAATTTTTTTTTTCATATTTTTAAATCCAGAATTGTAATACGAATAAGAAGTTTATCCACAAAAATCATTATTTTAAAACTTCAACTTATTTCCACGTTTGTGCTGCTTATTTTATATGATCATTTGTCCCAAAACCATAAATGCACAAAATTTCTTACCTTTTCTAAGAAAAATGTGTACTTTATGTAAAAATATTTATTATCGCACTTAAGTTGTTTTGACATAAACTATACAGATATACATTTAAATTGTTGACCCTTAAATAAACGAGTAATCCCACATGGTATGTAACAAATGGAATTGAAAAATATTTATCCACAAAAATACATGATATTTTCAATTTCATAAAACAAAAGACTTCAACTCCCCTTATAAATTCTTTAAAAAACAAAATAATTTTAAAAATAAAAATAATCAAGGGCATTATTTATTGTTCAAATAATCTTTTCTAACTGCAAAACTAATAGAAAAAAAAACTACTTTTCCCAGCCTCAGAGAATTAACGATGGAAATATTAAACTGTCAATTTGCTTTTGAAGTAAAAAACAATCACCAAAAATCGGCAGACAGATGCACAAATAATATTAACACAAATTTATTAACCAATCGGTTCATAAATACGAAAAAGAGCTGGCAGGTAATCAATGTGGTTGCAACAAAATGATTTCAATAAAATCTCCAAAAACTCACAGCTTAGCTTCTTATTAGAATTATGTAAGTATAACATTTTTCTAACCGGAAATTAAATTTTAATTTTAAACAGAAGTAACATTAGTCTAGAAACGAAACATAGCCAAAGTGTGTAATTCTACATATTTCATCCTTTATAAGCACGCAAATAAAAACCCTACACAGAAATAGATAATACTCTCAATCATACAATAACTCAATCCTAAGTGGTATAAAAATACGTTAAGTATGAATAAAACTATGCATAACAAGATTGCTACAAGTACAAATTATTTACTCACTAAATATTTAATTCAATCCCAAAAAAACATTATTTCAAAAAATGAACGGCCTTTGATTAAATCCATAAATCCACGCCCCAACATTATCATGTCATCTAATTGAAAGCCTTTACATTCCTTTTACCTAAAATCAATCCAACCGCATACTTGAATCAATCCTCAATCCGGATTATTTATGATAATTTTTATCCTGGAACACAATTAAATTAACTAAATTCTTAATACTGTTGTGCTGCTACCTACATGACGGTCGAATGATTTGAATGCAAAGTTTCTATGAAACGCACTTAGTTTTTTTGAGTGATTTCCATTAAAATTTTACACTCAAATCATTAATCAGTCATATGGAAACAGCAACTTAAGAGCGGTTTCTATAATACCGACAAATGAAGAAATTTCGTATGGTAATCTCCCAAAAAACTGAATAGTATGAGTATGAAAACAAGTTTTTTACTCAAACTGACTGTTTTTATTACAGAAACCGCACCTTAGCTAAATTAAGGTGCATCTTATACAAGATGAACGAGTAATTTGAGTGTAAATTTTGTCTCAAAAGCACTCAGTTGTTTTAATGAGGTTTCCATAAAAAATTTACACTCAAATCACTCGTTCGTCTTGTATAAACTGATTCATTCCTGACTAACTTTAATTTCATATTTATTTTTGTTCAGTGCTGGTATTGAACAATAATGTCGAATATTTGTAACACTTCACCTTAGACAAAAGTAGACCATAAAAAGCTAAGAAAAAAATTCATTATATTATTGTTCATATCTGCTATTGAAAAGAACCAGCTTAAAAAGACTTTATTCCGGGATTTGGGATTGATTCAAGAATATTTCGGCTTAAAACTTCTAATCTCAACTCGTATTTAAAGTAATCCTAAAATACTTAAATTTAGTACGGTTTTTTTTGCTAATAAAGGCTAAATTATTATATCAATCAGCTAACGATTTAATCTCAGTTTAATAATATTTTCCGTAGAACATTAAATATTTCTAGAATGACCTCTCATTGCTTCATACAAAAATTTTCTTCAGTTTTACTAAAAAATCTAATAAAAAAAATTTATTGTTCTGAAGTCATTTGAAAACTTTCATCAAACATTTTTTTTAAGTACTACGCTGTAGCAGATTATTTATTTTCTATCGATTACGGACTTGGGCAGCTACATAAGGAACCTATTCATCTCCTATGAGACTAGCAAAAATTATCCTGTTTCTTTTTAAATCTAATATGTTCTTTCAGAGATTATAGTAGTGACACATCAGATTTATGCATACTTGGCCAAAGGTAATTTCTGGTAAATTACCCATTTCCCTAGAATGCACTGCAGCAAGGTGTAGTTACTCACCAAGATGCATAGCCGAGCATTCAGGGTAAACTATCTTGTAAGAAATACACGAGATGTATTGATATTCTATAATTGACAATTTTGGACAAAAAAACTAAGATCATGTTCAAATTATTAGTTACCACTCGGTCAATATATCAAATGCAAAATTGCTTCTCAAATAAAGGAGCCAGCCAAACTGACCAGATCATGTCCGTTTTACACCCAAAAGTGGCACTTTATAAACTGATTTTATGTTTAAATTATGAAAACACGAAAAACTACTAAAGTTTTTCCGTCTAAATATTTTTCGAAAAATACACTTATGCTTTAATCTGAGGATGCGCGTACCGAATTTCTTTCAAATTTATTAAGCGGTTTTCGTGTTAATCTAAAACAAACATCCACACTCTCAAACATACAATATTTCTCATTTATATGATATGAAGGAAATAGAATAGTACCAATGTAATTGAAACATGTCATTTCCGGTAGGGTTTTAGTTTACACTATGAATTATTTTGGAAATCTATTTGTAATAAATGTCATACAAAATTATCAAATTGCCTGAGAAAAACTCTTCTTAAATTTAATAAGATTAATTGGGAAAATATCTCACACTATTGTTTATGTAAAACAATTTTTTATATATGTTATTATTTATACAGGCTAAAGTTCGTAAATGTTTATAATCAGAGAAAAATTAGGTAGACATTGTTAACATATTTCGAGCAACAGAGGAAAAATTTAATATCCCTTTTGTAGATTTTTCAGCACTGGCTGAATAGAACAAACGTTGTTTTCGGAAAAAGCCACTAAACCTCGTCAGTATTCACGTGCAAATGCTTTCACTACTTGTTAGGTAGCTTCGTTGAACGTCATTACATATTCTATTTATACACAATTTCAAATACAAATAGAATACGCGACTAATTTCTACTAATGGAAGCTAGCTGGGGAATTTTTTGTTTTGTTTTTATTTATTATCATATATTAAACATTACAGTGCTGCCAGCGAATTATATCCTATAATGCCAAATCTCCGGATTTTTTTGTTCTACTTAAGACAAACTTTTTTTTTTGTTCTATATAAACATATGTATGTACATATATGTACACAAGAATTTCCATACTTGTTTTTTTTTCGTATATTTCTTTACATCGAATATACATATGTGTATATTTCATACAAAGTTTTTTTTTGTTTTTTAGAATTGCCGACACTTCTGTTTGATATTCATTTAATAAACTTCATCTTCTCTTTATATTTTTCATATTATAATAATGAGAAGAAAACAAAGAAACGTTTTGTCAGTCATGTCAACCATAACCAACACCTGTCATCAACATATTAAAATTGATACAACAGCAACATGACACTTTGTTAATATAGAAAAGGTTCTTAATCGTTAATAACTTTTTTTTGTTATTTGTCTACAATGTTTTGACAACGACATATGTGGCAAAGTGTGATGTCAATGAAAATAAATTTTGTAAAACTTAAATATTGTATTCGTGCAAATATTTAAACTTACAATTATCATAAAGGATATCCAAAAATAATGAATGCAAAAATTTTATTTCTTTATTATAATTTAGCTAATATTTATGATACATATTAAGTTACACGATTATAAATCTGATAGATCGATTTAAGATTGATTAAATATATTTAAATCAAAAATAAATAAGAAAGCGCACGATTTTTAATTATACTCGTAAAAATTGTGTGCAATAACTTGCATTTCATTGATTTTTATACCAAACCACTGTCCTGATATTAAAACCTACTAGTGATTTGGAAAGAAAACGATGTGCGAATTTTGAGAGAATTTCTTCGAAGACACTCTAACAGAAAAATGTTTTATAAGATTTTAGAAAATTTTCCAATTGTTCCGATGCAACGCTATCGCTTTAATGTCGGAAAAAACCCAAAAATTTTAAGACTAATTAATTATATATGGCAGCCAATCAGAAAACAGTTATCTAATCTATATATATAAAACCGAATGTGTGTTTGTTTATTTGTTTGTTTGTTCCTTATAGGAGGCCAAACCCTTGGACCGATCTTCCTGAAACTTTCACAGCATGTTACTGAGACTTCGGAAGGAATAATAGGCTATATGAAGTTTTGATTGGACAAAGAGGCGTGGCACCGCCCATATAACCCAAAAATTTAAATCGCCATATTTTGGGTATTTTTTTACCTACGTCGATGATATTTGGTACATTTGGTATTGCAATAAGTTGGAATACGTACCAGGAGAAAAGTGGGTGGGACCACGCCCCTTTTTAGGAAAACCAAACCGTTGAACCGATCTCCCTGAAACTTTCGCAGAATGTTACTGTGACTCTGGAAGGAATAATAGGCTATATGAAGTTTTGATTGGGCAAAGAGGCGTGGCACCGCCCATATAACCCAAAAATTTAAATCGCCATATTTTGGGTATTTTTTTACCTACGTCGATGATATTTGGAACAGTTGGTATTGCAATAAGGGAAAATTAAAAATCGTAATATAGTCTTAACTACTGGACCGATCGTCACAATAGGATATATAAATACTTTTAATGTTATTTTATAACGTGGGGGGTAGCGGAGTACACCGGAATCAGCTAGTATTTCATAATTTTAAAAGAACATTTCGCTCATATACTACTACAACGTCATACTTAAAAAAAACAATCCATTTAGATTTTTGTTTTTTTCTCACCATCAAGAAAACGACTTATTCTCTTGAATCGCGGAAAATCGTTACAAAAGACGTATACGCAGTATAAAACTTGAATAGCGAACAATTTTGTTTGATTGACTCCAAAATTTGACATTTTGAGTTATGGCGTTGTAGTAGTAAGAAGAAAATTTGAATTATTAAGAATTCAATAGCAGAAGTCATTAATAACAATTGTGTGTCATATATCGGGAGAACTCATTCTTCTGTTGAAAAATTCGACGTAAGGGTGATGTTGGCTGAAGTAGTTAGCGCATTGACTACAAAGCAAAATATTACATAGGACGTGGGTTCAAACCCTGGTCAGAGCAAGTCAATCAACATTATAAATTTCTCTGATGTGACTCAGCCTGACATTGTATTAATTTTTGTTGTACTGTTTAAGAGATGAGGCCATAGCACTGGTCACTAAAAACAATTCTGGCAGCGATTGATACAGTTCGCAGCATATGTAAACAAAATAGTCCTCTTTGTTGGATTGCAGAATCGTTGGAGAAGTAACACAATTAATAAAATGACTGCTTACACAGGTTAGGAAATTTCTACATTTTCACCACCTAATATTTCTACAATATCTCTACTCCCTAGTTCTGGCACAATGCATGGCACATGGCCTCCTAATTGCTTCATTCCATAACTATTTTTTTTTGCCATTGTGGGTTAGCCTTTTAGCTCTCGTTTCTTTCCAAAGTGATTTTGAAAGGACTTCACACTAATGGATTTTAGAAGCCCATTCAGCGAATTTACCTTTTGCTATGGCAAGAAAACAGATATAAAAATGATACTTTTACTCTTCTCCATTTTTAATAGGACGATCCGTGGCCTTCTATTAATCATAATCATTCCTAAGTTGGCCTTTAATAAGGCTTGAAGTAAAAAGGTATTCTGAGTTTTTACGTAGAACCCAAAATACTGAACCGATTTTACTAAAAAAAAAGCTCATTCACTTCTGTGACAAAATATTTTATTTCATTATGATCATTGTTAAAATCGATTGTATAATTGGTAAATAAACTCCATCATAAAACATGATCTTTTCTATTATTTATACTAAATTCAACGAATTGAGTTTTGAAAATTTTAACTTTCCTTTTTTCTCCCAATTTTTCATACAAAATTCTATACACAGATTTTCTGGCAATCTATGCTAACATGTCAAATATGATTTAGGTGTATTTTTTTATGATATCTCCATATACGATGTAATCAAGAATGTTGCTACTCATAAGGGGCCATTTAAACTGTGGCAAGTAAATGACATGTTATTTAACAACTGCTTGTGTCTAAATAACCTTTGTTTAATTTTTTTTTACCTTTAAAAAAGTGCCAGCTGCTGTCATATATGCAAAATCATATTTGAGTTGTAGTATTTTTAATGATGACTGTCAACGTCCGGCTGTCTCATCTAATAACATCTCATAAAATAATAATCAAATAAAATAATATTCAACATCAGTTGGAAAATTTCTTTTATTTTTAAAGTTTAAAAGGGAAAACTTTCTTATATGCCAAGAATTACGCCTAGAGGTAAAATATTTTTTTGTGTTACGTAAATATTTCAGTTTTCCTTAACATTTTTACATGAAAAAAGAAAATTTTTGCAAAAACTTTACATGGGTTGAGGCAGTGTTTTCACTTTCCAAATTCTTTACTTGATTCCGCTCAATTTATTCTTATTAATTTCATATTATTAATTTTAAATTTCTTTAATTTTTTCTCAACTATTTTATTTTTACCGACATTATTTAGGGATAATCAAATGTGGGAACAGTTAAACGCAAAAACTTGAAGCATGAGTTATCCTCCCCAGGGTGTAATCAAATAATAAATAAAAATTAATGATAATCTCTAAACCATAAAGACAGCAAACAAGAAAAAAGTTTAATCAAATATGAAATTGAGTGATGGCTTATAAAACGCCCCATGAGATTAAGAAAACATGTATCTCGAAATATGCTACACATACTTCATATACCCGTCATAAACATTTAGCTCCCGTCTTAACTTCGTTTAGCAAAATATTAAAACCGAATCAAGGAAGCAATTTACCACACAAATAATTGGAAAGTTAATAAAATATTTACCAAAAAAAATAAATAAATTTACAGCATCGCAAGGGAAGAAATTATTAACGCGTTACATTTAATCTTTAATAACTTCGTGTTAAATGAAATGAAATTAAATAAAAATATTTCTATATATTATGCAAACCTTTTTTATATTAAAAAGATTTTATTTATTTATTTGTGCTTTACCAACTCATCAGAAGACTTCAGCCGTAAATATTTCTATATATTATGCAAACCTTTTTTATATTAAAAAGATTTTATTTATTTATTTGTGCTTTACCAACTCATCAGAAGACTTCAGCCGTACTTTTGATAAGCTTGAAAAAATTGTTTCAACATAAAACGTAGAGATTAACTCGTCTAATAAATTTAATGAATTATTTTTATACTTACATGCATAAATTTTCATAATGGTTTGCGATTTTCATAGATGTTTTAAAAGTGTTACATTTTCCCTTCCAAAAGCTTGTGCAGGCATTTAGCCTGCTTATTTTCATGAAAACCAAATTACTGAGAGCCAAGTGTGGAGAGTGAAAGGATGTAGTGTAATAATGTTTTGTGAATGTTATGGCAGGATCGCCATGTGGGGTAATAAGGATGTTTATATTTTTATTTCCCTATAGCCCTTGGTTTATTTTAAACAGCTGGAAGGGTTCCAGCTAGTAATTAGGCGTTCAAAAGAACTGCCAGAATATTCTTGAAACTAAATTAAAAACAAAGGCAAGCGAGTGCCGAATTATGTTGATAGTTTAAGTCTGTTTTTATTTACAAAATATTCTAGCTTAAATACTACTTATGAGAATCTATATGATAATCTAGAATTGAGTGATTTGTAAATCACTCAATTTATTAATAAAGAAAAATAAAATATCATAAAATTAAATTGAATTAAATTTTCATGTGTCATCAACTTGCACACAGTAATTTTTGTAATTTAATATTTGTTCCAAATAACTTTTGCCACACTTCAACATGTGTAACATTATCGCTTGTTGCGCTACACACTTAAAGTTGGTATTTACCTACTGTGCAAGTTGTATGACATGTGTACACTACACAAGCTTAAACAACAACAGTAAAATTGTTAATCTTTATCAAAGCACTCTAATGCGTTTAGTTTCATCTTGGATTCATCGGAATCAAAAGAGAGAGTTAAATAATTTCTTGTAAAATTAGAATTTTTGAAAATGACGCTGGAATGTTTAGCTGCAATATAAAATTTTATAACATCATCGATAATAAAAAATTTAATAAAAATAATAATTACCTGTTATTTAGAGCAATTTGTCTATTTATAGACTTTTTCCAAAATCTTAATATATCCTGCCAATTCTGTGGGCTGCCTGTTATTGTCAAGAAAATAATTTTGATCCCCCACGGCAAATATTTATTTCGTCAATAAGGAACAAACGTACACAGAAAAAGATATAATCCCAAATGTACTTCTATCAATCCCCAACGGCGTCAAGTATTAAAAGATTTGTTCAAAAATTCGTGCGGCTCGATTAAGGCAAAAATTATCGGCCTTTACCACGTCTAACATCATCATGCATCCAATTGAAAGCGTCGAGAATATTTCATTTACATAAACTAATACAATCAATCCCTAATCGGGATTACTTATGCTCATTTTTATCCTAGGACGTATTAAGTTCATATTTTTAATAATCAGTATGAGTATATATTTTATTTAGCCATTTAATACTGACATGTAACACATCGCTTTAGATAATTAAGGGACATGAGTATTTTAAATCAACAAATAAAATCCAAGAATCAATTTTTTTTTATTTCATTGTTGTTCATTTCTAGTATTGAGCAGATATAGACAAAAAAAGGTGTTTAATCTCTTAGAAAACGGACTAAAATTTTTAATCACTACTTGTACAAAAAAGTACTTGAATTTGGTACTAGTTTCCTTTTTTTTTTAAGTATTTTTTTTTGCTGGAGATTTATCCTCTCAATTAAAAGTAAGTTTTTATCACAGTAAAAGAAATTTTATCAAATTGACTTTAAAAGCGAAATGGAAAATCATCATATCGACGTCAAATATTCATAAACCTTTTTGATTCAATGACAACCGATTTTTGATATTTAATATATTTGTGGCCATAAGGATTTCATAGGACTTGGGATATTACCGCAAACTTTAACAAAATTTATTTTATATTTGACGCTGGCATTTGGAGAATGTAAAATTTATATTATACCCGACGATCAGATCTAATCGAATAAAATAGCAGAAGGTGTTTTAGTTCAAATCTTGTTAAAAGTATTCATTCAAAGTCTTTCGATTCTTTTGGGCCACCTTGTAATAACTTTTTTTATTACGACTACTTAGGTATTGTATCCACAATAAGAACGAATGATTTGAGTGTAAAATTAATATGAAAAGCTCTCAGTTTTTTTTATATTTTTTTTTTTTGAGGTTTAAACAAAAATATTTTACACTCAAATCAGTCTTCTGTCTTATCCAGCATCTCCGTTTTTCCTGTTGTATGAAACATTTTGAAATTTCAAAAGCAAAAATACAGTGAACTAAAATATTTCAAAGAACAAAAACAGCAGTGTGAGTACTACCCCTTTAAGCAACTCTCCCTCTCTCTCACTCATTTAGTTTAATTCATATGGGAATGGAACATGATAAGAAAATAAGAAAAGAAATGGTAACAGTTTAAAGTAGTATCCTTTTAAAAAGGAAGAATAAATGATTTGAAGAGTTGCATTTTATTTTGGGAAATTTATTTACAAAAACCGTTAGGAGTTTTTTGATTTGAAAATATTTAATATTAAAAATTGTACTTTAAAAGTGTCCTTCTTGTGTAGGAAATAAAGTTGCAAAATAAAGCGGAATCTAAATACAAATTAATTAATTAATTATAATCTCAGTGGACAAAATTAAATGTCCCACGAATCATGTATTATAAATAAATAAGTTCAAACACAATAACACTGAACATAAAATCGAGGAGGCAAATTATGACATTCAATATCGATTGAAATTTCTATTCAGAATGTATTGCAATGTCGATTTATATCAAATATCACAATTTGGACTCTGATACAGACTTAAAATAAAAATTTTTGATTTTTAATATAAAAAGACAGTGAATTTTCATTTTCAATATGTTTTAAATTTTTTGGACAATATAAAGTACTCACAAATTGTGTGTCCTCCTTTATTTTCTATATCTTATAGAATTGTTTTATGGCCAAGTCTATTAAAAACGGAACAAATTTTCAGTTTACAAGTCTATATCATTTAAGAACACAAGTTTTATAGCCATTCAGTAACTCCTCTCGCAAAAGGAAATGGAGAAACAAATGACACTGTTCTAAAATATTTACGCAAAGTTTAAAGATAAAGCAAAGATGGTTCATATTAAAAAATCGTATTAAAAACAAAAAATTGGACTTTGCGTTGGCAAAGGTACAGAAATCACATAATGCGTGATGTTTTAAAAACTTTTTTAAATTTTTACATTCAAATCAAATTTCAACTAAATTTCCCTTCGAAAGAATTTTCTTCAACAGCACAACTGTAAGCAAAAAATAACCGCAATCCATACAAACAACTCTGTATTATAAAGGAAATAACGGTTTTATTTGAATTTTTAGACTTTCACTAAAGCGCATGAAGTCTCTCAAGTACTCTCTTCTCTTGTTACAAATTCGCCTTAAAATTTCTCTATTGTAAAATACAAATAATCCTTTGAAAATGTGTTAAAAAACAAGTAAAGAGACCGCTTTTTTGCATAACAACTGCTACTCTCTAAGAATAGAGAACACGAACAACGACCTGTGTAATTTACAAAAGTTCAATAAAACTTATAAAAGTATAAGTTGAAATGCGAGCGGAACAGAGTAAACGTTTGACCAAGACAACTGCAAATTGTTTAGTTCAGTCATTTAAAGGATAGCGGCGAAAACGGTTGTACAAAAGAAAACATTAAACGGAAAAATTGTTTATAATGAAATAATGTTAAATAATAAAAACAAACACATACAGTGAATAAGAAACCACATTAAACTAAACAAAATTATTAAAAAAAAAATAATAAACTCAAATTTCAATAAATATTTTAGAAAATATGTTTAGTTTTTAAACCAAAAAAAAAAAAATAACAAAAAAACAGCTTAAGTAATTTAACCTAAATGCTAAATACAGATAAATTTATTGTTAAATAACCACAGATTTAAATATTTTAAACGAAAATAATACCCAAAATCATTCGTTGCTCACAAAATATGTAAATTATTTAAAAGAAATTCTTTCATAGCATATATTTTAAGACCAAATCAATATTAAGTCACGTTTAAAAAAAGTTTAATATTATAAATGTGTTACACTTTATGGCTTATGCCATTAAACTTCTACATCCACACAAATGCACGCATACATATACAACGCTTTTGCTACAATAACAACCTGCCTATACTTTTATAAATAACCAACAGGGATGTGAAATAGAAAATTATAAATAGATTTTTTATGAATTTTTTTTTTTTTTTTTTTCAAAAGTTGTATTAAATAGACTAAACACTAAAATATTGGAAACATAATATATTAATTATTTATTACTTTTAGTGTGTGGGGAAGGGAGAGGGCGTGTTCATGGGAGCGCATGCATATTCTACATAATAGCCCTTTTCACAAACTTGTGCAAATAGTCTTGCATTATTGCATGTACAGAATGCTAAACTATACGAAGTATGTTTGAAAAAATGTGAATTTTTAAATTGCACGCGGCTACGTCCAATCCATTAACAATTTTTTGAATTTGGCACACTTGTCTCGAACATATATTTACTATTTCAGCTGTTTAGTATGCTTAGTTTGTTATTGAGATGCATTAACCTGAAAAGTACTTTTCGTGTTCCGCGATTTTTGGCTGTAAAAAAAATTTATCAAAAAATATTCATTAAAAGTTTTGATTGTGTGTCGGTTTAACAGTTTGCTAACACCAAGCAATTTTTTCAGAATTTTTGTGTATGAAGCCAAAAATTACTAAATTTTTAGCAAAAAATCTATTCAGTCGTCTTTGTTTGATTGTAATTTCACTGTATTCATTATTTTCCCCCAAGATTGAAGAGATCCATAAAAAGACAACGTTTTACGATAATTGAGGAGATATAAATCAAATCTCTAAGAGAGCTCAAGGACTTACCAAAAATTGCATATAATAACAGCTTCGACGATTAGAAAAAGACGCTTTGACAAGTGGGTTATATCTGACGGGACTAGTTTGAAGGAGACAAAATTGATGAATAATTAAAAGTGTGTTCATAAACATTAAAAATCACCTTACTTTTTGAACAAACCTCATAGAAAATAATTCCTTTATTTTATTTGTTAACATTTTTAGCAACAAAAAAAAATCAACATCATTTTAGATTTCAAAATACAGCGGAGGGCAGAATATCGTTGTTTTTGGAAGTAGACACACTATCATGTTTTTACTACTTATAAACAGTTTAACGTGATTGCAATTTTTATATTAGGGGCTGTGCACATATTACGTAACGCTCCAAGGGGGGGTTAGAGATTGGAAATTTTTCAATGTGATACAAAACAAATCCCATGAGCTCTATATTATCGCTTTACCGCTCAATTAATGGGCGATTTTTTTAAAAAGTTTTCGATAATTCTTTCAATGAAAATTACTAAATTTAATAGAAATCATATTGTCTATATTTTACTAACTTTATCAATTACCAGAATATGGCCTTTATACCGGAAAACTTATATATTACCTATTTAATTATGTGTGTTTTAAAACTTAGTTAAACTAAATTTCGTATTTAACAGATGTAGTCTCCATTGTGTATACAGGCATATAATGTGTATGGATAAAATCGAGGTTGGTACAAAAAAATGCGAATGGCTTGCATTAAATACAGAACACAGTGATCTATCCCTAGAGTATAGCTTATCTGGAACTTTGAGAATAGCGTTGTAGACACTAATGCAAATGTTACACTAAAAATAAATATTTGCAGATCAAATTAAATGCAAATTACTACATATTTTATATAAATAAATAATCTTCTTAAATTTCCTTTTTCCATGGAATGCTCCAACTTAAAATAATCTGCGAGGAATTGTGAAGTAATTTTCATCAACACACTTATTCTATTTTGGGTGTTTAAAAAAGAACAAATCATTTCAATAGACCAAAAATTTTAATATTTCATACTCCACAAAATTGAAAGTTTAATAATAACCAACTACAATATTATTTGAATATCACAAATTTGCCACTCTTTAACACACACAAAGAAGAAAAGTCTCAACTTCAACCAAGACCTGGCTATTCAAACAACAATTTTAATTAGAAATCGTATAGGCATATTCCAAATATTATCCAGTCTCCTTTATTTTCATTTCATAAATATTCAACATATGATGATGAAAATATTAATAAATTATTAAATAGTTGTGACGCTCTTTCAGTGCTGAAATTTGTCAATATTAAGAAATCTTTATTTTCCATACCTGATAGAGAGTGCTCAGAACAATTGAGAAAGAGAGTTTCAGAATATATGAATGAAATTAATGTGTGCCACATGTAGTTATTATTGTTGTTGTTTTTTTCTATAATGAAATAAAACAAAATAGCAGTAAAAATACAATAAAAATTTCTGCGGCCATTACCATCAACTTGCGCTTTGTGCTCCATTTAATAGTTCTTCGGTGGGTTGTTTTTGTTTAGATGTGTACAAGTCTATTCCTTTGAGCATACATGCATGCCTCTTCATTTATATGCACACCTATAGCTATACACACGTACATGTACCTGACCATGCACATCTGTTGTGACTGTGTGCATGTGCACGTGTGTGCGACTTTGTAATTTCTCTGTTTAATTTTTATGAAGTTCAGTGTTAATAACAAATTTAATTTGTTTCGATTTTTTCCAATACTAGAATAAATAATAATAGAAAAAGGACTGCAAACTTTATAAATAAATAATAACAAATGAATGACAACTTATAAATAAATTTTCAAGTAAACTGAAATTAGAGAAATATGTATAATATATATGTATAATATAGAGTATAAATAGCTACAACAAAAAACAAAACAATAAAAAGAAATATATTCTTATATAATATTAAACGTGTTAAACACGCACAGTTAAATTTTACAAGAAAAAACATAAATAAAATAAAAAAAAAAAATATAATGAAATAAAAATTTAATTACATTTTAAGACGATTTCAATTTATAAATTAAGATTGAAATGAGAGAAGGTAAGTAAAAAACTCCTTCGAAATAGACGAATTTATAAACATAAAAATATTTTTTTTTTTTTTTTTTTTTTTAATTAGGACCAGCACTCAGGGGATGACCCCTACGTATGCAGTGCATTGTGCCGGAACTCAAAGAGAGGGATAGAGTAGAGAAGATAGATGTAGAAAATGTAGAAGGCTTAACTCTTTTACAACTCTGCTTTGCGCGTTATGTTAATTTTTATAGCAGTGTTGAGGCGTCTCCGGTGTTAGGTAGACGCATTAACTTTGTTAAGCTGTATTGGCAGGCATTTTATTAATTGTTTTACCTCGCCGATGTTTCTGCTAACCGACGAAGGAGGGCGATGTTGTGTACATTAGCTTAGAACATCATCAATCGCTGTCGAAACAGTTTTTTAGTGACCAGTGCTATGCCTTCATCACTTAAATAGTCCGACAACAATTAATACAATGTCTCACTTATGTACATTACAGAAATTAATGATGTTGATTGACTTGCTCTGGCCAGGGTTTGAACCCAGGCCCCAAGTCATTGTTTGCTTAGTAGTCAACGCGCTAACCACTTCAGCCAACACCACCCTCGATTGATGTTATTTTTTTATTGACTTAATTTCATTAATTTGAAGAATCATGTTTGGTGTAGTGATATTTTATCGTTAAAAATAATTTGAATTTTCTTAGAACACTTTTGTATGCTTAAAAACATTTTGTATTAAAAAGGTTTAAATATATTCCTACAAATATTATTTCAGACCCTGAAATAATTCAATCATATAATGAAAATTAAAAAGAAATCTTTGAAAAATAATTTCTTATCTAAAACTGCATAAATTTTATTGTGTAAAAGGATATTCCACACCAATTACTCTCATACTCTTAAGCCTCAATTAAGAGTAGACAAATGTATAAAATAACTGTGATACCCCCTAAAAAGTATAATAACAAACTGTTGCCATGCAAGTACAAATTATGATCAACATCACGTACAAGCTGCACAGCAAATCATTTTAAATGATTAAAGTTTGCACAGATTCTAAAACGTTAACTGTTTATTGTGCGCAACTCTTGATACAACAAGTAAAAGAAAACAATGGTTCAATTCAGCTAAAATAAAACAGTTTTTTTTTTAATTTATTGGATATTTATTGAATAACATTTTTCAGAAAAGTAAAATAACGAATAAACCCCAACTGTAATATATACTTAACTTTTAATAAAATTGATGGAAATGAGCTTTAACAATAAACCCTCTAAAATTTACAAGAAACTATTTGTATCATCAAATACAACAATTAAGAATCCCATGTGTCCCCCTTAGAAATTTATAAGATTCTTATAGTTCTCGTTTTTTTTATTTCGCGCCACTGCGCTTAATGAATCACAAGACTTGATAGCATTAGAGGAACACCTCCATCTAATTTAAGCACCTTGCATATATTTTGTCTTCATGGTAGTTCTGCCTTCCTGTTCACTACACATGAAGTATGAACATTTAAACTTATATTTTATTCAGTGAATACTTTACAGCAACATTATATACTCGCGCTTTAGCATTTGAACGCAAGATTACTTATATGTCAATTCCTTATTATCTCTTATGTAAACTTTTACTCCTATAAAACGAAGAAAAAGAATACATGTCATTACACATTATAATGTCAGAAGGAATTTTCTTCAAATAAAACACTTCTTTCAACTCGTGATGTAATTTAAATGTTATATGTATGTGTGTACGTAATATATTTTTCGCTTTTATCTGGATGTTAAAAAAATACTTCACTTACGGTTTTCTCATTATAGTCTTAAGCAAACTGACTGCTGTTATATTTGTACAACCATTTTAATTTTGAAATTTCTATACTCATGGAGACATCTTGAAGAAATATCTGTCTTTTAATTATTTTTATAGTACATTTGCATAACTGATTTATACATACTTAAAAGTTTAAGATCTTTAACTTGAGAAAAATTGTATGACTTGAAGCATTGCTACACAAATTATTTGATGAAAATTTAAAAAAAATGTTTAAGTATTATTTGGAATGTTTAAACGCTTTTTTAAAAGCCCCTAAGAAAATGCTTTGGATTAAAATACTTTTTCAATAATTATTTTGGAACAAATACAATTTTCAAAGTACAAAAATCTTTAAGTTTGCAAAAACAAAAATCTCACATAATCTATTCAGAAGATGTGTACATCAAGTGTGATTGTTAACAAAAACATATATTTAGATCATCAGCATCACACATCCATACTTACTTACATGACTTTAGGCTTTTGCAAAAGTACAAAAAACAAATACTTAAATACATTCTCTTTTTTTCGTGTATTTGTTTTATTATACCCTCTCTTTACTATACCTTCTTCTGCTCTGTATTATAAGAAACAAACACAATAAATACTGTTTATGTACGAAATAAATACAACAAGTATTAAAGCATGTAAGAACTAAGCATAATAAGAACCAAGCACATCAAGTAAAGGCAACCACTACTTAAACTATTTACTAAAATACTCGAGTATTTTTGTAAGTTTTATTTGGTTTGTATGAAATTTCGCTTTTATTTAATTTGATGTTAAGATCAAATTATCAACATATCAATAGTTGTATATACTTAGATAGGTATGTACATTGTACATATGTATATTCCATAAAATTAACTGCTAAATTAATGCTAAAAATAAAAACCAAGAAAATACTTAAAATACCCACATGGTAAAATAAGAACCTTGCAAAATACTTACAGAATATTAGCAAAAAAATTGTTTACTTTACTCTACTTAAGCGCCATGGCCACGTATCAAATTGGCTTGACAAACCAAGGTTTTTTTGATTGTGTTAGTGAAAAAAAACTCTCACGTATATGTCCATGTGAGTTTGACGAAAATCAAAACAATTTAGATATTCACTGCCGTCGATACTGTAATTTGAAGCAAATTTGATGTGTTGCTGCGTAATTACATCAAATCTTATTTTTATTTAGTTTGCGTAGCGCCAATATCGTACACGGAAAATTTGATAACGCAATAAATAAAAAATAGATAAAAAAATTTCATACTGGAATTAATTAAATTTTATCGCTGTTTGCCTGCTTTAAAAATTAAATTATTTAAAAATAAACCAAATGTTGAAAAAAATGTATATGTTATGAAAATTTTTGTATTTATTGAATTAAAATTAACAAAATATATTTAAATATTTTCATAATAATTTAATATAAAGGCCCTTTAAGTCAATCGCATATAAAAATGTAAGATAATTAATATTATAAATGTTAATAAATATAATTAAGAAAATTTTGTAAGCAAAAAATATTTTGCGACCAAAAACGTAACACGTTGTTATCATTAAAAAATAACTTTCAAATGAAATTTGACGGCATTAATTTGACACGTTGCTGTGTTAAGCAAAATAATATTTACCAACACATACATGTTGTTTGTCAAGCCAATTTGATACGTGGCCATGGCGCTTTATAGTGAATAAGAA
This sequence comes from Lypha dubia, assembly GCA_947311025.1. Taxonomy (NCBI): domain Eukaryota; kingdom Metazoa; phylum Arthropoda; class Insecta; order Diptera; family Tachinidae; genus Lypha; species Lypha dubia. Next base: position 42,507,917 of record OX371260.1, read on the forward strand.
TGAGTAAATACAAATACTCTGAGCGTATAAAGAGAATAAATGTTGTGTTTGTTTTTTTTTTCGTTTTGTATTAACTTGCTTTGATCCCCTTTTGTACTTGGATTTACTCTGAGAATTTTTAAAAAAGCAAATGGTTTTGAATTTAAATGTACTTAGTGCAAAAGCCTACATGACTTAAACAACAGACGTATGAGCAACAGCCAATTGTTTAAATATAACGTATACGTATCGTTATTCCAGTTTCTATGTATTAAATCTGAACTAGAGGCATTAAAAGGCGATATTCTAAAAAAAGGAATTAACTTGAAATTCGGAGTTTTAAAGTATTTTTGATATATTCACAGCTAATCTATCAAAAAAAACAGTTTAAGCACTTATTTTAAATATTTATTTTAACCTCAAGTAGGAATAATAATCCAACGCAGTAGAGAAAAGTTGCTCTTACTTGAATCTTTAAATTTTTATTTTATCTTGCGGAGAATCAACTTAATTTCCTAAAAAATTGTAAATTGAAAACTGTTGAATTTTTCTTTACCGATCTTTGTTGTGTACGTGCACTAATTATGTTTGTGAAACGCAATCTCTGCATGTTTACACTAGGCAACAAATGCCGACTCCTGCTAGTTATGACACCTTACTTAGAGAAAATGTAAGAAAATAAATGATTGTTTTAAATCAGCTGAATAAATATGTACTAGTAACTTTACCGATCGTGGACCAAACTAACAATATATCTGGGAAAGGTCACCAGAATAATAACAATATAATATTTTTGGCTTAAGTTTGGCTGATTTATAAAAATACAAATAACGAAGATTTTCGGGAATATCAATTTTTCAAACATTAACACGTATTCAATATAAATCATATAGATAATAATGATATCTTTAAGAAATATGTTGTATACTTTTAGGATTAAACAGTTTATTGTTATGTATTAATCAGTCAACTGTGGCTGACAATAAAAAAGCAATATTAACCCATTATACCCCAGCGTCCTATTTATAGGACAGTACAAAAACAGGTGTTTTTTTGGTCTTTATATAACTTGTATTTTCAAAATAGTTTTTTTCATCGTTAGATATAGTCCCATTAAGCCTTTTAAAACATGTTTGGCCATATATAGTTTGTACCATCGAAGAGATTTTTTTAATCCTTACGTTTAGTCCCAACACGACGTTTTTATTACGTTATATATATGTTTGTAAACCATTTAAAAAAAGCTTTAAGTAACATTTACTATACTATTCACATGAAAAAGAGATATACAAAGCTGTTACTACAGCTATTTTAAAAAAAAATTTTAAAAACTTTACAATATAGATGGTCTATTATGGCTGTCCTATTTATATGACACTGGTACTTTGCGGTATCAAATTTACAATCTTATTTTATTTCATATTTCAAGTTTGTCTGTTGCCACGTACTTTTCTGTATTGTGTATTGTATGTTGGCATTATAAAAAATTTACAGTTGCTTTTTTTTAGTATTTTAAGTTTGTCTCTAGCCTCATTTCTACATTGTATGTCAAGTAAATATATTGTGTGAAAAATTTGTATTTCGTATTGTTATATTGATATACATATATCATATATATCATTTAGTTTATACATATTTATACTCAAAAGATGTATATCATGGCCTGAAGCAATTTATACGTGGAAGGCCTATTAGATGTGGCTATAAATTGTGGGCTCTTTGTGGCGTTAGTGGATATTGCTATAACTTTGACCTGTATACTGGAAAATCAATTCCAAAAATGATCGTGAAATTTGGCATTAGGATCCAGAGTAGTACTTGATATGTTAGATTGTGTGTCAGAGCCCGCAAGTCATCAGATATATTTTGACAACTTGTTTACAAGTAGAGACTTACTCATTCATCTACAACAGCTAGGATACCGTGCCACTGGAACTTTATGGGAGAATATATTATCTGCATTCCTTTTAAAAGATTCCAAATCTCTTGGAAAAGAAGAACAAGGCTCGTATGATTACAGGTTCGATGCAAATGCAGAAATACTTATTGCAAAATGGAATGATAACAAGTGTGTTCAGTAGAACCTCTCCATAAAGCAGGCAGGTGGGATCGAAAGGCTAAAGAAAAGCGAAGCATACCACAACCGCTTTTGCTAAAGAATAACAACTCTTACATGGGTGGAGTGGATCAACATGACTGGTTGGAGGGAAAGTATGCAACAAATATTAGAGCCAAGAAATGGTATTGGCCGCTATTTATTAGGTGTCTTGATATATCAATGGTAAACTCATGGCTCGCTTACAAGCTAGTAACGATATTGATTTGAATTTGCTAGAGTACAGACGATTTGTTGCCGTACCGTACATGAAAATTATTCAAAAACCGATTTCAAGGATTTAAAATATGATAACCAAGGTCATTTTATGAAATAAAGAGAGAAACAGCGAAGATGTCAAGGACAAAACAGTTCATCAAAACCTATTTCATTTTGCAACTTCATTCCTTACCATAAAAAATAATCTTCGTCTTGACTTCACCTATAAACGGTTGATATGTTTAAGTGCCAGCGTCCTAATTTTAGGACAGTCTATATTTACGTTATTTTTATAAAAAATTAATAAATTTTTGCAGTTTTGTATTACTCTACTTTATTTAAAAACGTTTCACTAAAAAAAAACTTTTTATTTTTAATTTTTAAAAGTTGGGCGTTAATGGGTTAATAGAATAAAATAAGTCGGCGTTTCTTAGAGGCTGTGAAAACGATCAATTTAGATGCACTTTCTTGGTCACTTTTAAAATTTTGAATTTTTTTTGCAGAAAATCAAGGTCAGTTTTGATTAAAAATATTTAAATTTTAATTTCATCTTCATTGACAAGAGATTTTAAAGAAGTTTTTATTGCTACGGACATTTCTTAACAAAGGAAAAAAAGACATGGTTGAAGCTTACATGTAATTAATGCGACAAAACGAAAATATTTTAACATTTTATCGAGTATTTTCTTTATTATTTTAATTTATTACCTGTTCCTCTATTAATTTTCCGTTTTATAAATCTGTAGACAATCTAAAAAACTAAAAATTTACAAGTAAATACAAAAAAGTCTCATTTATAACCATTGACTGATTGGTAACAAACTACAAATAAGTTTTTGTTGTTAATATTTTTAAACAAACTATGATTGTAGGTAACTTTTTTCAAAACAAATATTGTCTAAAATTTAACCATATTACTGTTGCGAGAAACATAACATAGTTAACACAAATTACTTGGCTAGAAACGCAAAGCACAGGTCCAAAATTTTATGAAGCTACATTTTCCTTTTCTAGTTCATGTGTAAAATTTTTGTTTTAAGGATACTACTGTAGTGCTATTCAGTAACTTGTAACAATTCGAAAATTGTTGAATTTATCGTCAATTATTTCGATTTGCAGTAACGATTAACTTAATTACTTCTGACTACTTAACAACTTCTTTATAATATTTTTTTACGTGGCATCTCTAACAAAATATAAGAAAAGCACAAAGAGAAATAAACAAAAAACAAATAAATTAATTTATTTATTGAAATTTTTCCCAACAATTTTTTAGAATTTAAAAAAATTAATGTTAAATTTTTTGAAATTTAGAGATATGAATGTTAAATTGCATGTTTAAATAATGGTAATATTATTATTTATGCATAAAAGATTCTGTGTTTTTGTATGTTGTTTTTATTGATCTTTTAATCAATTTTGTTCTTGGCATAACGAACGTGCTACGATTGAGCTGCTGACTTTTATTTATTTCATAACAACCGAAAAATTATTGTCGTTAACATACCGATAGCGAATATCTTTGAAAGTGTTACTGAATACCAAATTCGATAAATTTTCGTTATATTAATTTTAACAATACGATTATCGTAATAAAAATTACTAATTTCAACTTTTTCAGCTCTGCCAACTTAATTAAGAGTTGTAATTATTTCATTTAATAAATTATTTAACGTTCTTAAGAAACAGAAATTTCGAATTTTATTTTTACACAAAATTTTTGATGAAAGCATTTCATACATGCTTGTGTGTGGCTAAATTACTTTCCGTGCAGATATATTTCTTATTTTAGATGTCGTATGACAAACATTAGTGATGTGTGGTCACTCCTTCAATTCTTTGTCGCGATTTGTACAAAGCCAAATACCATTGTGTCCTTGTTGTCTAAAGTTTCAAGTCAAAATTTATTAATATTTTCTTAACTGTAAAAAATGTTTACTTAATTTGGACTGTATATATAGATAGTGACATATAATTCCAAAATTTTTTTTCATAGCGCTCCCATTCAACAACAGCAACAGCAACTCAAAGCGTATGAGTAATATGAAGATGGATACTCTCAATTATCATACATACGTAGTAGGTATTGCTTTAAAAGAGATATCATAGCATACTTTTAGCAGTTTGAAAGTAAATAGTTAAACAAAATCGGTTATGAAGGTAGAAAAATTTTAAAATATTTTTTTCTTCCTAATGTGAAGCTGAAGTTTTCAAAGGAAACAAAAATTTTAATATCAAACAAATAATATTTCAGTATATACAAACATTAATTTTCATACTGATTTGTTATTCGTTGCCTAAATATTCCTTTTGAAGTTCTTGGAAAAAAAAACGAAATGTAAATAAAAACATAAATAAAACATTAATGGTATTAAAATTGTAAAAACTTTTGTGATGTTCAACAACACTCCCTTTCAATTTAACTTACTTTCAACATTTTCCACTGACCTCAATATATTTTTGTGTTTAAAACAATTTAATAATCTGCGTTTTTGCACCAGAAACATGCTTTCAAACCAAATATACAACACGAATTGCAATTTTTTTTTTTTTCTAGAAATGTTTTTTTAAAGGTATGTGAATTAAAAGCCGTTGAAAGCATTAAAGAGCAAATGTCATGGCTTCCATTTTTTTAGATTTTGTTGAAATACATAAATTACTAGAACCTGCTTTTAATGGCACAGTTTTGGTTTTCGTTTATTTTCACAGCATGCTGCAAAATGTTAATAAACGACTAAATATAATAAACTGTCAGGAAGAAGATCCTGATGACATCAGACTAAAACAATGTATATAGAAATGTATAGAAATTTTTGTTGTGAAATATTTGTTGTAAATTAAATTTTCGTTAAAGTCACTTATTGATTAAATTTGAAATTTTGTTGGGGAAAAAAAAACCTCTTTGGGGGATATGAAAATAATTTCTAGCATTCTTATTAGAGTTGTGTAATTTGTCACATTGAGGAAAGTTTTCCTTCCAGTTTCAACTCATGTGGAATATTTAAATAAATTGTTTTTAAAGGAAAAGTAACAATAGAACAATTAATACGCCTTCCATCATATTGTTATATTTTTCTTTGGAAATGGGTTTAGTAGAGAGTGATCCGAAAGTGGAAGGTGAATTCTTCATACAAGTCTGCTATTGCAGATCTTGTTAATTCAACTTTAGCCTACAATATTATTATTTAAAATATGCTTTTCATCATTTTTTTAACCCTAGACCTTATACCCAACTTTTACTACAAGAACGTATACCCAAGTACAGGTGTGGCCAGTATAAATTTTTTCCTTTTTTCTTTATATTTTCGAAGAAAAAGAATTTTTTTTATGCGGCTTTGTAGCTGAATATATTCAAGAATATTGTAAGTGGTCATAAAAAAACAATGTGATCGGGATAACGTCAACACCATAATTTGTCAACATCCCTATCGTGGCCGTACCCGTTTCACGCAATACATTCCCATTTATACCCAAAAAAATCTTGGCACATAAAGATCGCCCCTTGGAGTCGGCAGTCTACGGTTTTATGCCCCACATTTCGATATGTTCAAACGTTGCGAAAAAAAAAACAAGGCAGTTGTTTCATTATCATCAGTACATACGGCTGATACATTAGCACAATCTGCAAACCAGAAATCACTGAATTTTATAATCGATCAAAAGGAGGAGTAGATGTAGATAATAATAACATAACATACATTAAGTTGAGGCGTAAACGGATTCTTCGCCAGCTCGCCAAGGAGCTTTGTATGCTGGTCATTGAAGAGCGGTCAGTTAATGCTCAGGTAATGCGCAACTTCAATACGAAACTTGGTATAGCGAGCTTTATAGGTAAGGCTTTACAAGAAAGAGCTGACGCTTTACCATCAACGTCTGCAGCTGCTCATCTCCAGGAGAAGAAATCCCAGGTTGGATTGACTATGTAGCAACATGTGTTATATTCGCGAAGAATGCAGAAGACGCATCCGTAATATGTGCGCTTTATGTAAACGGCTAATATATTTGCAGCATTCTAGCAATTCGTTTGTATACGAAATTTGCTATAAGGTGGAATTTAAGTTATAATAAATAATTATTATAATATTAATGTTTATCATTATTATAATATAAAGATAAAAACATAAGTACACCTGTACTTGGGTATATGTTCTTGGGGGCTCGATGGAGGCTCAAAGCTCCTCAATGCCTTGACCTAGGACAGTAGTTGATTTGCACCATCTTCTTAGATCCGGAGTTTCAGCGAAAAAGCGGTTTAGAACGTACATTACTAGGAGATACATACTGACCACATTTGTATCCGGGTGTAAGGGGTAGGGTTAATAGAAAGGCACTCAAAGGATCAGAAATCAAAAACAGAGGTGAACGAATTTTTCCTAAAAATGTTCCTCGTAGTGTTTTACACAAAACTGCTAAACAAACCATTTATTTAAAATGTAAGAATTACAGGATTTCTTACGTCAATTTACTATATGATTGTTATCTTCTATATATTGTATTGAACGTTACTCTTAATATATTTACTCAAAGGATTATTTTGCTATATGATTGAATATTTTATTATCATTTAATTTGTTGTTTATTATATTAACAGTGAAAGTTTGAAAAAATTTATGACATTCACACAGATATGTATTGAACGTTACTTATACCAGAAGACTTTAAATATTTCATATAAAAATCGGTTGTTTCATAGAATATGTCATTAACTTAAAGCTTTATTTCAATCTCTCATATTTCCAATCTTAAAAATTTAACAATAAAAAAAAATCAAATCACATACTTACTTACTTGTGCACATACATGCCACTTCGCTTCAATCCACTGTACACTGCTAATTTAATTGAAAAGAAAAAGAAAAAAAAATACCATAAAAGTAAACGCCTTTAAAAACACAAAAAAAAAGAAGGAAATAATTTTACATGTGTTAATAACAAATCACACATGAAACATAAAGAAAAGTAATAAAGTGAAGTTTATGTATCCTGTTTTGTGTCTTTTTACAGAAACATCGGTAATGAATTGTGTACTTACACATGTTGTAAAAGTTGTTTAGTTTACCTTTAGCCTAATTTGCTACACAAACAAACTATTAAATACTAAACAAATTTAAAAAAGAAAAATACGAAACAAAACTAACGACAAAATTAATAAAAAAAAAACCAAAGAAATAAAATTTAATATCAAATCAAAACCACGAATATTTGAGGCAAACACGCGTACACAAAACACTTTCACCTTTTTGTCTGATACAATTAAAGTTGATTAAGAAAATTGATGTCAGACGTCTATCGGTTTCGCATTAAAATGTTACTAATACATGCGAAGGCAAAGTTATTTTTAATAAATCCCTTGATGGAAAATTTTAAGTCAGTGTAAGTCGCATAGCTAGCAGTCTTTATAATTACCAGGATTAAAAGTTTAATCAAAATTTTTTTTTTATATTATGTTTTTTTCTAAAAATTTAACATTCGAAAACAGCTATAAAATTGTGTTTAATTATTCCCTGTCTTCTTCTGGCAGTCAAAAGGAACAAACCTTAATGCTAAAATGATTTGATATTCTGCGCACACACACAGCCAAAAACACACATGAAGAGTAACTGAACCTAAATTGATTGACTTGTACCTTGAGGTTATTGATAATACAACTTAACTATTCAAAGCACGACTTGATGTCTGTATATCAGTTATTGGAAAAATTCCTTATTAGTTGAGTGTTGAACTCATCAACCATTTCAAATTTGTGGTAAGAGCACAACCAACCATCAAATACTGTGTTCGTGCTGTAAAATCATTGCAAACAAAAACACTCATTGTCATGTAAATTGTTGTTAATCTTTATGTGTCTTTGTACCACAGACAGATAGACATAAGTTGCGTGTTTATACACATTTTAAATCTATACACACCCAGTCTTGTTTTGCAAAACATAGAACAGCACAGTACAGTGATATTCTCTTTGATTTCAACATTATTTAAATATTTATTTTAATTTATTTTTGCAGATTTAATGTATAATAAATTTGTTCAAATGTATCAAACAGTTCAATTTATGGAAGACCTTGAACCTCTTGCATTAAATTTTAACAAAATCATACCCCCAGAGATATTAATTGTAGACACACTGTTAGACGTTTATGTAAATGTTATTAGAAGAGCATATAAATTTAGCATATACTGAAAGGATTATTGAAAGGATAATTAGAGAACAAATGGGGAAAAACTTATTGATATGTATATACGAGTATATCATCAGCTCATATTAGGTTCATTGTGGTGACCTTTTTAAAAAAAAAATTTTTGAACCCAAAAGCTTCTTCGAGGAGTTTATTAAGGCTTGAATTTTAAAGAGAAGTAGCACTGATTAGCTTGGGAACCTGTATTTTGGCTTAAGCCCACGGTGCTCTTAACACCATGTGAATATATGTATTCACAAGCACCCCCGATTTATCTCGAAAGCACACAAGTGTGACATCAAGGCTTTAGGGCTGTAGTAGCTTTAGTGAAACCAAATATGGCTTTTTAATTAAATTAAATAGACTGAGTATAGAAATTTCCTACTCAAATCAATTGTTTGTATTACAGAAACTGCACTTTAAATTTGGTTTCAAAATTCAAGAGAAGGCTGAACTGAGTGAAAATGGAATTTATTAACAATATTTCAAAACTTCTAAAATCAATTTTCCGATCAACTTTTACAAAAAGCTCTTAATGCGAAACTTTTGAGTGTCTCTTAATACAGACTCTTGATTTGAGTAGAAAATTTTTATGAACAACACTCGGTTTCAGTTTGAGTGGTTTCCCTACAAAATTTTTCTACTTATATTAGTTGTTTGTTGTGTGAAAACCACATATTATTATATTTCATCCATTCGACTAAATTTTACTTTAAGAACACCTCGATTATACTGAAAAACCTAAATCCACTGTTTATGGACTGCCACCAATTGAGTTAAAAATTTTTATAAAATTGCACAATGTTTTGTGTAGTTTACATACAAATTTTCAACTCATTTTGATTATTTGGGATTTATAAACAGGCAGTATATGAAATACTATGCTTCGTATCGATCTATGTGCACTCAATATCTGCGCTCTCTTCTTCTCTTTAAAAAATTCTTTAAATCATTTCAATCTTAATAAAGAAAAATAACTAGACTCAAAACTTTAACAAATACACAAAACTATGACACGCGTGGAGTGCATTTATAAAACTATATTGATCATAATTCATTTCCAATCGTATGTGTTAAATAGCTGTCTAAACTAAGTGTATAAAAATTATAATTGTGAAAAGTATAGTCTTGTTTATCATTTTTAAAACAGTATTTAAAAACTGTTGGCATTTTGTACTAAAAAAAACGCTTGTAAATAAAATATTATGTTAAACTTATTCTACAATTCAATTTGGAATTTTGGATTTGTTGGGTTATATATAAAAGCTTCTGATAAAAGTGAATTATTTTGAACTAGACAAAGAGTTTATCATTATAATAATGGACCTAGATATATTTATCATTGAAATTAAAATGCTGTTAAAAGTGCCAGGAAAATATAAGTTAGGACGGACCAGTTGGCTTGAAAACAGCAAATATAGCGTTCCATATTTTATAAAGAACCCGTAATAAAACCGTTATGAAATAAAATAAATAAATCGTTCCCTCATAAATATTTGGGTTTTGTAAACCAAAGTTTTACGTTACAAAATTAATACTTTAAAAGATACAATTTATTTTCTATTTAACCCTTAAGCAAACACCAAAATGACTTTACATAAACGAAACCCAGGGCCTGGCTGTGGGACTTCTTTATTTTTGTATGGACTTTAATTGCTACTGCATGGAACTTAACTTGTAGGGTTTTGAAATAAACTTTATATTATATTCATAATCCAAATATATTACAATTTAAAAAAATACAAAGTAAAAAATTAACAAAATTCAGTATAATATTTAAAATGGATGGCATACAATCATATACAGTCTTGGTGTCATTTAAATTTGGAATGCTTAAGGCAAACAGGATTTTTTAAAAATTGCAGAAGCGTCTAGTGTTACATTGTCTACATTTATATACTAATAGTCCACTTTGATTTATTTTTCAACAGCTCAGGGCTTGACTCAAAAAATTTTTAGGTTCCTGTAATAGATGAAAGATTTTTATTTATTCTAAATAATTTGTTTTATTCCCACTAGATTTATTTAAAAAAGCTTCCATTAACGATTATTAATTTTTTTGTTCCTACTTCTTTCTTCAACGCAAGGGTAAGCAAGCGAGATAAAACTTTTTTTGGCACCTTCTTTTTTCTTCACATATATATTTTCATCACTTATTATGTATGAAGCTAATCCCCAGCTAGTGCCCAGATCCACTTTGTTCGTGATTTGGTTGTTTATTTACCAAGCATTTGGTCCAGAACACCAACACCGCTTTTGCGTTTATATTAATGTGTGATTGCCTCCGGTTTTTTCTTCATGCCAGCCACAGATGTATCATACTGAACCGTTGATAATAATATAACGGCTTTGTTTTTTTTTTTTTGTACATAAGGCCATATCGCAGTATTGTGATGGAACCAAAGTTCACTAGATTATTTTTCTCGTTTTAGATGTTTTTCATTTCTATCTGCCAATAAAGATTTACCTTCTAATAAGAAATGAGTGTTTGCGTCATATTTTAAAGTATTTAAAAGGTTTCGAAGGATTATTCTGGGTTGACTTCGTTCTCCCTCTGAACGGAAAAAGCTGGAATATTTTCGTACGGCTTATAATTATTTTTAAGGTTTATGTTTGCATGTTTCAAATATCTCTTTTTGGTGCTTCTTTTCAAACTGAGATTGGAATGATCTATTACGGCTGTCTTCAAATCATATAAGCCGTAAGAGACCGCTAATTCTCTTCAAGTACATTGTTTCGCGAAATAAAGGTATAATTAGAGCTTTCCAGAGCACCGAGTCTACTTCAGTACTCATTATAACACTCTAGAATTGTCATCTTCCAACACAAAACTGAGATAATCATTTGTAAAATATACAGGTAAAACTATTCTGCGTTTTATAAAAAACACAAAAATTGCCGTTATAATATGCTTTTGCTATCACGCACCGCAGAAACATTTTGTTGTTAGATTGCAAAATAGTTCGAAATAAACGCATGCAAAAACTCTTTTGTTTTTACTGTGTTTTTTATACGTTTTGTTTTGATTGTATGTAATGTTTCTTATACTAAATGGAATAGGGCCCGGTTAGGCCCTGGTGGTGCAAACGTGAATAAAATTTTTTTTAAGTATTTACCACGCCCACAGATAAAAAATTATAATTTTTAAAATTTATTTTTGTCAAAAACATCTTTGTTGAGGAATTCATAAAATATTTGAAAGCTATTCCTATGCTATCTATATAAAAAATTAAAAAGAATCTCAAAAATGCCTGGCCAGGACCTGGTGTTCGCTTAAGGGTTAATGATTTATGAAGATTTTCTCTATATATTTCCTCAATGTTTTTACTTCTACTTAATAATATCAAAAGATAGAAAGAAGCTGAAATGAAAAGTAATCAATTTAATGATTCGTCATTATTTCACAGGAAATAAATAATAAACAAGTCCTTATTGCTAAATAGTCACACAAGTCAAAAGAAGTGAAATTGTAATAAACATTAGCATAAGTGTGCAACCCAGCGATCACTTGGACTTACAAAGTTATTCGGCATGAGTAAAAGTTAGCTGTAGAATAAGTATAAGCGGTAGAACACATGCTCGAAATTTATTAAAAAAATTATTGAAGCATTAGTTTAGTATCAACAAATATTTTGATACAAACAAAAGTTTTCATTGTCAACCACTGAAATTGCAAAGTTTTTGTTTTATCTATTCTGTTCTCTGTACACATCCAGTAGTGTTTTCGTTAATTAAAAATTTTATGGCCTTCAACTTTGTTTTAATTGTATTTTCCATGTTGAAATTTTTACCACAACGACTTAAGAGTTACTTTAAAACTGTTTCGCCTCTTAAATGGTTTTACAACATGAAAATTACCCCAGTTCACAGCAGATTACGATAAAGTAACAAAAAAATATGTATATAAAATGTAAAGCAAAAGAACACAACAATTGAGTTATTATTTTTAAGTGAATGTATCGTTGACTCTCTTTTTTTTTTGGCACTGAGGCGGCCAAAAGGAACAATGAAATTTTTACAAAATTCATTTACGAACTACTTCTGAACGTTCGAAAACAGAAAATGCACAAAAGCTGTTGGTCATATTCGCTTAACATCTCATCGATGCCTGCAAAATAAAAAAACAAAATTCTTTCAAGGTTTTTTCGTAGGCAATTTGTGAATGAAGTATGAAAAGTACAAAAAGAAAAAGGGATATTTAGTATAGACAACACCAAAAAAAGAAGAAGAATAACATTTGGCAGTGTGCCAAAATCAATATTGTCCATACGTATGCACTCACACACACGCATACATAAAAGCACTACTACTTTAATACACACACACACACACTAGAACAATTGCTCAAAATTATATATTTTAGATTTTTTTGAATGCATTTGTGAGTGGTGAATAGACAAGTATCTTCTAAAATTAAAAATAAAAAAATTTATTAAACTATTATTTCCATACTAAATGCTTCGGCTTAAAGCAAAACAAAAAACAAAAAACTCCAAAAAAAATCTAGTATTGAAGCAAAATCTACTTAATTTTTAACTTTAATTTCAAATGTTGCTCGAAGTGAAAAATTACATCAAAGATATAAAGAGTTGGGGGAAAGCTCTAAACTTTCCATTAAATGCTTTCCATAAATACATTAATAAAACTTATAAAAACTAAATTAACTTCGTACATTACATCCTGAGAATTTTCTGTTAAATGTTATTAGATACAATATTTTTTTTTTCTTGGAAACATAAAACTATAAGAAACTTAAATAAGAGATACGTACTTCAAACAATAAACAAACACAAGTTAAAACTGTTTTCTCACAAAATTCAATGGAGCCTAAAAGAACCCTTAAAACAATAAGAAAAAACTCCAACAGTGGAAATAAAATATAAGCAGCACTTCAACACACACACAAACAACTTAAGTAATATTAACTAAAGAGCAAAATATTCATAGTTATATGAATAAAAAGTAGGAAATGTTAAAAGGAAAGAATAAAAGTAGGAAAATATCTTTATAGAAGCTGGACCAATACCTTAACAGTTTAGCATATTTTTTTTAACAACTCCCTAAAAGCAATCCTCCTCTTAACGAACAAAGCAGCTAAGATGCGAGGGAAGCCGTTAAGGATTAGTAATATCATATAAACAGCAATAATGAATAAAAATAATGTAGAAGCCAAGAAAAGATATATTTGTAGCATGATTCCCATAACAATATTTTGTTGACTGCAAAAATTTATGATTATGTAAAACAATTTAATATTGAATTCATGTTTACATATTAACATAACTTTATTGTTAATTGGATGGCACTTCAGCTGATAAGGTAATTGTGCTAGTATTTTAGTAAATAGGTTACCAGTTCGATTCCTGGCTCTAAGTTTTTCAGAGTTACACGATAGATAGTCACTGGGGTTCAGTTGATGTGTTGAATGAGTTTTTTTTAGAATGGAGACACAAATTGTAAGTGAATATACGCTGTAGAGATCTTCTTGAAATTTTCAATTCTAAGACGCCAAATTGAGCTTCCTGAATTATTAGCGACACTTTTACTCGCACTGCTTTAATATGCTTTAAATTTGACGTCTCCAAGTGGAACATTCTCCCGGAAATTATCAATTAATCTCTTCACAGTTGACGAAGTTAAAACACTATTGCGACCATATTTTTTAAATTTTTTAACTCCGACCGAAAAGGTTTCAATATTTTTTTAATTTTTTCCAATAATTAAGACACGCTTTTCTATCGTGTAACGCTCCATTTTTACAAACCCTAAACTGTCAACAGTCAATTTTTTTTTATTGCCAACACTTTACTGCATGCATGGCGACAAATTCAAATCTTGCTTTAATTTTGGGACACCTTTTACCTTGAAAAAAAGACAGTTTTAATATCAAACAAAAATGTTTCTGCTTTTTTCATTAATTCAATACAATAGTTTCAGCCTAATAATAATAATTTCTCATTTAATTTTGCAATTTGCTTAAAAAAAGACTTATCCTTTCATACAATAATTCTATGGTTAATTACAATCATATTATTCTTGAAGTAAAATATAATAGCAAAAGTTTTTAGTTCTACACTGCAAATATAAAATATTTGAAGTGGTTAGCGCGTTGACTACTAACCAAACAATGACGTGGGGCCTGGGTTCAAACCCTGGCCAGAGCAAGTCAATCAACATCATTAATTTCTGTAATGTACATTAGTGAGACATTGTATTAATTGTTGTCGGACTATTAAGTGATGAAGGCATAGCACTGGTCGCTAAAAAACTGTTCCGACAACGATTGATGATGTTCCAAGCTAATGTACACAACATCGCCCTCCTTCGTCGGTTAGCAGAAACATCGGCGAAGTAAAACAATTAATAAAATGCCTGCCAATACAGCTTAACAAAGTTAATGCGTCTACCTAACACCGGAGGTGCCTCAACACTGCTATAAAAATTAACATAACGCGCAAAGCAGAGTTGTAACATCTATCTTCTCTACTCTATCCCTCTCTCTGAGTTCCGGCACAATGCACTGCATACGTAGGGGTCATCCCCTGAGTGCTGGTCCTAATTAAAAAAAAAAAAAAACCTTGGCTATATTTGATCATAATATGATAAAAATGAACAATGTTTTGGTTAGCTATCATGTTTTGTTATAATATTATATGAAATGAGCTTTAAGCTTTAAACAGGTCATTTGAGTACGATTGAAATATTGTGTTTAATCGATACACTTTGTGGCTAACTATAAATACGAGCAACTCAAACGTCTTATTCCAATCTGAAATTATTCTAGATCGTTTTGACAAAATTATGAGCAATGTGCTTCTATTTAGTTTTTATTTGAATGTAAATCGATTGTTTTACACTTTTCCTTATTTGAAAAAAGAATAGAAGGTCACCCATAGAGTTTATACGATGGCACTAAGGACAAGGAATAACTTCACTCGAGGTACAATATATTGATAAATTTTTGTAAATGATTTAGTGAAACAACACTACTTTAGAATCTGAACTTATCATCAGTGATTTCATTGCTGCACGAAAAACAACAAACAAAATGCTTAACGTTCTCTCTACTTACTGTTTGCCGTCATCATGATAAAATTAAAGTCAGCTCCATACAGGGCATAATATATTTTATCCATGAATGCACTTAGAGAAAAGAAAGTATTGCTTCACTTTTCTATTGAAATAACCCTGATGGAATAGAATGGATTTATCAACATTGATTTCTTTTGGGAAAGGGTGAAAAACAAATGAAGACTTTAATTTTTTTTTTTATATAATTCATAGGCGAAACGATTTTTTTAACTTTCGTTTAACGTTCTCTTTATGCCCACTAACTGATACACACAAAAAGAATGTGGGTAGATCTAACCCACTTTGTTGGTTAGAATTGCACCAACCATTGAAAATAGTTAAAACAACAAAAAAAATTGTAAAATGACATTATTTTACAAAAGTTATGGCAACTGCACACTTTTTGTGTTTTCCTAACAGTTTTATATTATTGCACACATATTTATTCACAATGACTTGATATTTTTAATACCTAACCTATATTAAATTTTTTTCTCACTCCTTTAATTTCCATATTTATTTTTGCCCACTCTTGGTATTGAACATAGAACTCACATGACGGTAACACTTCGCCTTAGAAAGCTCAGCCAAAATAGAATATTGACATAAACAAATAAAAGCAAATACAAATATGTTTGTACCTTAACATTATGTGTGGGTCCGATCAACTTTTCGTCATTTTCACATACACAACACGACTGTTCACGAGCTACAGCAAAAAGAGAGTAACAAGCAATAATTGTATCATAATTCGTATGATTGCTTATCAACAAGCATGTTGCTGTCGTTACCGTTTTTGTTGAAAAAAAAAATAGTTGTAATTTAAAATAAGATAAGTTCAACTGAGTATTTTTATGTTTATATATGTAAATTCCAAAAACAATTTACACGAGTAGTTCAGTTACTGCTGTGACATGGTTAATTTAACCAATAGCAATAGTATGACACTGAACATTGCAACAACAATTTACATTAACAGTTCATTAACCACATAAAATTGGTTAGATTAACCAAGAACATTTTTTTGTGTGTATGCAAAATTTATATTGTGCTTCAACATTTTGTGAGTGTTTATAGGTGCTACTAATACTAACGCAAAACGGAAAGGAAGAATCTTTGTAAAAATATTTACAATTTAAAACTTTTTCTATGCATTGAATTTATGTTGTGGTAGGAAAGGCCTAAGACTTAATTAAATCAGTTGACATAAAATTATGGCTTTTTGTATTTTACGCTTGTTTTTTAATATTAAAATGGCTAAGTTTTCATTAATTATTTAAAGTAATATTAAGCGTATGTGTGTATGTATTTGTGCATATTGTCCAGATGTTTTTAAATAGATTTGTTCTTATAAAATATTCTGTGCCATTTTAATATTTTAATAATACGAATATGCCAGCCACTATCCGAACTTCTCCATTTTGTAGTTTTAGATAGGAAAAACTTGATATTTATTGTTCTAAATTTTTCGAAAATTTCCCTCGTTATTTAATAACAAAAAAAACCACACACACAGAAAAAATTCATTAAACCCAAAATTAACTACAACAATATGTTGCAACAAAGAAAACATTAATACGAATAAAAAACTTTTGTCATTTATTTGTGTTTAACACAAATACACTGTTCCATTTATGTTGTGTATATAAAACAAAAATTTATATAAATGTGTAGTTGCTAGAGGTGGTATTATCATTAATTTTACGCTACCGCTCATGTACAAGTGACAATTCAGTCACGATCGCATATTGCTAACGAATAATATTTATAATCTCCACGAAAATCGGTCATATCGATTGTAATGAAATTAATTTCTTTTAACTTTAAATAAAATTACTTAGGAAACGATTTACTACTGGATAGTTTATGAAAATTTGCATACTTATAAACGGAGAACAATTGTCCTCAATTTTAGTTTATAATATTTTATCGGGATAAAAATAGAAAATTTTTCAATAATTAATGAAAAAACTAGACAGTTCATGACTTACTAGTTTCTAAAAATGTATTTTGTTAGGCAAAGAAATAACGAAAATTGTACTTAGTGAACTGGCAGGTAGTAGGTGGAAAGCTGTATTAGTGTGGCGGTTAGAGTGCCTAACTTCTAAATCTAAGTACCTCGGTTCCAGTCCCAATAGACTTGGAGTTTTATCAGAAGGTTTCCAACCTCCCTCATTCCAGACATTACATCTTTATTTAAAGAAGCAGACCTGACACATAAACATAAAACATCGACGTCAATCATATGGACGGTAAAAACCTCGAAATTAGAAGCTTTTTTTTTGTGTACTTTTACTTGCTTTATTTAAAAACACATCTAATATCCTTGTGAGAGATTCTCTATACTCATTAAACTAAAGTAAAAAGTTTCGAAAATAAACCATCTCTAAGTGTCTTTGACAACTTAAATATTTTGATGCTTTAACTTTTTCTTCTTCCATTTCCTTTCTAAGAAAAAGAACCCTTACGGTGAAAAACTTGAACAAAATAATAAAATGACAGTCACTGACCGCCACAAAAATTATCAATACAATAGAAAAACTTAACATAACAAACAAAAAATATTTGGAAAAGAAAAATATATGAGTAAAATATTTATGAAAAGACAGCTACAAGGATCACATTATGTAAAAGAAATCCTTTTTGTTTGATGGGAAGGGAATGCGATATACAAAAGTATATTTAAGTTATTTCAAACACGCTTGAAGGCTTATTTCTATGTATGTTTTTATAAAGTTTTTTATGCTGTTATTTTTAGAAAAAATTTAATTTGAGAAAACTTTACTACAAAATGGATTTTATGAAATATTTTTTTTCAAACTTTATGGCTCGATTATGGATAGCAACTGAACTTCAGCTGCGTTGCCAGCCGGCAACCGCAAATTTGTGATTGCCAGAAAAGCACTAAATAGAAACTGAAACTGGCAGCTCTCAGTTGCCAGTTGCTATTCATAATACAAATTTCAGCAACTGGCAACTCAACTGGGGTTCGGTTGCTATCCATAATCAACCTATTAATATGTTATCACGCAAGTAGGCAATTAATTTTACATTAATTTTTGAAATCATTTGTTTTATGTAAACAAATAATTCATTTTTCATTAAAAATCATTAAAAATTTACGGCCTATTTCACGATGTCGAAAGAAATTTTCCATATGTTTTTATTCGCATAATTACATTTGAAGCAAAAACAAATTCTAAAATTTTGTTTTTGTATCAATTGTATTTGTACGAAAGAAAAAAAAATTCAAAATTCTTTCGATATCGTGAAATCGGCAGTTAAACTTTAAAGAAAAAAATATATTAAAAAATTAAAATATGTAAATTCGTTATTGAAAGCATTTTCATATAGTAATGTGCGGTTTCTATAATACAAACAAGTGGTTTGAGTAGAAAATTTGTATGAAAACCACCCAGTTTTTTTTGAGACACAGCACTTAAAAAAATAATGTCGAAACTTGTATCACTTTTATAAATATTTCTTTCATAATTTAAAAAGAAATTAAAAAGTTTTTTGTTGCTTCTTCATACAATTTTAAATAATTTACACAATCTCAATCCACAAAAAAAAAAATTTTTACAGTTAATGCACAATGCTCCTAAATAATAATAATTGTGAAAAATAAAGCATTTAAAATACTTAACCTATTTGGAATAAAATGTGATTCGTAAGCAGATGAAACTATATGAGATTGCATTTGATGTGTGCTAAGCATGTCGAAACGCCTGCATTTAAATATTTCAAACCATCATTGGAATTCTAAAATACTTTAAAAAATGTCAAAACCCCTGAGATTATACAGCAACTCTTAAAAATTCGGGATATTGCATTCCGATAGTTTTTGAATAATTTTCTTCAGATTCTGTTTATTTAAGCTTACATCAAGTTTTTTATATTAACATTGAAAAGCTTATTTAACTGATGCTTTTAAAAGTGTGCATGTTTTGTCTTGTTTGCTACAACTGAAGTTAGTAGAAATATTCATTGTTAATTCTGTGATCATATGAGAATTTCAGAAAAATAAGCAGAAAGGGATTATAAACTAAACAAAAAACACAACAAACAAATTGTTTTTGATGCGAATCAATTTTATCTGTTGCATTTTCAACTGGTTTCTAGTCCTACTAAGCTTATTTTTTTGTAATACAGGATATATTAAAATGAAATCTATAAATTGTGTGTGATATATTTCTTTGTGTTATTTTTTTTTCTAGTATTATTGCCAATTCTACGCCCTTGCATGTCACTGTGCACCATCAATGATTGGTATTAAAACTTTCCAATATAATTTTCTTTTTTTTACTTTTATAGTCCCTTCATTCCAACAAATTAAAATGTTCTAATATTTTTTTTTTTTATTTATATTTAATATTAATGCGTAAGTGACACTTTGACTTCCAAATAAACCTTTTGGGTAGAACAAAACACAACTTTACAATGGTTATACGACTATGATTACCCAACATTATTTTTACATTAAACTAAACAAAGAGCTTTAAACAAATGCTTTAAGGACGTACTCGTACGTACACGTACCAATAGAACGAAATATTCAAAATATATATCAACATGAACTTTACGCAAATGAATGTTAATTGTTTTTTAACACAATATTCAAAGAAAACAAGCGGAATACATACCCATTCGCACACACACATACAACTAAAGATTAATTCATTTGATTAAAACAGTTTACAAAAGTATAAGTAAATATATACGCATGTACATCAATTGGTGCTGCAATATCCCAGTGAACATTTCTCAAAGATATGTCTAATGTGCTTTTAATTCTGGTTCGATTTCTACCGTTTTATTCCAAAACAGTTAGACATTATCGATATTACAAAAATACAATGGATAATTAACATTAATTTAACGTTTACAACTACTAAAAAGCAGAAATATATTCACATGAACAAATTACCGTTGTTTTGTTCTGCATAACCGTGCCCCCTCTATGGGGAATCAATAAGACTTGTCAAAAACATCAATATCATGCAGATGTATTAAAGTATGTATTATTAAGATGTAAAGCAGTTACGGACAGAAATTTGTCAGCCTGTCAAATTAAATCTATTGTTTTATAAATATTTCCGACAAAAATGGTTTTTATTCTAACAGTGATGCAAGTGTAGCAATAATAAAACGTAATAAAAACCATAAGACTTGTATTATAGTGTAAAAATGCCGTAAATAGAACACGCACAGTTTTCATTTCATTTCCGCTTAAGCAAACATTTTACAGCCTTACCCACGATGTCGATCGATATCGCTCGTTTGCTTTTTCAAAGACAACCAGCTGTTTCGCACCCCACTAAAAGTTTTCAGCACGACAAGTCGATCGACAATTAAAGCGAGCGATAACGTAAGCATTTTCATACGAATTTGCGCCCCGCTAAGATATATTGTGCGACAACAACTGTCAAAATCAGTCACGCAAGTTTGGTTGCCGACAGAGAAATTAATTTTACAAAATAATTTAAATATGTATGTACATTAGGGTGGGTCAATTTTTTTGCCTACTAAGCGTATCACAAAATCGTAATCTACGGGAAATTCTAAGAACTTTTCCCAAAGAAACCATGGTTCTAAAATCAAAATCGAGCTTCCGGTTTTTTAAGAGAAATTTTGGTGCTCAGGACTATTGTTATTTTAACATAAACCTCCAAAACCATTATTTGAGTAAATAATTTTCTATAAAGTTCTTAGAATTTTCCGTAGATTACGACCTTTCTATACGCTCTGTCATGTTTTTCGGTCCCGAACAAATTGACCCACCCTAATGTACATATGTAATAATTTTAAAGAAATTTCATGATGAGAAATTGGTAGGTATTTATGTAAATATGTGACGCGCAAAATAGAAAGGGACCTAAGGGTAAAAACCGGTTTTGTTCAGGAGAGCCATTTTAAAGATTTAAATACGTGTATCTTTGGTTTACCATCACTTTCATAAAACGCGCATATCTCAAGGAGGGAACACTTTTGGGGCATGGGATCGGTCTCATTCGATGCTCAAATGTTGTCCACATCAAAAAAAAAAAAAATAAGTGAAAATTGATTGTTTACCGTTAGGTCCCTTTCTCAATGCGCTGTCACATATGTACATACATACATATATACATATGTATGTATGTATATTAATAAATATATTGTTGTACATATAATAATTATTGATTAGCATACACAGTTTTCAGCATTTAACAGGCAAAACTAAAGCCGCTGCAGGGTCTTGTTGAATTTGTGAAATTAACACAATACCAAAAATTATTTTGCCAAAAATTATTTTTCACAAAATTGATTTATTGTTTTGTGTTTACGAGTACATTTGTAGCAAGGCATATCCAATTCCCTTTATATTATACTAATTTTATATTCATACTAACTGATACAGTTTTAAAGCATACACAAATAATTGTTACAGCTTGGAAAGCATTCGTAAGAAAATGTTAAATTTATTTGTGTTTTTTTGGTAAAAAGCGAGTACTTTATACCCACAGGCTCCATGAAAAATGGCCCCAAACTTGGCTGTAAAGTTTGCATTTATGTTTCTAATGCGATTTTCTAGTGTTTTGTCCTGAAGTTAATTATGTCAGTATTTAAAATAAAATTAACATAAATATTTCTTGTTGAAGCCTGGCAGATTGAAGCAGGTTATTGTTTTACTTAAGATGGTTGCGTGGTGAAAGTTTGGTGGGTGGGAGCGATTGAAAGGGTGTGTGGAAGATTGCGGTTAAGATTGTCACTAAATGCTCTGGTGTCTCTCTCATTAAAATGGGTAAAAGTTTTCTTTAATGTGTTTAGTAAATTTTGTTTCAAGATGAGTTGTTAATTAATTCTATGAAACCATTTTACTGAAATACAAATCATTTTCACTGACATAATTCACAAACAAAAAAACACAAATATCAAACTATATACACACACACATACATTTTTACGAGATGTTGTTTTTCCAAAGTACATGTTAATAGTGTTAATATTAGAAGTGTTAATAATACAAGAAATACAACATTACAAAAATAACATGATATTTTATTATTGTGGTTTCTGCTGCTCCTAACATAATATTATATGAGTTTTTTTAATTTGTTTTCACACTAATTTTTTCTCAACAACAATTTGGTAAAAATTTGACAGCAACAGGCAAAATTTATGAAATCAGCTGTGTTATTTATTAAGTTAATGATGTACCTTGATTTTACGTTGAAAATTATTTACTATCTTACACATACATAAACATACATATGTACCTACCCAAATTTATTTCTGGGGAAAGAATAACAAGTACACCGATAATATAAAACATGTATAAACGTAAAACTTTTATATCACTTTCGATATTTTTGTAACGAATAAACCTCTTATTCATACCCAACCGATATATTGATAAAAAAACCAATTCTAAAAGCATTACTGACACGCAAAATTTAGATTTTCATCACAGTGTACACCGAAAGATCCGTATGAAAAATTTACTTTTTTTATTAACGAATTTTTTTCTTTTCTTACTTCATTCATTATAAGTTTTTTTAAAGTCCAAAGACTTCCAAAAAATATATATATAATCGTATTTGGAAGTCTTCTTTATTATTAGCTGGTGCTTATACAGGCATGTCACAGAACTTAATTCCATTCGAAATTGGTTTTAATTCCGAAAGTTGAGTCTTTAAAAAACAAATAACTATTTTTTCTTGTAACCTTAAACCTTAGGGTATGGAGTGGGGGACTCAAGGTCCCCCAATATAAGTTTTTCTTTAATAACTTCGCAAATAATTGTTTTCTGTCTTTTTCCCTTTAGGTAGGTAATCTAATTTTATTTTGAATACTATATGAAAACTTATAAGTGGCATTTAAATATTATTCCGTTTGTAATTAGAAGGTAAGTTTTTCGTTTGGGGTACCCAAGTTACCCCATGTCGTACATTATGTTACAAATTTTCGTTGTTTTTTTAGAACCAAATATGAAAAACAACAAAAAAAAACTATCCCAGCGACAGATAGAAGACTATATAAATGACAGTGAAGAGGATCCTAATGATGCAGAATCAGATTGCGACAGTGACAACTCTAAGTATATACGTAGTATTTATGTAAGTGAAGATAGTGAAACTGAAGACGATATTGAAGAAGAAGAAGAACAAGCAGAAGATATTCTTCCGGATATTGATGTTAATGAAAATTATGTTCCTTTAGCTGCAGAATATAACACCGCTAAGTCTGGCAGAGTTTCGTCTTCGAAGCCATTTCCTCAAACGCGTACGTTAGCATGCAATATTGTGAATGTTACCCCTGGAGTACTCGTAACTAGTTACATGAGTGACTCTAGCGAAATTTATGATATATTCAACCATATTATAACACCAACAATGAAAAAGAAAATCTGTCTTCATACTAACGAAGAAGCCAAAAGAGTGTTTGAAAAGTGTAATGAAAAACATCCCCAGAGGCAAAAAAAATTGGAAAATGGTAGCTGAATGTGAATTGGATGCATTTCTTGGAGTACTTATAACAACTGGAGCGTTACATTGTAAAAGAGAAAATCTAAAAGAAATGTGGAGTACTGACGAATATATTCGGAGAAATATATTTACTGCGTCTATGTCTCGTGATAGATTTATTGCATTGTCTAAGTATATAAAATTAGATGATAAAACTACAAGAGAAACTCGAAAAGAGTTTGGCAACCTAGCTGCCAATAGAGAAGTTTGGGATTCTTTTGTAGATAATTGCCGAATGCCATTCAACCCTTTTGGTGAAATAACTATCGACGAACAATTAGTAACATTTTGCGGCAAATGCCCATTTCGGCAATTCATAAAATCTAAGCCATGGAGATATGGTATTAAAATTTGGGCAGCCGCTGATATGAAAACATCATATTTGTACAATATGCTGGTGTATACGGGAAAACTCCCTGGTGGAAGTGTAGAAAAAAATCAAAGTGCACGAGTGGTTAAAGATCTCGCTGAGACTTTGTTTGGATCCGGCATGGGAATAACTACTGATAATTTTTTCACAAGTTATGAATTAACGGAGTTCCTTCTTACAAAAAATATGACGCTTTTAGGGACTGTGAGAAAAAACAAAACGGACATACCCAACGAATTAAAATTATCAAAACATCGGAAGGAATATTCTTCGATATTTTTTTTTCACAAAGAACATATCCATGGTATCATATATTCCTAAAAAGAATCGAATGATACATCTTCTGTCTTCCCAACATGCAGATAATTCCATTTCTAATGAA
Organism: Lypha dubia; assembly: GCA_947311025.1. Lineage (NCBI taxonomy): Eukaryota > Metazoa > Arthropoda > Insecta > Diptera > Tachinidae > Lypha > Lypha dubia. The sequence goes on from OX371260.1 coordinate 42,532,712, forward strand.
GCTCATTCTAAACTATATATTATTATGGACTATAATCGAACTAAGGGAGCAGTAGACAATAGCGATAAACTTATAAGGGAATACTCATGTGGCAAGCGAACTGAACGTTGGCCATTTAGAATTTTTATGAATATGGTAGATATAGCTGCACTGAAATAAAATTGACAATACAATTTTCTACTAACTTCATATGAAGTAAATATAAAAATACAAGCATACTTTTAGGAGTGCGACTTACATAAGCATACTTGCCAATACAAAGGCTTAACGTGAGGCATGGTGTAACAATTTTAATACGCCTTGATGTGAGATTTCCTAGTAAAAAGCAATTTTAAAAAATGTATGGCTATAAAATCAAAATAAATTGAAACTTAAGACTTCAAATCAAAAGCGATTGGAATAAAATTAGAAATTGAAACCATTCCGATCAAAATGTGTGACTTAACCCGATTGTCTATAATTAATGCATAAAAAAAGTATCCTTTAAAAATGCATAGAAGAAATTTTGCAATAATAGTGCCATCATGTTACGATATGTATTATTATTTTTTAAAAAGCTCTTTTAGTGTACTTTACTTTAAAATCTATATTCTAGTCGGTCAAAACAGCAGCACATGAAGGAAAATTCTCCATTGATATACTATGTGGAGAACTGCAAGAAAATTTTACTGAATAAAGGTTCTTTACATTTATTGCGATGGCAACTAAAATCGCCTTCATCTATACATTCCATGCAATCCATGTTCTTTAATTTAAATACAAAACCCAAACATTTGCTCAACTTTATATATTTTTTTATAATATTTCTAACTTTCACTTTACATAATTGTTGAATAAAAAATTTAACTTTACTTTCACCAAAAAACAAATCAACTTTCATCCATGGAAAAACTTTTCTCAAAGAGAAAAATTTAATTTAGAAATAATTCTAGAAATCCTTTTAAATAAACTTCCAAACAAATTTAGAGATTTGGTTTGGTTTGGTTTGTATGCTTCTTAAAATAAACAAACCAGGATATATACCATTTTACAAATAAACTAAAAGCGAAAAAAGTTTAACGCAATATTCTCATTTCTAAACTAACTTGCAAAAGTTTTTTACTAATAAAGTTTAATACTACATAAGCGCCATAACCAAACGCCTAAAACTTTTGTAGGAATTTTAGCAACTACGAAGAAAAAACTTGGAAATAATTTCCTTTTTTTCGGACGATTTGAGCTGTTTCCTTCCTTAATTTATATTCTTTATCATCATTAGGTTGCTCTTGTTACTCTTGTAATATAACGATAAACAATAGTTTCGTAGTATAAGTGTATTAATATGATTGGCTTTTCCAAATCGCAGCCATACAAATTTACAAAAAAAATTCTTAAATTTTTAGTTTTTTTTCATTTAATTATTGAAAAGCTTTTTGTTTTTAAAATGTATTTTAAATAAAATATATTTTGTCAAAATAACATGTATCTCTACACTCAACCAAAAAAGCAATTAAATTCAAGGAAAAAATTCATTGATTCAACGTATTTATTCCTTATGTTTCACCCAAGAAACAGGTTCTTTGAATTCAACGTATGGCAATCATTGGGTTGTTGAATTCGACATACCAGTTCGTTGAAGTTAAGAAACCATACGTTGAAATCGTACGTTGATTTTTAAGAATTTATTTTTTGATCCATACAACAAAATCAACGTATATTACTTAAAAATAAGAAACAGGTTCTTTGAATCAAAGTATTTGTTCATTGTGTTTAAAAAAATGAAGGAGTTTCTTAAATTCAACGTATTTTACGGTAAATCATAAAAGTAGTTCACTGTTTAATTCAACGAATAAAATCAAATAATGGTTTCAACGTTGAGTTCATAAATACATAAAATTTTACTTTTAATTTGAAGGAATATTTTACTGAAACAACGTATAATACGTTGAATTTCAAAGAATTTAATTAAAGGAACGGGAATTCGTTGAATTTATGTAAAACTGTTTTTTTAGTGTAGAACTGACATTTATTTGCCAAAGACTTTAATTTATTTTTTATTTGTATGGCTTGAGCAATATAAGCACTTATACGTACAATCGTATTTCCTTTATGCATGATAATTATTTGTTTGTGTACAAACTATACCGTCGTATTAACTCGTAACTCGTGCTTGTTAAGAGAAGCTATACATTTTGTTAGAAATTCTTGTATTAAAGTATCATACTACAATGATACGTATGTATGTATTTAATGGTATTTAACTGATAAATTTGTATAATGGGCATATGGGTAAAGTAATTTTGTATATTATTGAATGTATAATAAATATTTCAATTTTATATTTTCTTGTTGTTCGATATTAAATTCAAGTAAACTTAATTATATTGAAACTGAAGAAATAATACTGCAGGAATTATTTTATAATAAAAAATCAACAAAACTATTAGAAACTTATAATTCATATTTGTTTTGGTATATTTAACTTTTCATAAATGTTCTAATTACATGACACCGATAATTAAGGATCATGTTGTAAAGGAAGAATTTTTGAATAAATAAATTTTTTACAAGTTTAAGGACGATTTAAAAATAAAAACTTTCGGTGGATTGGAACTGTTGTGTTTAAGATTAACTTCAGTGCCTGTCTTGTAGCCTACTTACCTGTTGGTGTTCTCAACACCTTGGGAAGTTGAGTACTTACCCTCGATTTTCGCCGTAGACACACGTGTATGTTTGCACGGATAAAAACAGGTGGTTACTTCTTATACATGAAAAGCCATGCTAAAATGTTTGATCTCGAGATTTATGAATAGTTCACTACTGTTGTTCTCAGAAGAAAGAGGTGTAACAATGATTGTCCGAAGTCCAACTAACTAATATTACAAGTCAAGAATTAATTATTTAACTAATACCTCTTCCAGCAGTTATGATAGTAATGACAGCCCCCACATGTACTCCCGAAGGAGAACTAACCGTTCATAGAATCCTGCCACCATTTAGGATAGCATGATGAACATCACAAAAACATTTTACGTGTAATTGGCCAAAAGTAATTTTTTGGGTAAAAGACAATTATTCTTTTCCTTAACACTTAAAAAGCACAACACTAAGGTGTTATTAGTCTTCAAGATGCATGACCATGCTCGCTGCCAGTAGTAGAAAGGAGCTTTCGAATTTTCACAAGAGCTCGAGGTCTGCATATTATCAACGTTAATTAATACCGTGCCTCAAGCGTGCTTTAAAAAAAATATTTTAAGAATTATTCTACCAATGGCAGAACTAGTTAATAATAAACAAAGTTTCCTTTTCATAAAATTAAACCTTTTGCAGAGTTTTACAAGCCGCAAGTATACATTTCCATTAAAGAACGACAACAAAATTCAATTGAAAACTCGAAACGCCTAAATATTCTTTTTTACAAGTTTTGTATCACAGTGTAATGTGTTTTTTTTCCTGTTAAATGTTTTGTGCAAAATTATTATTGTTCAAAGGACGCACACAAAAATTTTAGCATAGCATTACCTTATAAAATATCCTTGAATATAAAATATCTTATAAAATCCTTATAAAATATCCTCTGCTTCAAAAAATACCAACACTTTGACACTGTGACTTTGACTGTGTTCACGATACAGTTCATAGTCAAAATTACATTAACTGATAGGTTACACTTTATTTTGTATATTTTGTTTAATAAAAAAAAGCATTATTGAAGCAAGTCTAAGAAAAACTAACTACAAAAATATTTTGTGTCTTTGCTCACTTTGGCACACTCTATAAATTAATGCTTTCATTAAAGTTTTAGTTGTTGCAGCGGCAGTAGCTACAAATATTTCAAAATTAAAATAATGAGTATACTTTTAGGAGAAAAATACAGGAATATTGGTACTTTTTGTACTTTTTGTTTTTCTTATTATATTTTAATCTTGACTTACAGTGTTATTTCTGGCAGTAAAATAAGGATTAACTGATACTTTTGGTAATATTTAGTCCTTCTTATTTTTTTAGATTTGTTTTTACAATAACTGTACTTTTAATTGCCGTAGTTTTGATGCATTATTGTTTTATTATTTTTAGTTTTTTCATTAAATATAATATATATAAAAGTTGAAAATTATATATTCATCGCCATTTAATTGAACACTACGTGAGCTTCAGAAACTTTGAATCAACATTTTGAATGAAAAAACTTCCTTTATAACAAAAATCTTCCAAACAACTCATGGAACAGAGAAACTATTTTTAGACCATAAAAAAAAACATAAAAATACACATTTAAATGGTTCGTAATATAAAAATCAATAATTCTGTTATTAAAACACATTTCAAGTTATAAAAATAAACAATAATACACGATAACAAATGACAGGCGGGTGTTATAGTTTGAAATTTACAATTGTGATTCGTAACAGCATTTAAATTTGTTTTGAACGCTTTAACATTAAAAAAAAATATTTAATTGATTATAATTTTTCTATTAAGTGAATTTCATGTCATGCTCGGTATTTCTATTTATGATCACATGCTTATTTATTCATTATGTTTTTGATAAAATAGAGAATTTTCTGGTTTTTAATAAACAAATTTAAATATGTCAACATACAAACATACATATATATCGTTAGTCTCAAGTAGAAAGGCCCTAACTCGATTAATTTTAACTAACTGTAAAGATCTTAATGATTCTACGATTCTACAGTTGCTTGTAAAATTTTTATTTTTTACACTATTGAAATAAATTTTTGTAACGAGGTGTATTTGAGTGAAATGCATTCGATTCACTGAAAAACTCAATTTTGTTAAAAAATACAAGTTAGGGCCTTTCTACTTGAGACCATCGATACGTTAAACGCGACACAAAGAGTAGAACATGGTCGAGCTGACCATAATCCCTTATTTTATGACTACATTAAATTGTCTTCATACTAAACGTTTTTTTTTTCTCAATAAATTTTTTGATTTCATATCTGACCGTATAACGGCCAAATATGTTGAATATTTTGTATTTTTCAGATATAAAACACTTCTTCTATTTGACTGTCGTGATTTTTTTAGTTTCTACGTAGATTTGTCAATTTTTTTAATTTTCTGGAAGAAAATATAGTATATAGTCTGTATGTACTAGTGATGTTATGAATATCAATTTTTAGTATTCGCGAATACGAATACGAATATTTAAAACAGTATTCGCCGAATACGAATATTAATTTTAAGGTTAAGAGCCACATAATATTTCAAATTTAATTGGAAAAAATCTGCCCTTTGCGTCAGTAGCAATAAATTTAAAAAAACTGTCACACTACTTTCGATATTTATCATTATTATGACATTAAGATGCCGAATTTGAAGTTCACTACTGAATATTTTTAAATTATTTTACCTACATACACACTTTGAGATTTCGTTTTTCTTACTCTGTTTGCGCTTTTAATTAGTAATTCAGTGTTGTTTGGGAGAAGATATTTTCGCAGATTGCGCAGCCACATGTCTCGTTTCACTTTCACATATTAAATTTGAGTTCTTACATTTTTGAAGTCCTTCCATTTGTAAAGTCCTACATTCCTTCAATAACTTAACATGATATTTATTTACATTTAAATATAATTTTCGTTTGTTTTTTAAGAAAAAAAATGAAAGGCTTAGGTTAGGTTTCGAGGGCCGTCACGTCCAAGACGAGACGCACTTGGGTCCGTTAATTCGGTCCCTTTGTGATACCCTGCAGCGGACATGGCACAGTCGATTGATTATTCAATTTCCTGTGATTGTCCTGTCGCCGAATCAAACCATCCTGATTGTTTTAAAAAGGAGGATAGGCTGATTAGCCTCATGTTCGCCAGACTGTCAAGGTCTGGCAGAGTGTTGAAGCCCAAAGTACTCGCCCCAAATGCTATTAAGGGCGGGGCATTGACATAGAAGATGAAGAACTGTTTCTTCTTCCTCCTCATCGTTACAACTTCTGCAGTAGTCATTGTAACTTAGGCCCATCCTTCTGGCATGAGTCCCGAAGCACCAGTGCCCTGTTAGCACTATTATTAATCGTCTTGTATGACATTTACCAAGCCTGAGCAGATCGCGAGTTCTGTGCAGGCTGTAGCGGGGCCAAGTGGACCTGGAGATTTGACAGGTATGCTCTTGTTCCCACCTTTCTTGAGCAAGATTGTATGATTCCTGCTGGATCAATCGCTTGCAGTAAGATAGAGGAATGCCAACAAAGTGGCATATCATCGAGTTGCTCAATGATGCGCCCCTTTTGGCAATTTCGTCCGCAATATCGTTTCCAGCGCACTGTGAGTGCCCTGGAGTCCAAACTAGTGTTACTCTTGAATGTCTCGCTATCTCGTTTAGAGATTTCCGGCATTCGTTCACCACCGTCGATGTAGTGTATACACCATTGATAGCGGCAATGGCCGCTTTGCTGTCGGTAAAAATAAGGATGTCTCCCGATATCCTGTAATACCTAAGCCATCTTGCCGCTCTTGTAATGGCCGAGACTTCAGCTTGTATGACGCTACAGCCATCCCGAAGTCTGAATGGAACCTTCACATTGAAGTTTTCCACGTAGAAACCGCCCCCGGTGTTTACGCCTCTTTTGGAGCCATCAGTGAATACTCTGGTGGCTCCATCGATGGCAAGGGGTGAGGAGTGATTTTTCCTATTGGGAATAATAGATTGAAATAGCCCACCGAAATAAGGTTCCGGTGGGCAGTAGTCAGTAAAATCATGGAGCGCTTGGTGCTGCCTGAGAATCTTGGAGTGACCAAGATCGGTTTTCGTCCATGAGCATGTAGCGTTCAGTCTGATCGCCGCGAACAGAGCTAGCTGTTTGGCCAGAACGTCCACCGGAAGCCAGTTCAGCATAGCGAACAGTGCTTTCGTTGGAGTAGACCTGAGCGCTCCCGTTATCAGGATCGCCGCTAGCCTAAAAAATTTTTCTATAGTTCGTCGGTGGGAGTCTTTCTCTGTCGCTTCCCACCAGACTATAACCCCATAAAACATTATGGGCTTAATTATCGTCTCAAAGATCCAGTTGGTCCCTCGGAGTTCGATGCCCCAGCTGCGACCAATCGCTCTTTTACAGGTGTAAATAGCCACGAGGGCCTTATTACTGTCTAGGAATACGCCCAGGTACTTAGCGTGGTCCGAGATCCTTAGTGTGGTCCCGTTTAATTTAGGGGGCGCAAAGTCTTCGATTTTGTGCCTCCTGGTGAATAAAAGGCTTTCTTTCTTTAAATAAAACTTAATATAAATTAATATATTTTTGTACATTTTATGTAATTTTTAAACTTTTTGTATGATTTTCTTTGGAAAAATGTATGTGCAAATTATTCGAGAAATATTCGCTTGAATTTGGCGAATACGAATATCTTAAAATAGGCGAATAATCGAATACGAATATGAGTATTCGTAACATCACTAGTATGTACATACTTGTATACATATCGTTACCTTAATATAGAAAGGCCCTATTGAAAAATTATCCTTGTGAGGATGAAAATGAAGTTTAAGTGCAACATTAATCGTTTTGTATCTCTTAAATATTAGGAAAACTAGTATTAGAATAATAGTATTAAAAAATTAGACAATAAGAATACCTTCTACGATTGTCTTGTGCCAGAATTATGGATAATCTCCCCCACTACTATATTGTAGTGTTTTATTACAAGTAATTAAAAACTCTTTATAGATGCTGTAATTGCTTACATATGTGTAATGTCCTTGTTAATAGACAAGATATAAATCAAGGTCCTGTTGTTTCAGAAGTGATAAATATAAAATATACACTAGAGCATGGTAAAACTTCCTAAAATAGACCGAGAAACACTACGATAACTTTACGTCTCTGTATATGTCCTTTATATTTTTTTTACGAGCTAATAATATGCGGTTGTTTGTCCTGGCCGAAGTTACAATCGTAATATTTAAGTACAACAAAAGTTTTCTTTAAACAAAGCAGACATTTTTTCTACATTTCAAACGCTTGATTCTGGCAAAGGACATCAACAAATGTAATGAATTTTTTTTTTAATTAAAATTCACATTAATTTTAAGAGCTGTTAAAAGAAAGAGTGAAATTTCTAATGTTTTGTTCGTTTACAACCTTAATCAAAATTTTAATTAAATAAATGAACTTTAATTTAAAAATAAACATTTCTTCTTGAATGTTTTTCTAATAACAATAATAATAATTCAACATGTCACACATATCTGACAACCAGTCTCACATGACATAGTCAACATTCTCCCCCAAGCCCCCCACCATCATCGCTTTACTAATAAATAAATAATGTTTTTATGTATTTTTCAAATGTGTACTTTATTCAGGATATTTCTTTCTCCAGCCCTAAATATGTCGAAAAATTAATAAGATTAAATGTTTAACGAGAAATGGTGGGCGCAGGAAATTGTAAAAGAAACACTAAAGACCGGAAGCAAAAAGACCGTTTGATTAATAATAAAACCAATACGAAATATATCATAAGTTATGGGGCATCATAAAATTATGTTACGAGTATTTAAGACTTAATTTTTCTTATACGACATGATGAATTAACAAAAATGTTCATAAATGTTTGATAAATACAAGAGAAGTAATAAGAGATGCAATGTTACAGCTACTGACAGGCAAGTGGAGCAAATATTTAATGAAATAATTGCAACTACTGCTTATTAAAGGAAATACAGGAGTAACATACATACACATAAATAACTTTATGTTGCCGATCTATGGTTTTCACAATATTTTCAAATACAGCAAACAGTTTTTCTATTGATTGTAAATTTAAGATATGTGTGTTTGTATTTTTTCGATTATATTCTTCCCACACCTTCTTAAATAAAACTGTGCCCTTTTTCTTTAGAAATATAAAATTTAAATAGAATGCAATAAAGGAGCATTTCTCTTCTGAAAATTTGTATTCATAAACTAAATTGTTTGTTTTTCTATGCTACTCTGCCAAGAGTAAAGTAAAATATAAAGTAGATTTCTTATCTACATACAAATGTATGTACGTATATACATTCATAAGTATGTACATATTGGCGTGGATGTGTATATGCATGTATGTATTTAAAAACTGTTACATAAAACCAACACATAAGAGGAAAAGTTTTTTAATACAAAAAAGATGAACGTAAGAATTGCTTACATATAAATTTTTTATAAACAATATTCTTTTCAAAGAAAGTTTCCTATTTCTGCTTATGAGTCGTATCAAAAGCTTGACATACAACATCATCTTGTAATATTTTATTCAGAATTCCCTATTTGATGTTACACTGCCACTTTCGTTTTTTTGTTTTCTTATAAAAATATGTTTTAAAAATTTGCCAAGGTGTTGATGTTGGCACTTTCCTTTACATGGTTTCTTTTGCATATAAGACATTAGGGGTAATCAGTGTTGAGAGAAAATAGTCTTAAGATCAAATAAATTTATTATATTTAGCTTTTTTATGAAATTTAATGGCTACTCTGTGTATTATGTTGTTGGATTTTACAGAAGAGCATCGGAATTTTACATATTTTTTTTCTTTTGCAAGACCCTTTGCACCAACAGCACACTGAATAATGCCATTATAATTTTTTAACATAATTTTTCATGATTATTTTTTTAACACAAGAAATTAAAGAACAAATACGAGAGTTAAATTCAGCTGAGCCGAATTTTATTTATGTCCCCACGTAAAAATTAATGTTAAGTTAACTAAAAAAAAAACAATCCTCGCGATTACCAACATTTTTGCAAAATTTACAAAGAGTTTGCACTTAAAAAAAAGTTTAACATTAATTCTTGCTACCTTCTGGCGAAAAGGGTAATTGTCTTTTCCAGACATTATCTTTGTGTTATTACCCGCAAAACTTATGTATATGTTACTGCCTAATCTCTGAAGCATTAGAGCAACGGATGTACACATAAGATATTAAAGAAAGTAGGATACCTATGTTAGTCTGGTAGAAGGGGAAAAGGCACCTAAGGGCTCTGCCCAAGATAAATGTCGATAGAAAGTTAATCTTTAGGGATTCTCCTTCGGCGCTTAACCATATACTGATACCGTACACGGGAGACTATCTGCCGGGGGGTAGAGAGAGCGTTGTCCTATATTGGACTCACCTTCCGATGTTAGATGCGCATTCTACCCTCTTGGTTATGGGTATGATATTGGCATATACATTCTCATACTTCGTCCGCCATTGCACTACCATCGTTGGTGGCATTATTCCTTGACCGGTTATTGGTGAGGTATCCTTCGGGAGGACACATGATGGCTGTGGTTGGTACCAAAATTTGAGAATAGTATTGTTTTAAGGACTGATGATCGACTGGTGCTAGTGGCTGGTTGACTTCGGTCTACCAATGCAAAGCCTTTATGTGATCTTGCGAAACATTAAATAAAAGAGATTAGATAGCTCGAATACAAGCAAGGGTGACACCGAGGCTAATAGGTAGCAATGCTAGACTAGTAATCCGGATTGTCGGTTCAATTCCGGCCAGAGATCTTGGGTGTTTTCTGCAGCCCAGCTGATCGCTTGGCGGGGTTGAATTTGTTTAAAAAAAAAAAAAAAAACGATGTCCCTCTCAATGTGTATCCTCTAAGTGAACGATGAATATAAAATAAAAAAGAAGAACTACTTTGAATAAGTTCTTCTCTTCGTTAAGTGGTTGTTTAGGTTCCCTTTAATGCTTTGAAAGATCTCGTTCATTTCTTATCTCAAATGAGTGCTCCATAAATTCTTAAACAAATTGATTAAAAAAGATAAAGGATATTCTGTTGATGGTGTTTTGTCTTCGAACAATTATATGTCAGTTCAGGGACCGAAAGATTTACTAACACAATATCTCGAAAATTAAATCAAATATATTTCCAATAAAATAAAAACATTTTCGAATTTGTTTTTAATCAACCTTTACGAAGCAAGAGTAAATATTACTAGAATATTTAATGAAAATTTTATTAAAATACAACAACAACTGCATATCACTCACATCAAATTGATTTTGTGATTTAAAATTAAATATTTGAATATATGATCGACATTATGATAACCTTCATCACTAGAGCAAATGTAAGTAATGACTCTGTCAATATTTACAATTTGAATATTTGAATATTTTCTAAATATTATTTTAGAAAATTCATTTACATACAAATATACAGTCTTCTATTGCTCAAATAATTCCTGGTATTCGTAAAGAACATAAAAAATATTTCATGAAAAAAGAATAACATGTTTCTTTTTTCCACAAACACAAAACAAAAAAGTTTTAAATTTAACACATAAACTTTCACACAAGCAAAAGAATATGTTTTCAAAAGTTTCACATACTCTTCTGTATATCCAGTCCACGAAGCTTTACAGAATTTATTGACTAGAGTAAATGCTTATGAGTGTGTGTAGATGTGTATGTTGTTAATGCATTAAACATAAATACGTACACAGAAAGAAATATCGTACTAAATTTAAATATTTTACGATTACTTTGAATTCGAGCTTATGAGTTAAATTTTTAAACCGAAATACAATTAAATTGTGTTCAAGGATAAAAATGACGAACATAACATGATTGATTTTTGGTGAATTAAATGTTTTCGGCTTCAACTGGATGCATGAGTGATGATGTTTGGACATGGATTACTGCATCCAATCTAAAGCCGTTATTTTTTACCTTAAATCGATCCGAAAGCTTTTTTAAGAAATATTTTTTGGATTTAATAATGTATTTAAGGATTTTTATACTTGATTTAAGAAAAGCTATACTTATCGCATTTTGAACATCGCTTGGGATTGATTTAAGTACTCGTACGTTTTGGGACAATTTTTATTTTATGTGTATGTATGTATTGCGGCTATATAAATATGTGTGTTATTATTTATTTACTTCATAGACTAAAATTGCTAAGCTTATGTATGTATTGTGTGTTTTGTGAGAAGTTACATATATTTAAGTGTTAAGACAAATATTGCAAATTCACACACAAATATAAAAACCAAACAAAATAATATCATAGAAATTGTGAGTAAAATGTCTGTATTTTTGTTGTTGTCAATAGCATTTAATTAAAATAAAAGAAAGATACAACAGACGTACATTACGGTTTATAAATGTTTTTTTTTTTTTTGTAACAGTTAACAAACTTTTAATTGATATTATTCCCATACAGACATACACACATGTCAGATTATATTAGTATCAGTCTATGTATGTGTGTACAGCCCTAATGGCAATGAACTCACAAGGCCTTGACATGACATTTCGAAAAAAAAAATACAATTTTATTCAAACGTTCACTCTAAGGAAAGCGTGCAATGAGTATCCTAGCTAATCGTCAAGTCTTGTTATATGGACCATGATCTTTATTTATTGCCCATTAAAAAACTTTTATTTTTTCAGAAATTATATTTTTAATTCCTTTCAAAGAAGACCATTTTATGCTTCATCGTTCACAAGCTAAGATTTTTGTAGGATTTTCCTAAAGATAAGTAAAAGAAAAATTGTCGCGCTTGTTAAAAAATCTAAAATACAATAAAATATATAAAAATTTTGAGTAAAACGAAGTGACGTCAGCTGCATAATTTCATGCAAGCGACGGACTGTGCTCAATCTTCATATATATGGAATCAGCAAAAGTAGAGAAAATCAGCAAGACTCGAGAATAATTAATTTAATTTAACTTCGTTTACTGGTATTCAAGTTATAAACTAAAGAAAATTTAATATAAGAGAATAAACGTTGCAAGAACACGCCTACCTCCCATATAACCTGTACTGGAAAAATTTTATTTAAGCTACAGCTATTATTACAATGTGGCGGAAATTTGTATGTGTTGTATTTTTTTTTCACTCGGAGCAAGAACATGTTTCACAATGCGAATTTCAAATGTTCTTACAATAAAAATTTATCCCAAATTATGCGCATTCAAACCGTTGTAGATATTGTTTCATTCGAAGCAAGGATACGACTACCTTCCGTATATCCTTTTTCTCAAAATCCAAATTTCAAATGTTTTTACAATTAAAATGTATCATAAATTATGCTCATTCACTCCGTTGTAAATATTGTTTCATTCGGAGCAAGGATACGACTACCTTCCGTATATCCTTTTTCTAAAAATCCAAATTTCAAATGTTCTTAAAATTAAAATGTATCCCAAATTATGCGCATTCACTCCGTTGTAAATATTGTTTCATTCCGAGCAAGGATACGACTACCTTCCGTATATCCTTTTTCTCAAAATTCAAACTTCATATGTTCTTACAATTAAAATGTATCCCAAATTATGCGCATTCACTCCGTTGTAAATATTGTTTCATTCAGAACAAGGATACGACTACCTTCTGTACATCCTTTTTCTCAAAATTGAAATTTCAGCTGTACTTATAATTAAAATGTATCATAAATTATGCGCATTCGCTTCGTTGTAAATCTTGTTTCATTCGGTGAAAGGATATGACTACCATCCATATATCATTTTTATCAAAATCAAAATTTCAACTGTACTTATAATAAAAACACTTCCAAAATTATGTCCATTCGCTCGTTGTAAATATTGTTTCATTTGGAGCAAGGATACGACTACCATCCGTATATCCTTTTTTTCAAAATCCCAATTTCAGCTGAATTTAAGACAAGAATGTATCGAAAATTATGAGCATTGGCTCCATTGTAAATCTCCTTTTTTATATTATATATCCTTTTTCTATAAAACAAAATTTTAGTTACATTTCTAATAAGATATACTCTTAAAAACCATATCTTTAATCTTCTTTGTAAATTTTGTTACCTTTGAAGCAAGGACATGACTACCTTCTATATATCCTTTTTCTAAAAACAAAAGTTATACCTGCATGCATTTAAATTTCATAAATACTTCTAAAAGTATTTTAGCTTCGTTTGAAGTTTTGTTTTGTAGAACCGTAACATCAGGCTCTTCTAAATGAGGCCTTCTTTTAGGCCTCTCTGCTTTTTAAATCATTATCAGAATATTTCTTATTTAGTTTATATGTGTCTGTACAGCTTTATATGTTGGTGTTTTTCCGTAATAAAAGAATATTAACTACAAATACATTTGCATTGTTAATGTCTATATAATTTCATGTGTGTTTAAAAGTTTGTATCAATAAAAAATATATTATCTTGCAAACCAGAACTTTAGTGCAAAATGTATTATTTGATTATTATTTTATCCATAAATTTGGTTCAAATAAATCCAAATGGATTTTCAGAATTGTTGGTTTTATATTTCAAGTACGTTGGTTATATTTCTCATAAAAGTTAGGGTAATATTATTTTTTTAATAAATTAAATTTATTTTTCAATGGTTTTTATTGATAAAAATAAACAAAAATGTGGAGTGATCTGATTTTCTTTTTCTAGAAAAATATTTAAAACCAATATTTTACATTTTTAAACGGAAAAGGAAACAAATACTTTATATTATCTCTTTATTTTCATCACAAGTCAGATCTGCTGCTACTTGCAATTAGCTTTAATATTGTTTGCTTTTAATACTAAACTATTTAAGTATCGGTTTTAATTGCCATGAAAACATAAATAGTTTTAATTAAGTTAAACAATTAAATTCCCAATTTAGTATCAATAAAAAATTAAACAGCTTTGCATTGCGTTTAATATAAAATATAAAAAAAACTAATGTCAACAATATCATCATTATTACAGACGTCAGACATCATCATATAAAATTGGAATAAATATAATAAACACGTTCATGATTATTAAATTTAATTGGAAAATTTTTAACACTCTATAGAAAAACAAATTTGTAACAAATTTTTTATTATTCAATTTCAAGTAGAGTGTGGAATAAAAGCCTCTCTTCCCTACGTAAGGTGTACATGTATGTGTTTGCACGGCCATGTGTATGAAAATTAATGGCACACTGTTTTGTTCTAAAGCCATAAATAAAATTAATATGTCTCTGTCAGTCATTAAAGTTGTACATTTGAAGCTTAGAAAAATAATTTCAAACAATTTTGGTGTACAAAAAATTTATTAATACATAAATAATTATTGGAATTTTGTTTACGCCATACCAAATAATCATCTTCATATTTACCTTCATCATCGTCATCATCATCACCGTCGTCATCATCATAAATTACTTGTTTATTTATTGTTTAATTAACACACAAACCATTTTTGATTAGATGACAAGCACGCTTATTATTTCCATTAAATATCAGAATTAATGAAGATTGATTAATACTCTATTTAAATTCGTTTATTTAGTAGCAGGCGGTTAAGACAAATAAAGTTTTCATTTGGTAAATTATTACACATAATTACTAATAAACGTTTATTGACCTGCAACACCTTGCAACATAAATCCAAAAATAAATTTAAATTTCTTATTAACTTCAAATCACTTAAAAGATCTGCGTAGAATTCGTATAAATTCTTTGTTTTGCCCAATAAGTTACAGCATTCATATTGTGTACATCTATTGGCTCCTGGTGTTGTTTCACTTCATTAGAAGCAAAAATTATTGTGCATAAATGAGATAATTTAAATTATGGTCACATTAGGCAAATATTTGAAACCAAATATATATGCTCATATTTGATCATATCATTATTAAAGGTACAGTTGTGTGGTATCACTATGTGATATTATGGTAAATAGTAGCAAAAAATTATTTTTTAGCATTTGATTTATATGCTGGAGTTTTCATTTAAACAAGTATTTGCCATTATAAAATATTTCCGCAAACTTTAGCAAAAAAAATATGAAATTTTTTTAAAACAACAAAAAAATTTAAAAAATACTCGCTAACAAATCACGTTTCTGCTTCTTTTTTATTTATTTAGAATTTTAAATTTTTATTTTTTATAATTTTCTTTTTATTTTGCAAAATTTGCAATATTTTTAAAACCTTAAAGACTTAATTTGTTGTACATTGGGTTCCTTTAGTTTAAGAACTTATTTACAGTATTATTGCAGTGCGAACAACAGTCGAAACTTTTTACGATTATTAATATTTTTAAAAATATTTGAAAATTTCGTTAATGTCGGGATAAAGTTGTTTTTTTCAGCTTTCAATACTTTTAGATGCAGTTAAGGACTTCTTAGGTAGTTGATAGTTTATATAGAAAATTTGATGAAAACAATTATTAAAGAGAAAATATATAGGGGGAAAAGGTCAAGATAAATTTAAATTTCCAAACCAGTATGCAAACATTTTCTGTTCACGCTGTAAATTAGGAATCGCCATGCTGGCCTTCAATCACTTTTCTTCCAATTTTCGTAAAACAAACTTGTTGGAATTATATTACCTTGAATATAATCTGATGTCTTCATTACAATTTGTATGTCATTGTATGTTGTACAAAAGTATGTCCCTGTTCAATTATATATGCCAAGAAAACAGTCTTCTTTCCTTCCTTCCTTCATTCATTTTAACATGCCTTTTTCTGAATAATTTAATTAAACGAATTTTCTCCTTTTAACTTGTCAGTTCTACTAAAAATCTTAACCTGATTTTTTTTTTGTACATTATGGCTCAAGAGAATAAAAACTTGAATAAAAACTAGTTTATTTTAAGAAGTCATGTTATGGGTCAATCTCTTCTTAAGCCTGACGTTTGTTTTGCAGATGTTTTCCAGGTTTTATATCCTTCTTTACTTTTTACCTGTTAGAACGATAAGAAGAAAAAATCCTTTTAATTTTTTTTTTTTTTTTTGTTTTAGCACTTTTGTTCTCCCTCAACTGAAGAATTTCCTTAAGAGGCTTTTACTCGTTTGTATTATTTGGTTGGTTGCTAAAAACTTTTTCGTAAAAAAAACTTTTTCCATTAAATACTAAAAAAACATTTTTTTCTTATTTATGGAATTAAAATTTTTTCATAAATTTTAGTTTGTTTTTCCAATGAATATTTAATATTTTGTTCAGCTTCTAACTCTACTCTAGTTTTGTGGAATAATTAAAATATTTCACTTCGTTTGTCGACTAAAGCTATTTTGTATGCTTTGATTATCAGTATTAGAAAATCTTTGACGTTACTACTTTTCTATTGATGGGTTTTAGTTTAGTTTTATTGAAAAACTAAAATGAAAAAACTAAATTCTATAAATTTATATGTAAAATTATCCTTTTGTATTAAAGATAAAAAAAGAGATTTGTGTAATGGATTATATATCAAAGGATCGGCAGTTAAAGGATCAAGAGAACCGGAGAGCGTAAATTGAGAGATTTAAAATGTTCCACAAAAAATTATTCTATACTCTACGGGGATTTCTCACATCATATTCAAAAAGAAATAGATATTTTTAAAATTTCATTATACACGGCAGAACAGAAAAACGATGTTTTCTTCTTATATCGTTTTACATAGAAGTGCAAAGCATACTTTACACTATAAAAGTGTCCCAAAAAGGAAGGAACTATAACACCCTATAACATAAGGTGTATACGTAGATTCGCTTTTTTTCTTTTTAAATCTGCTGGCAAAATCACTTTTTGTTTTGTAAAACCATTGATTTTGTTTAACAGTTTAATTCATAGAATCAAACTGAAGTACTGTAAATTTTTTAACAAGAAGCTGCCACTTATTTTTGAAAAAAAATACTGGATTATTTATTTTTTAACAAAAACGTTTTTAAGCTTAAACCTTGCAATTAAAAAAAAATAATATTAAAATAATTGGGATAAACAAAAAAAAAACTATTGTGCGATAAAAACATGGAATATTAAATATCAACTTTAGTTGTACAAATCCAGTTTTATTATATTTTTATTTGTGACGAGCTTTTTCCCATGAATTTCATAAAAAATGTAAAATATCATAGAATTAAATATGAGGTAAAGAAGAAGGGAAATTTAATTAAAAAAATATCTTTTATTCAAAAACAATTGTTCTGTAAACAATTAACTCGAATCTTTTTAATATATTTTATAACTTTTACACTAAAAGAAAAATTTAGTTTGGTTACATGTTATACAGGTTAAGGCAATTATTTATAAAGAAAACCTTTGAAAAACTTTTGTAATTATGAAGGCGAAAACTTGGTTAAAATTAGTAAATTTATGTAAAACTATTGTTCAGTTTGAACTCGATAGAATAGATTAGTGGGCTCTGCTCTTCCCAAAAAAAAAGACTAAAAATTAATACCATCAAATATTATTGACATCAGCGCCCACCATACACGATCTTGACGATCTTTCCCGCTAAGATATTATTAGATGAATCACAGTAACTGCCGTCAAATGGTTGAAGATTCTTCATCTTTAAATTCAACATAGAGTTATATCTACTACTAATATTTTTAAAATATCTTCCGCATACATTCTGCCAGCTACTTATGCTCGATTTGTTTCCTTCCCTCCTGTCAGTTGTTAAGAATTTCAATAATTGAAGCTGATTACCAGTAAAGAAAACTAAAACATACGAATAAGTATAATAATTACCAACTGCAGCATAATTAACTCTGTTAAAGCATTATTTAATGTAACAATGAGAAAAGCAATCAATACTAATTTTATTTCCCTCTTTTAATGTAGAAAATTAAAATATATCACGAGAAGTACGGACGGGCAAAAAATTTTGTTTTTTGCTAAAATTTTTTAATTTGAAATATGTAAGTATTTTTCTGATTATAAAATTCTTCATGTAAAAATTTTCACTGCAGAAAACAAAATGCAAACTATCTTTTTAATTCATATTCGTTATGATAAAGAGCAGCACCGTGCTACAAAGTTATTTTTTTAAAACACCTGGTAGCCACTATACAGAATTTATACGATGAAATAATTACAACTTTTCAAAAATTATAAATAAAATTTGTGTGTTATCGGTGAGAAGATACGTTTACACAGAAATTATTTAAATAAAGTAAAGTAAAATGGGGAATGAACAACACAATCTTCCGTATTCTAGTAGCTTGTATGCAAATGATTTTATTAGGATTCATAGGAAAATACAGTTTTAGAATACAACTATACATAATTAATTAATAATACATGATAACTTTCGAAAATTTGCATTAAAAAAACAACGGTAAAATACAAAAACAAACCCCTTTTTAAATGGCCTAATTTGATTTATTGATCTCTCTTACCTTTTAGAAGAGAACAAAACAAGAATTTTATTGTAATCATTGTAAAAGCAATAATTATTTCCTAATTTGTATGTAATTTTATGTGATTGTATTTGTAGTAATTTTAAATACTGAACCCATTTTAATAAAATGGCAAGAAATATTCATAAAATTTATGAATTTTAAACAAAATTTACTAAATAATGTGATCATAAACTGCTTAAGTGCACATATTAAAATGCACATGATTTGACGCATTTAAGCGAAAAATCACTTAAGCAGACGTCAGATAAATGCGTAAATGATGCATTTAAAAAGTGTGATATTAAAGTGCAAAGGACTCATTCCTTATTAATAGACGTTGCTTACTTCTTTCCAATTTTATTGTTGCCACTTTTTTATTTATAAAAAGGACTCGTTTAGATAATTTTTTATTTAAAAAACACGTTTTAATCCATTAATTGCCACAGTGCTTTAGACAAGATAAATCAATTTCAATCAGTATTGTAACATATGACAATTAAACTTATTTAAATTGTAAATGGTGTAGACTGTCTTAAAACAGCTGTTATAAATACTTAGCGGTACACAGAGTATTTTATCCTTTTATTTTTCAAAATAAAACTCATATCCTATTAATATTATAAACGAGAATATGTGTTTCACCATAACTCAAAAACCAACATTGATAGCATACGACCCAGTACCATAGGGCACCTTTTAAGGTGTAAAAACAGGACAAATTTGTATTTTTATTACTTTTTATTGTTTACGTACTTTTTATTTATTTATATGCAGTATACTTTTTAGGGATTAAACTGAGAAGAAGCTGGAACTTTTTCATTTTTGCAATACATTTGGTATACAGAGAGTTTATGAATTTATTAATATGTAGCGTAAACGCAGTCACTGGTAAAAGCTAGAATTTTATAAAAGTACCCAGCAAAAAATTATCAAGTTTTTGGAAGCAGTACATACTTTTTCTGCCTTAAGAACGTGCTTCGTATTAAGCACATATGTATTATCTTAACAAATGCAGAAATGTAGAGCAGAAAATGTAAAATTTTTTGATAACTTTATTTAATCAATGTAGAAACAAAAACAAATAACTAGTGATCACTAAAGAAAATAATCTCTATACATGGTCCCTTACACTAGTGCATATTAGAAAGCACTATTGTAAGGCAATGATTTAAATTGTAAATTTTACGAAGTGTAACAAACATAATAATACGACAGTACGAATCTTTTGATGATGCAATAAAAAATAAAATATATACAATTCAGTTGATATTGTTTTCGTTCTATACTCACTGCTGTGAAATAAGCACTTAAAATGAAATGCTCCCAAGTGGGACCTCGCGAACAAATATCATGCCTTACGTATGGCAGGTTTGTAAGCTAATATCACCTGATATTCCCTTACAAACCTGCTTATGGCGAAGCAGTAATTTTTGCTGGGTAACTTAACAAAAATTTTAATTTATTACACAAAAGGGAATAGAAATCGATTTTCGCCAACAGTGACACTAAATGGCCTTCGAAATAATTCATAATAATAGTTGCAGTGCCCGTTATCAAATTATGTTGTTTTACTATAACAATTAGTAAATCAAAAAATAGGTTTTTAAAATCCGTTTTAAAATATAATAAAACTAATAAAAGGTTTAATCTAAAATTGGCATCGCAAAACTTTCGAAGTCTCTCAATATGTGTTTCTTAAGATATATTCGCTCAAATTGGTCAACTTAAACTAAATTAATATTTGTTAATATTTATACAAACTAAAGTTCGTAAATGTTAATAATCAGAGAAACATATTTCGAGCAACAAAGGAAAAATTTAATGTCTAAACTTCCTTTAGTGAAAAGTCGCTTATTCTATTTGTATATGTAATAGTGTATAAATGGAATTTGTAATCTCGTTCAACGAAGCTACCTAACAAGTAGTGAAAGCATTTGCACATGAATACTGGCGAGGTTTAGTGGCTTCTACCGAAAACAACGTTTGTTCTGTTTGTGTAGTTGAAATCTAAAAAGAAATATTTTTAGATATTAAATTAACATTTACGAACTTTAGCCAGTATAAATATTAACAAATTTTAATAAAAATAAAGCAGTTCGTAGTAATTTAAAAATTACAAATAAAATACATATCGATGGCTTAATGTAAGAAAGGCGTAACTCGATTTTTTTTTTTCTTTAAGGTTGAAGTACAAATCGCAATAAAATCCGTAAATTTTAAAGTACATATAAAAATGTTTTAGTGGAATTTTTAATAAAAAAGAGTTAACAAATCTTATGCTTCTGAGCTGGAACACAAAAGTCAAAGATCGAAGAATCCTTTAGTCAAGAATTTAAAACATCTTAGGAAAATGAAAAATTCTACTGAAACAGTATTAGGGAAAATAGAAATAACAAAAAATTTAATTGTTTATAGCAAAAAATTTATATAAAAATTATGAATTTTTTGTTTCATATATTTTATAGTTTCCAAATGCCGATATCAGGTTAAAAACAATTGCAAAGATACATTTTTTTTTTTGTTTTGAGATGATTTTTGTTTTGAAACAATAATTTTCTTCGACTTCTGCTAAAATTGAGTATAAATAGACATCACTTAAAACAACCAAAAACAATTAATTTATCTTCTATTTTTGGAGTGATGGTTGCAAGTCTAGCGACCTTTACTTTATTTAAAATATATGACACATATTTTTGTTGTTGCATGGTGTAATTTATATTCCAAAATTTTTGAAAAGATATAAAAAGAATACATTAAATTTCTTTAAACAAGGAATTTGTGAGCTTGCAAATACATATTTTTTATCATAAATGTGAAGTGTATTTTAAAACTTTTATTTTTGTTTTTAATTATTTTTGCTTTCAAAACGAATTATGCTTTTATATTTCTTCTTCTTCTTTTCGCTTGAAGGTAAATGAGGGTACAGCGTCAGAGCGAAAAATTTTATGAAATTGAGGAGGGGTTATATATTCTCTTGTTTAATAAGTTTTTTTCTTTTATTTAATTTTCAGTCATGTTGTTTTGTTAAATGTGATATTGAAATTTTTACATAAATTCGTGAATGAGATCACTCACTATTCGCTTAATTGTTCAATTTAATAAGATTATGAAATTTTTCTGCAGACTCGCATATTGAGCGTTTGCTGTAATAGAATCATAATTTAAAAAAAGTAGATTTTTAAGATAACAATGCAACATTTATGTGTAAAAATTCCATCCAAATTTCTTGTAAAATAAACTTTTGTACTAAAAATAACATGTGTTTTTTATCATTAAATTGTTAGCGAATATCGAACTGAACTGAACATTTTCTGCAAAATAACTTTTTTTTTAGTTATGACTCTAAAGCTGCAAAGGCTCAATATGCTCAATATGTTCTGTTAATAAAGTTCTAAAAATTTTCATATTCTTGTTAAATTTAACAATTAAGAGAGTAGTGAGTGATCTCAGTGATGATTTCACTATGCGAAAAAATTGCAAAAAATCTAATCATGTAAAATATTTGCCCAGCAACAATAGTATGACTATCTATATTTTCTGTAAGTTGCTATAAGAATTTAATGCTTTTTCAATTATTTAATTATTATTAATTACAGAAATACTAGCGAAACACACCGGGTGGTAATAATATTTAATAGAAGTTAATTAACACCCGCAATTCTATGTAAAAATTGCAATTAAAAAAATTAAACAAACTTTATGCTGTTAAGCCGTAGAATTTATAAAAATTGCTAAAATGAAAATGTTTTACAACTGCTTGCTAAAACAAAAATCCCATCCAATTAGCTCAAAAGAATAACCAAACAGAAATTATGTCAAGCGGAAATTGTTCAGTTGTGTTCTTCTATTAAATTTATTTTATTTATTTAACTTTAAATAGTGAATTTGCATAATACAAGAAGCGACCAGTTGTTCAAATTTATGTTCAACTGAATAAAAGTTTATTCAAAGCAACAAAAGAATAAAATATGCAGATTTTTTTCTATAGAAAAACACATCAATCATAACACTGTGTGACAACAAAACTACTTTTAGGTTGACTTGGAGCATGCGGTCGAAAGCATTATAACGAAAACCTTCAGATACTTCAAATAATATTTTCATAATTTTTTATTTAACGAAACTTTTAATATCGGTGTCTTTATTTATTACGAAAATGTCTTATGTGATGTTTTTACATGACTAACAATTGATTTAAATTTAAAATTTTTATGAAAAGCACTCATTTTTTGAGTTCTCTTCATACAAAATTTACACACAAATAACTTGTTCGTCATGCGAAAACAGCACATTAATTAAACTTAATCACATCGTACAATTTTTTTAATTAAACATTTCCTTATTTCTTTCTACTTTTGAATTTAATTCCTATTAATATTTTAGAAGTGTTATCCTCAAATACAGATTCTTCAATATGTCGCATTTACTGTTTTATTCTGTGCAAACCTTTATGTGCACCTAAATTAGCATTGAATGATATTTAATTTTATTCTTTAATTAAGAAATTCAATAATTTCGTAGCTAATGTCCTTAACACTGTTTATGCTAAAAATAAAACAGAAATTTACTAACCAACCAATTTTTGTTGTAGTTTTTATGTCCTTAACAGGAGTAGAGATTTGCATGTACTAAGGAACATAAAATATGTTCATTAAACATGAAAATAAAAGTATGCACTAATAATAACAAGCACATTTTTGGCTGAACAGTCAATTAAAATTATTTATTAACTCCAAGAAAGTTTTAATTATTCAGACTTAAAGTCGAAATAGTTATAATTTGACTTAAATTATTTTGTTGATTAGAAATAAAACTACAGAAGCATGTAAGAACTGTAAAAACATAAGCCTAGTATCCAACCACCAAATATTTTAAGCTACAATTGAGGCGTTCCTTGTATCCTCTATACCAAAAATAAATCTATAAATTTGGGTCTAACATGAAGTAAAATTGATGCAATAAAAACCGAAAAATGTACACGAAAATGCAGTTTTCAAGAAGAACAAAGTCCCTCATGTAAACGTGGACTAAATAAAACAAATTTAATCAAATAAAAATGTGAAGTTCAATAAAACTTTGTTGAAAAAAAAAAATTAATTCAATAGACAAAAAACAGCTTATCCGTCAACAAAGTAATCACTGTGCCAATCTCCTCTGTCGTTATGTTGATACCCTCATTGTTAGAAAATGGTACCCTGCAGGTGAATTATCAGTAAGAATCATTTATGAAACGATTTTCTGAGTCATTTTTGATCAATTTCCTGGTTGTAATTCCAATCATTTTCCAATCCATTTTCGTCTCATTTTCCAATCGTAAATTATATATTTTTTTGTTTTTTATTCAAATCATTCTTGAATCGCTTACGAGCTCTTTTAGGATCATTTTGTAATCCTATTCATATTCATTTGTAATCATACAAACTGATTTGAAGAGAATCATTTGGGTGATTTTTATAAAAATTTTCACCTGAATGCTAGCTGGAATATAACGAATTTAAAAACATTCATACATACAAACATTTACTAAATTTATCATTTAGTTTGAAAACTTTTCAGATATTTAACAGAAGATCTTTCGATGAGCTGTCATTGGCAACAATGAAATATTTTAGACCAACTTGTAAACCAAAATAGACAATAATTTTTGAAAAATGTTTTGTTTGATTTCAATTGTCTTTCAAAAACCAAATAAAATTTCATGGTCGTACAAAACATTTGATAACTACGACATACGTAAGTTACATACACAAACGTCTATATTATCACTTTATAACAAATTGATTGATTTTGTTGATGGCGCTGTTGATGGTGTTTTTATTGTTGTTTGTTTTTGCTTTTTATAGAATTACCAAGGCTAAAAGTAAATGCGATTTGTCACTTACACATATTAAAAATGAATATAAAACAAAAAAATAAAAGAAAAAATACATTTAAACACACATAAAACCAACACTAACCACAGCACGCATTTGTTTCAAAAATCAATTTAAAACGATTTGATTTTTCAATTTATAGACGACAAATGGAAAATGTTTATAATTCTCCTGACAATAATAATGTATCGCTCCAAATTCCAAACTGTAGCTTTTGTTTAAAATATAAACGATTTTATATGAATTTCCACTTAGTCGAGAACATCAATCACACTCTGTTAACTATTTTCATTGCAACAACAATAAAATTATAACAAATTTATATTCTATTATATTAATTATAATATTTTAATGAAGTTTTTTTTTTGTATTCGTACTTTTACAGAAATCATTTCAGTTGAACATATTAAAAGCAATTGTTTTTTTAAGCTGTGCTGATGATTAAATGTGATATTAAAATATCTGTTTGTTATAATTAAACCATTTTAATCGAATGCTTAACACCTTTTTTTAATTTCTGATTACACTGAACAACATACGAAAGAAAAATAACAAAATGCTAATGATTAATTTCAACAGTTTACGTAGAAAATAGAATTATTTTGAATTAACATTTTAATTAAATGAACAATTATTTTAATTGATTTTTAAACTGGTTTGTATTTGTGCCGATTCAATAGGCTTTATTACGGCTCTCGCACCGACTTCGACTGTTGCAAAATATTAAAGAAAACTATCGTGTGTTTTTTTTAATGTAGTACAGCAGTCGATGTCGATTCGAGAGCCGTAATAAGGTCTATTAACTTTTCTGATAGTGCGATACGTATTTTATGGATTTTTTTTAAATATTTCAATTGAATTTATAGTTAATATACAATTTATTTTATATGGAAAAACTCAATATAATTTCAATTAATTCTATTGAGTTAAAGCTACGATTTTTGCAATTGATTGATCCTCTGACTTTCTTAACAGATTCTTGTTTTTAGATTCTTCTTTGCAGAGGGTGTGAAATATTCGTATTGTCGTCTTGGAAGTTTACGTCTGGGATTCGGGGGAGATATACTCATTCTTAAATCGTTATAATGAATAGTCGTATGATATCTTTTAATCCATATATTTGAAATATAAGAATTTCTAAAAATTTTATTTACATAATAAATTATATAGAATTATTTAAAAAATAATTTTAAAGCGTCAGTTCTTTTTACATAAAAGTACTTATTTTTTTTTTTCGATTTTCGTTACGCCGTTTTTAAATGAACTCTAATGAGATGAGTAGTAGCCTTGAAATCGGAATACTTATACGCTCTACCAGTCTGATTAGATATTTTCATATTCCCAACACTCCAAATAATAACTTGAATTTACAGTCAATTCAAGACCTTTAATAAAATAAATAATAGCTATGAAATAAACATATCAAGTTTAAGAATATAAAGGAAACAAATATTGGAATGTATACGTTGCTGTAAACAACATATGTATGTATGTATTTATATATAATTCAGAAATTTATTTAATTTCGCTAATAAAGTGAACCTAAACGCGCAAAAAAAAAGAAATTTTAGCTCTAGTTTGATTGATTGAATCGTCTTTATGTATATAAAAACTATGTACTCGTATGTAAGTATATGTATACGGGTATGATTTAATAATTAAGTCTGTTAAAGTCAAGCAACAAAAAACAACAAATATAATAATCATATCATGAATACCTCAATGCGAAAGAAAGCTTAGAACTATTTACATACTTACGTACATATTAACAAACAAACATAAGTTATCCATTACCATTACCGAACATTCATGACTAACGATGGCATTTATTGTTATTAAGCCATTAAGGGAATTGGAGAGTTAATTTATTTACCTTAGAGAAATACTGCAACTGAGTGTTTGACAGCTAACAGAGGAAGTCTGTAGCAAGAAAACTATACACTTAAATAAATCTGTGAAATATATTATATGGTTTATAATAAAAACATTAGTGTTATTATATTAATATGGTGACGTATGAGTGATGTGGCAAGTAATTGAATATTATGTATACGCTAAGACGTCAATATAATACAATGATATACATACTAGTGATGTTACTTAGTGATGTTTTAGTATGCGCCAATACGACTACGAATTCGAATATTTGAAACAATATTTGTCGAATACGAATACGATTACGAATATTACTTTTAAAGTTTAGAGCCACTTAATATTTCAAAAAAAATCCCTTCCTTTGTGTCATTGAAAAGATTAAAAAAACTGTCACGCTACTTAAGATATTTAACATTAGCATGACATTGGATGCCGAATTTGAAGATCTCTACTGAACATGTTTAAATTATTTTACTTATATACTTTCCGATTTCGTTTTTGTTACTCTGTTTGAACTTTTAGTTAGTAATTCTGTGCTGCTTGGGAGCAGATATTTTCGCAGATGGCACAGCCAGCTGTGTCGGTGGACTTTCACATATTAAATTTTAGATCTTTCATTTTAGAATTTCAACTATCCTCTACTGAGAATTGATTACTAACTTAACATGATATTAATACACCGAGATGTGGGAAGAGAAATGAAGCGAAATTAGTTGAATAAAAGACGAAAACGAGCATAGACGTGTGTGTAAAGACAGAGACGCTGTTTATATCAGTTCATAGAATTTTTAATACTTCTTTTACTTTTCATTGTTTAAAACTAAATAAATAAATACATTTGACCTTTAATTATATTATTATAAAACATATATGAACAAATATATGACCTTAAAAGCCCGTTTTTATTAAAAAGAAATATAAAAAACTAATGAAAAAGGTCAAGTGATAAATACTTCACAAATAAAAAAATGTTTAAGTTGCAAAATACATATTTGTGTCTGTTTTTAAACAATTTTATTATCTTGCGTCAAAGGTAAAGGGTTTTCTTAGGATAAAAATAATTAAAAATTAATATATTTTTGTACATTTTATGTACTTTTTTAAGCTTGATGTATGTTTTTTCTTTGTAAACTATATGCAAATTATTCGAGAATAATTCGTTTGAATTTGGCGAAAACGAATACGAATATCTTGATATAAGCGAATAATCGAATACGAATACGAGTATTCGTACCATCACTAATATATACATAAGTCGTATACTAGACTATGAAATAGTTAACGTGACTGGAATGTTATTGCGAAAAAGCGTGACGATTAAAAAGGAGATTTTGGGGGAAAATATTAGTAAAAAGTGGAATGTTCTATTTCTATTATAACATTTGAATATTTTAAACTCCGATATAGAAATGAATATGTAAGTTAACTAGTAAAACGATTTAAGTTTGAGTTCTTGAATGCAACTGAACATTTGATAATTTAAAATATAATTAAAAATATGTTTACAAAATATATGCTTGATATGCAAAAAGGTTAATTAAAAATACAATATTCAGGCTAATTGTTTACTTCAAAAGTTAATATACAAAATTCTGGTTAATTATTTAGTTCAAAAGATGAAATACAAAGTTCCTATTAACTGCTATTACGTCTGAAAATGTAAGCCAAATAAACTGTAACAAAAAACCATTCAGAAGACAACGCGTGCAAAACAAACAGTATAGATGGTCACAGTTTAAATATTTTTAAGGCGTTAACTTGTATAAGCCATTATGCAAAAAAAAACTAATAGAATATTTAGAATATTTTCCCATTATAGATTTTTGTAAAGCCAATTTACAGACATGTCACAGAACTTAGCTAGTAAGACCAATTTAAGCAAATTTGCTATGGGTATAAAATACTTCATCAATCACCGGAATCTGAAGACTATAAGTGAAAATGCAATTAATTTTTAAAAATTCAAGTCGTGAGATTTTGTTGCTCTGATTTTGATGATGATAAATTTACTCATAAACATTTTGTTATGCATTCTTCGAAATTAACTGAACTGAACTTTAATAGACCGCAAAGGAATACTGAGAAATGTTATTCAACCATATAACTTTACTTTGTTAAGTAAATGTCATTTTCATTTACAATTTCTTTATAACAATTAAACTGTAAAACAATTACAACTCATTTTAAAATTTTATTTAAATTCAATTTGATTTGTTCCCTAGACAATCTAAGAAGTACGTGTATTTAACCTATCACGACAAATAAATCACAAAATGTATTTTAATGTGTATGTTTGCGACCAACTAAAGTTCAAGAGTATTTCAAAAACATTTTCTTTATATAAATTTTATTACAAATCTATTGGGAAAAACTTAATTTAAATATAAAATTTTTTTTCGTTCTATTTAAACTTTTCAACTTCAAATCAACTTTACTGTCTCACTCATTCTAACAGATGTATGGTTGTATTAATAGAACATTTCATAAACATGATGCTTTTGTCTAATATATAAGAGGCTTTCATAGTTTTTTAAAGCTCCTAACTAAAATTTTTACTGTGTACAAAAAGCTTTTAAAATATTTAGTTTCTTATTTCTCTGTTACTTTGTATGTTATAACAAGAGATTTTAATATTTTCTTTCTTATTTAACTTTTCTTTCCCATATTTTCCAAGTCAGAAAGTTTTTTTATATTCCAAAAAAAAGACTTTGCAACCTTGGGAATTATTTGCATCATGCATTATTTATTTTTGGCTACTAATGAACTAAAATTAAAAACAAAAACAAAAATATTCAATCAACTCCATTTTTAACCACAAATGCCACAGAAATATTTTACAATAATCAGAACATGATAAAATGAATTTATGAAAATATTTTGAAAATTGGTTTAACATCATGATTAAAATATTTGGAAAGCTCTCAGAAAGTACATTATAAGCTCTTGTATGCAGACATTAAAGAAAACATAAAAAGAAGACAAGCATATTTAAAAATTAACTCGATAAAAATAAAACAATCTTCCATTTAAATAAAGGAAATATTTTTGCAATTAATTTGACTTGAATTAATTTGATTTGAATATATATATTTTTTTTGTGTATTATTTCTATTCAACTTCAACCCTTACTTTCGTTAGTTTTACCACATAGATATACACAATACACTTTTCCTTTATTTATTTATTGTAATATTTCTTAAAGGCAAAACTATTAAATATCGAATAATAACATTGAGATTTATATCCTAAATCAACAAGAACGTTTGTCTATTAAGTATTTGAAGAAGAATCATAAACAATATCATTGTCAAAGTCACACTCCAATATAACAAAAACAATGACACTAACCAAAGGACATGGACGAAGAAAAAACAAAAATCCAAAAATCAAAAAGCAAACAACATAAACCATTGCTTGCGCTTACAACTGAAAACTAAACTGTATGTGGACGTACTTGTGTCTGCACACAAGCTGATTGTATGACAGAGGACAATAAGCAACGGGACATAAAACCAAAGACAAACCCATCACAAACAAAAACAAAAAGCAATATTTCAGGCTCAAGGCTTTTGTGTTGAAAAAAATCTCAAGGTAATAAACTAACACAACTAAAACATCACATGAATACTATTTCGTTCGAGTGGCTGTTTGCCTTAAATGTGAGCACACCATGAACAGACGGCTGGTACAATGATATTTTTTTACACTGTTCAACAAACAACAACCGAATAAAAAGTAGCAGGCAGCTTTTACAAAACGTATCTATTATAGAAAGTATAAAAAAGTATTATTAGTAAGAAGCACTTTTTACAAAAATTGCATTTTATAAAAAGTGACTAAAAAGTAGCTTATATTAAATTTTTATATTATTAAAAGTAACTTTTATAAAAAGCCACTTTTTATAAAAATTATAAGAAGTATTTAATATATATAAAAGGTACTTTACAAAAAGTAGCTTTTACAAAAAGTACTTTTTACAAAATAAATCACCTTTTATGGCAATGCCTTTAATAAAAACTACATTTTATAAAAATTACCATTTATAAAAATTACCATTTATAAAAATTAAATTAAATAAAAAACAACCGCTTGTCATAAAAAGTTCTTTTGTACAAATTAATTTTTAAGACAAGTACCTCTTATCAACAACAAAATTTATAAATCTATTTCTCATTTATAAAGAATTTTTTTAAAGGTTACTTATCCCTTTATAAAAGAATCTCTTAGCAAAAGTACCTTTGAAATCACTCACTTTTGAAAAAATTATATTTAAAATAGATCTTTTATCAAAATTTCCTTTCATAGGAAGTAACTTTTACAAAAAGGACCTTTTATAACAAGTCTGTGCTGTCCAATGTACTTGCCAAAATAAGTACTTTTTATACAAATTCAAAAAGTACCCTTAAAAAAGTAGATTTTATAAAATGTTCCTTTTAAAAGTACTTTTAACAAAAAAGTTCTTTGTATTTCGTGAATGTATTCTTTAAAAAACTACGTTATAAAGAGATCCTTTTAAGAAAGTGCCTTTTGTAAAAAGCATATTTTATAAAATGTACCTTTTCTTAAAACAACTTATTTTATAATACTAAAAAACACTTTACGAAAATAAATTTTTTGGTAATGGACTTCTTACAAGAAATATTTTTAAAGCTTTAAAGTAGTGTTTAACCTAGAATATTTGCTCAGCACAAGCTGTCATACACTTAACGAGCACTAACGACGCTTACTGCGCCCTATCAGTAATAAATAACTCATAACCCGATTTCTTTATATTATTTTCATTCATTCTATTAATTTTTATTTTGTTGTAAACTAAATTTTCATTAAATATAATGTTCAGTAAACTTTTGTACAAAATTTTTATGTATGTGGGAGGTTCAAAATTGGTTTTGTTAACATTGTAATTATTTTCAGCGCACAATGTCATGTGTAGAAACCAAGGTCACATAATGAAAAAAAGCAATTGACTTAAGTAAGAAGTTCAAAACAATTGACCGAACACATTATTACAAAATTAAAAGAAAAATAAATTAGTTTTTTTTTTTATAATACGAAAACGTTTGCTCAAAGAACTGTTCTAATATTTGTATTTAATTCTTAAAAAAAAAAAAAACTTTTTATAAAAACATATATGCTTTTCATAAATTAAAGTTGAAGGTTTCTAAAAAATTTTAATATTCAACAGCAGCAGTGCGACCAACTTAATCCTCAAAGGATTAAAAAAAATCTGGTAAAATATATTTAAGCATATCTGATTTAAATTGTATGTAGTTTATCTTGTTCCGTTATACCTTGGAAATGTATGTGTGCATGACTGTGTGTACGTTCGCTTGACCACCATTGGCTGGCAGATTTAATAGCCACTTGGTCAGTTGGCGTTTAAGTGTATTGTAGGTGGCAAAGGCATCCTTAAATTTACGCCTTTGTTTCATGTTTGTTTTCGTTTCTTTTTTAATTTTTATGTAGATTTCCAGCAATAGAAGGATTTCTGTCTGCAAATGGCTTTCGCCAAGTGTTATTTCCGCTTGTTTTTATTTGTGTATGTGTGCAAGTTGTATGTTTGGTTGTTTGTTTGGTTGCATGTACGCTGATGTTGTATTTTATTTGCAGCTGTTTTTTCTCGTGTACTCGTGTTAGTAAATATCTACTTTATGTGCACATGTTTATGTTTTCGACTATTTGTCTGGTTTAAATATTAATTTTGGACGAAATATTTTTATCTCTTTGACTGCATATGTGTTAGTATATAATTATTTTTCAGAATTTTTAGTTGAAATTGTTAATGACGCAAAAAATTAAATAAAAATTAAAGCAAAGTTTTTTTTTTTTTTTGGTAAATTACTACATCTCCATTCGAGTGATTTTTATAATACATATGAAAGTGATAACAAAAATAAATTTTTCACCTCCATACAATCAGATGGTCTTATGTACTTAAACTAATTTTTTTTCAGGGTGTTTCAACTTAGATACCCATTAAATCTCTAGCGGGAAGTTTGATCTTGAAATTATTAACAACAAAATTTATTACATACTTCCCAGCCTTAAGTCACACAAAACATCTTATGTGGACCCAATTGCAAGTACTTTGCCAAAAAAACCCTTTTGTGAATCAAAAGTTATAGTTCAATTACAAATTCAATCAGCATATTATTTTCTATACTTTAATTAAACTTTAAGCAAAACCAATCGAAGTTCTTTTTTTTTATTTTTCTAATATTGTAATATTTTCTTTTTATCTTTGATTACAGTTTGCTGCCATACAGCCAACTAAAAAGGTAATTTCAATTTTAAAATATAATCTGTAAACATGAGTGAATATTGAGATTTGTGTGGCTCTTTCATTTAGTTTTTCTCCATATTTGCTTTAACTATACAAACATATAATGGATATAAAAACTTTCATTTCGATTTGATATTTGTTTGTATTTCTCAAGGACTTCAATTTACACAAAAATAAAACGAAACTTTTTATGTTATTCTGTATTCTTCTTTAATATTTCAATTATTTTCCAATCAATTTTACGTAATCTTCCAAATCAGCTATTGTAACTATTTTTATTTGGGTCTCTCTAACTTTTTCATCCCCTACGACCACCATCCTTCCTTGCATGTTCTTTTACATCTTTTAGATAATGCAGGAAAAATTCAAAATAAATGCATTGAACAGTAAATTTAAACTAGTGATATAATGAAAACAATATACAGCAAGAGCAAGCAAATGTCTTCTTCGAGTTGTCATTGTGAATCAAAAACGTTGGGCATGAAGGTGAGGGAGGCTGTTTGAAAATTTTTCATTTATCTTTTTATTCCACTATGTGTGTGTGTTTTAAAGAGGAAGTGGAAGAGGGAATGTATGTGTGAGATCCAGGCAAGAGAACAAATAATATTTTTGTTAATATTTGCAGCAAGGGAGATGGTTATTAAGGTTTGAGTCACATTTGATGACAAGAAACACATGAACTCTCCACTTCAGAAGCACTTGCTCTAGCATTCACTAACAACTACAAAAACACAGACAATCATTTATACAACTGCAATTGTACATATACATATAAGAATTTAAACTTTTTGTTATTTATTCAATTCAATTCAACCAACACAACTACAAAATGCCTAAAACTTTGCTATATTATGCTGTGCTAGTTTTATTTCATGTAAAACTTTTCCTACGTTTCAGTATTTATTCACTTTTTTTTGCTTACTTGGCATTATGCCAGTTTTGCAGATTATATACTCGTACATCACATGTTTCCATTAAGGACTAATATGAAACAAACTAGTGTACATTGGAAAAATTTAATTTTTTCACAACAATTACAAGATAAACCAAAATTGTCCAAAAAAAAACTCTATTTTTAACAAACTTTAACCAAGTGTAAGAACTTCATGGTAGCACTTTTAAAAATTCCACTTGGAAATTTTATAAATTTTCGTTAATGATGCGATAATTAATAAACAATCAATTTATGCACCGTAAACACTTTTTGAAAATTAGTAATTATTTGTAAGATTTATTTAAAAGTTTTTGTCAAAAACAGTTTACATTCTATAATAAGCCATGTCTGCCTCATCATCAAATGTGGAAAAATTTCAAAGGCTTCAAAGCAAAATTCTACGTACAATTACCGCATCCCCCTGGTACATATATCAGAAATCGTCGAATTCATAAAGATCTAAATGTACCGCTCTTGAATACTGTGTTTCAAAACACGTTACAAAATCTATAGAAAAAAATTGCGTTGCACCCAAATGAACTTTCGCGCAATATTCTAAACTATAGAGATTGAGAAGCAAGGATACTCTTTCTCTTAGTTGTGCACAAGAGACGTGAAACAACAAAAACTCAACCGCTGAAATTAAAAAATACAGTTCTCCATCCAAGAAAAATTTTTAAATGAATACAATTAAAAATAGTATTGAACAAAATCGTTCATTTAAACAGTTTTAAATTTTTTTTAAAGTCTTCAGATGACGACTTCTATTCTTTAATCGCTCGTAGCAAATAGATTTTTTGCTCAAAAAAAAATTCTTTTGCTGTTCTTTTACGATGACAATCGGTTCCACTGTACATTGAACAGGATTTGCTAGAAGCAACTTATGCTTTATTTAAAAGATAAACTTGATTTTTCTCTATAATTTAATTTTTGCACTACTAGGAAGAAAATGCATATGGCTCATTTACTCAAAATACGTAATAACTCTAGAATATGATTTTTAAGTCAAAAACGAAGAATCAAGTTGCTTCATCGACTGAAATTTAAACAAATTTTCTGTTAAATTAGTTTCTTAACTTATGATGTTCTTTGCACAACTGAGCAGTTCTAATATGTATAATACATTAAATCATATAGGTATCTTCAATCTACACATCGCAATGAAACCAGCACACGAGTATGTATTTGTCTAGTTTGTGCACACACACGCAGGCTCTACAAAAGACAAATACAAATATGTGTATAAAATTCTGCAGACAACTAAATTTTAGTTGGTTGCTTGATTGCGTTATTTTCCAACAATTCTTTTTTTTTCCTTTCGATTTCTCTTCTGTAAAAGTTATTTACAGTTGTTGCTACTACCGTGTCAACATCTACTACGGCTGTTACCACAAAAATCCTAACAATTTCAAGACTTTGAAAAGAATGAAAGCCAACTATTAGTAAAAAAAAATCGTTAAAAAGTTACACTTGAAATACAAATTGCTACATATGGCACAATAACAACAGCAAAAGGCTTAGAAAATTATACAACAACGTCAACATATGACAATGACTTAGATGAACGTGAGCAAAAGTTAGAACAATTTT
Organism: Lypha dubia; assembly: GCA_947311025.1. Classification (NCBI taxonomy): domain Eukaryota; kingdom Metazoa; phylum Arthropoda; class Insecta; order Diptera; family Tachinidae; genus Lypha; species Lypha dubia. The sequence goes on from OX371260.1 coordinate 42,568,318, forward strand.
TTCAAGTTTTTACTTTCTTTTTTAACTTTTACTTTTTATCACGTTTTAGTTAAAATCTTGTCTGTTGTTTTCTTTTTAAGGATTTTCTTTTTTTGTATGAAATTATTTCGATTTTTGAGTAGGAGTTGGATGCATGTTAGTTTTACTGATATTCCTAAAAAAGCTGTATATATTTTAACTCTATAAAATATTGCTAAAGAAGTAAACACGTTTGTACGAATTTGATTGATTTTTACTTCTTTTATATGTATCATTCGCATATGCTGACCTAAAACAAGCATACACTCGTACTTACACTTAAAAAATTGTGTTTAATTTAAATTTGCTTAGTTTAATATCACATTTGTTAAATAAATAAATATTTCATACAATATTTTTAACAACATTACTTTTAAATAAAGGTACTTTCTTATTTATTTGTTGCGGGATTTGCTAGAAGTAAAATTTAAAACATAAATACTTGAGTACATTCTCAAATAAATGTAAAAATTTTGTAAAGTACTTTCTTTTAACTTAAATAACTTTTTTATTTAAAAGTATTTTTTAAATAAAATCACTTTTTTCACAAAAAGTACCCTTTCCCTAAAGTAACAGCTGAACATTTAAACATTTCTATAACAAAACTTTTCCAAACAGTACTTGTCTTATAGAAATATTTTATTTTTTTGAAGTTCTTTTTCAAGGAGTATATTTTCGTGTTAAAAAAACTTCCGTAACTCATTAAAAAAATCATACATCACAAACTACTGTTTCTAAAAATTGCCCTACATTTTTAAAACCGGCTCGTATATTTCCCCAAAATACTCTTCCTTAACACTAAATCCTTTTGCTTGAGATACAATATAATAAATATATAATATGACACTTATCAAAAATTACCTCTCTTCAAAATGTATTTTTCAATAAAAACCATTTCCGAAAAGTATCACTCTAAGAATTGTTTGTGTAATGTCCTTTATCAAGAAATACTAATCCAAAAAAATTTTCCATGTTAAAATATTTCTTTAAAAATGTAACATTTCCATATATGTTTTTCCCACGCAACTTCTTTAAAAAAAAATATCACTTTAAAAGCCCGGTTTTTTTCAAAAGAAACACGTTTTTGCTAAACTTACTTTCTCTAAAAAGTACATTTGCTTAAAACTAGCTTTTAAAAATACTATATTTCCCACAAACATCCATTTCTAAAAATAATTTTTTATTAAAAGTTTTATTATTTTTTTTTTTTTTTAAATACCTAAAAACTAAAAAAAAAAAAACTAAAAATAAAATATCTAAAAACTACCAATTCTGAAAAGTACTTTTGCAAAAAGTAGTTTTCAAAAACTATATTTCCCACAAAATTTCTTACCTTAAAGTATCTACTTAAAAAGTACACCTTATCTAAAAAGGTACCTTTGTAAGTATAATTAAAAGTTTTTTTGTTTAAAAGTACTCTTTCTGAAAAGTAATACCTTTTTCGAAATGCATTCCTTTAAGTAGGAACCTATTAAAAAAAGTACTTGTTCTGGCCTTGTGCCTTGTACATTTACCGGAAAGAACTATTCAAAAAACAGAGAGTACTTCACTAATAAGAAATTTTGCTAAAAAGTAGCTTTTCCAAAACCTTTTTTTTTAGTTAGGACCAGCACTCAAGCACGTATGCAAAGCTTTGAGCCGGAAAATAGTTTTTGGGAAGAGGATAAAGGGAGTAGTGTTTGTGGACATTCGATTTGAACTTTAACACACTGAAAGTGGCAAGAAAGACCTCTGCTGGGAGTTTAGTCCACACACGAACAATGCGGCTAAAGTACGAATTCTCTCATTCATGCGTAGTGCGGTTCACTGGCATGTCGACCACAAAGGGATGAAGAGCATGTTATACGTGAAAAGAGACGGGTATCGGGAACAAGTTCCCCGATATCATTAGAATACATTCCATTGTAGGAGCGATGAAACAATGAAACACACCCAACATTGCGTCGATGCTTCAGTGAGTCAATAGATTTGGCTACCCTACTGTCACCGATTAGCTTCTTCGCCCTATCTTGTACGGGGTCGAGTAACTTCAAAATAGATTTTGAAGCACTGTCCCATACATGAGAGTTGTATTCTATTTTCGGTCAGATAAAGGTGGTATAAATATTAAGGAGATCAGATGGAGTGACGTATGTCCAACGCCGTCTTAAAAAACCGAGGCACTTGAATGCTTTTCTGGAGACATGAAAAATGTGATCATTTCATCGAACATCACTATAAATTTATATGCCATGAACATCAAGAGCTTCTGATTCCTCAATATCTATACCATCCATATTTACAAATGGAGCAGCATGTAAGTCATACGCCTGCGCGTGAGCATAGCACATTGGGTCTTTCGTGCATTAAAATTGACCCTTTTGAAATTGTTAGGAGATCGCGATTTAGTGTTTCAGTCATATTTTGCCGCATTGCCCGGATCTCCGACGGGTTTGGCCTATTACTTAATGAATACGAATGAACTAAGCTGCTGTCATCTCAGAGAATATAGGATTGGAAGTCTGACATAGAAGGTTATTAAGAAAAATAGAAAAAGGGTTGGAGCAAGAACGGAGCCTTGCTGTACCCCACGAAGTTCCATTTCTAAAAAAATTATATTAAGTAAAAAATTTGTTTATTCTAAAAAAGTACGTACATTAAAAAGTACTTTTGTTAAAAGTGCTCTTTTCACAAACTGGATATCGTACAAAATTTCCTTTCCCCTCCACTAGAAATTATTTTTGCTAAAAACAACCATTTCCAAAAATTACTACCTCGTTTTTTATAAATTTTGCTAAATCATACCAGAATATATTACAGTTCGATTATAGATCGAATTCTATTCAAGTAAAATCTTCTCGATAAATTTTGTAAATTATATGATGAAACATAGAATGTCCTTGATTCGATCGTAATATAACATGGTTACAGCCGCATAGTTTTTATTCTGCAACATGATTAGTCCAACCATATTTGTTCTTTCTAACAGAAAAAATTTTTTCTGAAACCCGCTTTATTTAATTAAATTTTTTAATAATTCTGAAACTATTGTCGTACCAAACGTTTCATTTTTTTCATAAACTGTATGAGTGGTTACACCCACACACATATCTTTTTTTTCTACCCAAGTGCAACATCTATTTACAAAAAACGAATGAACGTAATAAAAGATGGAAAAAAATATATTCAACACAGCCTTGAAATCTTCTACAAACTGCTGCATCATTGTAAAGAAGAAAAAAAGAAATATTTAATGAAAAAAATGTAATAGTTCCCAGTTATTTTTTCATTCACTTGTTTGCAATATTTTTAAGTACATAAAAATACTGTAGATGCAGCTTTACCCTTCAGACTTTGGTTTTAAATATTTCACTTTTTTTATCACAAATAGAACGATAAATAAAAAATAAAAAGATGTAAGTAAGCATAAGCACAAGGAGATACGTTTTAGTTTTACATCTGGGACAAATATATGCACATTTATTTTACATTTTATTCCATTCTTTATTTTTTTTTTCTAACACAGCTACAATTCATAACAGTTTCTCAGGAGTGAAATCAGTAGAAATATTTTGTTAAAAATTTTTTATATTAAAGAAAAAAAATTTCAAATTGTAGTAAAGTGGATTAGAGATGACAAAGAGATTTCACTGAAACTCTTGTTTGATTTAGCCTGGTCGTTGTCATACAATTTCAATTGTCATCTTATGACTAAGAAATATTTAAAATCATTTTTTTCAACATTTTTATATGAGTACATATGTGGTATTTGTGGCATTTGGGAGATCATGTAATTTCATATTTCAATTACATTTTTTTTTTAATTTTTCTATTACCAGTTATGGCAGAACGTTGATGATAATGATGATGATAATTGGATAGATAGTTTTTGATTGTTATTCGTAACATTTCATTTATTCTTTTTAATATTTCATAATAAAATTTCAATTGACTTTAGACTGCATTTCATTATTAATTTCTCATGTACGCTGGTATGCATCTACATTCGCTCAATCAGCTGTAATCCATAAAAGAAAGTTTGGTTGATTATGTATTTTTTTGCCTAAATAAATAAACGTTCGCTTTTCTGTGGTACCGTTTACCAAATGTGAAAGGAAACCTATTGTATTCGCTCTACTGTGGTTGAGCCAGTCTGCCCGTCTCTCCATCTGTCCATCGGATATTCTTAGGATTCTATCAAGAGATAAAGGCAAAACGCGTTGAACAGAAATTTTCCATAGTACGGCAAGGCCATAAATCGCTTAAACGAAAAATGTCCTATAAGCAAAAACATCAAACAAAAAAATCCACAAAGTTTAAAAAATCGCCAAAAATTAAAAAAATCGCCAAAAATAAAAGCTGCTCAAAAAGAAGCAAACTCCCAAAAAAAATTAAAATAAAATACACCAAAACGTAAAAAATCTTAGGTGCCGCAAAAGGTCGAAGATATCAAATATATTTAGTATGTATTGAGAAAAATCGATACAAAAAAGGCAAAAACGAAAAAAAACCCACAATATAAAAAAAATATACCAAAACGAACAAAACCCTCGATACCGACAAAATTCGATGATCCTAACAAATTTACTGAGCGGGAAAAATTTCACAAGGAAAAGAAATATCTCATACAAATATCGAACAACGTAAGTGCACAGAAAAAAATAAAAATTGACTTCTATTAAAAAATTTGTGATATCAATTAAAAATTTAATTAAATTTGCACCAGTAAACAAATTAATAGTATCAATTAAATTTTTGTACATTTATTAACTAAAATTATTTATTACAATTAAAAATTTAATTAAACAAATTAAATATTTAATCAAATTTTTTTATATTTTTAATTAAAGGGTTAAATAAAAAAAAAATATTTTTTTCTGCGTAAATACAAATCTAGAAAAATGCTTCCACATATATCTATACAAAACAACACAAACTTTTGCTTTGTTCTGTGTTGAAGTGTTGTCCGAACCTTTTTTTTTTTTTTTTTTTTTTTAGGACGAGCACACAAAGCGTAGTGGCAGAACTTAGTAGGGCAGGTGATAGGATAGAGAAGATAGATGTTGGAAACTTAGGAGGCTTAATACTTTTAAAATTCTGCTATTGTGCGTTTTGTTAAATTTTAGAATAGTGTTTCAATTAAGTAGACGCATTAATGTGCGGTTTTTATAATACAAACAATTAGTTTGAGTAGAAAATTTTTATGAAAACCACTCAGTTTGTTGAGTGATCCCCATACGAAATTTATACACAAGTCATTTGTCCGTATTGTGGAAACAGCACTTAAATTTCTTAAGTTGTATGAGCAAGCTTTTTATTATTTACCTAGCCGCCGATTCTTCTAACTGAAGAAGGAGGGTACTGTTGTGTACATTAAGCTTGCAATTGTGTATCAATCGCGGCCAGAACAGTATTTAGTGAAAAGTTCTATGAATTCATTTGACTTGCACTGACCAGGATTTAAGGTAGGGCGCTAAAAACTTTACTCAACACTACGCTCCAGTACAGTAAGAAAAAGACATTAGTTTCTTGTCATGCTCTACGTTTTTTTTTACAGTAACAAAAATGAGATGAAATTTTTTGCTTTGAGTGGGAAGGGGAAGGGCCACGAATAATTCACAAAATTGTTGCTCGTAGTGTTTTATATAAAACTTATTAACATACTTTATACATGTTTAATATATAAGTATTACAAGATAATGTGCAAAAGGAGAAAAGGTAGAAAATTTAAATCCTCTAAATTAAAATACAGGCGTAAACTTTCAACACGTCATTTACCTTTTCTTTTTATAACTTTCACTCTGTACACATCCTTTAACATTAAAACTATATAAAAAGCCACAAAACTATTTCATCTTAAGTTATATTTTTTGAATAGTACCTTTATTTACACCACAAACATATATACAACATGTTTAAACATTTATATATTTGTGTATGTGCCTTAAATTATAAGCTAATTTCGTAAATAAATATATCTGTTCTTATCCCAAAACAAGGCAAAAACTAAATTTTTCTATACCTTTTTCGCCAAACACTCAAAACAACTCCAATAAAGAAAAAAGAAACGAGACGAAAGAAACTTTGTGTAAAAATTGCTCTTGTGAGCTTAAAAAAGGTAGGAAATATGCAACAATAAATAAATAAATAATAAAAAAAAATGTGGTAAAATGGAAGTTAAAGGATCTTAAACGGAGATTACTAAAAAAATTAATCTTTAGGCGCTATCAACTGCGCCTTCAACAAATAAAACACTTGTACCTGTATTCAATTAATATAATAAAATTTATTCAGGACTTTAACAACAATTAGATTATTTACTTTGAAACTTTAAATAGAATTTACTTTATTAATTCACAACCGTTCTCAATTACACCGTAGCCAAGACTGCCAGTTCTCAGCCAACTTTGTTGGCTCGTTGAATTCTTAGATCATGTTGCACCAACATGCGCGAGTATGCAGACGCTGATCATGCAAAATTGTTTTCCCATCATTTCAGCAAGACAGCAATTTCGTAATCGGATCGGAAGCGCGTGTTAAAGTAAAAATACTAAGATAGCTTAAGTTGCAGAATTATTCTTTAGCGACAGCGTCGCCAACGTTGTTAACTCCTCCCTCCTTAAATGTCTGCGTCCCGCAGATCTGGGGGTCCATGGTTGGTAGTGGAACGAGTAGCTTTGGGAGGTTTAATTTTTTTGTTTGTTGATACCAAAGCCATCCAATGCAAAAGGTCATGGAGGCAATGATCATAACGTTAATTCCAATGGTACCATTGAATTTTACTCCTAACTGGTTCAATCGGTTTATATTATTGAGGCTTACCTCATGGACATATTTGATGTCTAGCAGCAGGTCGTCATGTATTACGTTCGCTAGTACTGGTGGTAGGGCTTGAACCTTTATGATTGAGTTGCTTGAGTAAGTATGATTCTTTATCACTACCGACTCATTGGAGAGTTGCAGAAGATAAGTCCCATTTAAAAACTCGGTTTTCCCATTTGACTCGATTAAACCCTGGTAGTTTGACAGGTAGACAACATCGTCACTCAATAATTCAACAATTTCTTCTTGGGTACGTCTGTATTTACATCTTGCTGATCCGCCTTTAAGAATGCGGTTAAGGCAGTCATTTTCTTCCAATTTAGTTACAGATGATCTTTTGCAGACTGTTGAATTACTTATGAAAAGGCAATTACCTTTGATACCATAGGTCTCAGTCTCACTAACAAGCACCTTCTCGAACGGCAGATCTATTTGCTTTCCTTCATTAATAGTAGCTCTAGTGAGAAGCAAGTTATAAAAGTTTTTTTCAAGTTTTGGTATTGATAGGATGTACAATAATAATGAACCATTTGTATAAATTGACGGGGTTCCGTATTCCACTGCTTCTATTGCATTGCCATAAGGCAACGTCTCAAGCTCATCAATTATTCTATTTATCTCCGATTGATCTAGTAGATTTGTATTAACAATACCACTCTTAGCCAGCTGACAGGCTCGGATAATTTCATTTACTTCGTCCCTCAGGATAATGATCTCGTTGATGGTACTTTGCTCGATTAAGGTGTAGTCTTTAACGCTCGTCATATTTTTTAGTCTGGTGATGATTTCGTTGATCTTTTTTGCTACTTGGTTCGTTGCTTGCTGAAGCTCTTTATTAATTTTGTATTGCTCATTGTTATTCACGATGATGTTTTCTTGACTTCTTAGTATATTATTCCAATCTGTTGAATCCGGACTTCCAGCAACCCACTTCCAAGCCGATCCGATCCAATCGATTGATCTAGGCGTTCTCCTTTTTACATTTGTCAATTCATTCAGGCGTTCTTGCATCTGTAGCATGTGGTGCAAAATGAATTCTTTGTTTTTGCTTGGCGGAATGTGCCTTTGAATAAGAGATGATATATTTGCAGCCATTTCCGTGTACTGTTCTAAGTTGATGACATGTATTAATTTAAAGTTCCCATCGATTATCCATCCGTTGCCGATCTTTAATGACACCAGCGATGTTTTATACCGGTAGATTTGCACACCATTTACAAAAGCCATCAGGTTGATTGCGATGAAAAGAATAAACTTGAGATGCATGGTTATAGAAATGAAATTTCTGAAAATAATATAAGTTAATTATACCGAAAAAAATGCGGTGGAGTCATGACAATGAAATGGTTATATGATAAATAGTTAAATTTAGAGTTTCATTTTGTTTGGTACCCTTCCCCCTTTTTTAATATGTTTTTTATGATTACTTCCATCTAAAAAAATTTTTTATGTTTTCATTTTCAATTTTTACATTAATTTGTTATATTTCTTCGTCAGTCAGTTTATGGAAGTTCCTTGGTTCGCTTGGAACACTAAATGATGATCTTATACCCTGTCGCCATTGCATCTGTAAGCCTTGATGCAACTCGTCACTCCAAGGCATTAGTGCATCATCCGGAAACTGACCAGGCCTGAGCTGATGTTCTCTTATCTTGTTATATGGAATTTATATTTGATTTGCTCTTATATGTTTATATAAATCTTTTAATTGTGTAATTTTTTGTTTTTGTTCTACGTGCTTTAATTATTGCATCGTACAAGAATATTTTTTAGAAGTATAGTTTAAATGAGTGAGACGAAAAAGGATCTATGATTATTTATAAAACAACGTTTTTCTTTGGACTTTGCCCATTTAAATTTTTTATATGTTCCTTGTGAATTTTCCTTCCACTCCTTGTCAGCACAGTTACCCTATTATCTTTCTCAACTATTTCTTTCCTATATAGCGCTTTGTTTTTTCCCTTAATTGTTTTAATAGCTACATAGATTCTATCACCCTTCCTATATTTTCTGGGGCTTTGTCTCTTTTTATTCATTCTTGCGTTGCGAGCTGCCATGTTTCTTTTAAGCAAATGCCTGAGATCTGTATTAATTTTCTTTTGTTCTGATAATAGATTTTCATAGTTTGCTCCCACGTTTCTATTGAAAAATAAATCACGGGGTCTTTTCTTTGTAGTTGAATGGATGGTATTATTGTACCTATCGACACAGATTTCGATTAATTCTTTTACTGATAGGTTCGGGTATTCAACTCCTAAACATCTATAAATTTCAATTATTGTTGAATGCAATCTCTCAACTTGCCCGTTCACCTCACTTCTTTGTACTGGCGTAAGATATAATTTAATACCTAGTGATTTGATGAAAGTTTCAATTAAAGGGCTTAAGAAGCTGCGTTCGTTATCAGTAACAAGAATTTTTGGCACTGTGAAATAATGCAAAATTTTAACTATCTTTTTTCTCACTTGTAGCAACGATCTGTCTTTAATGCAAAAGAATTTAGCGAATTTTGTAAACTTATCTATGCAGGTAATGAACTTCTGTCCCTGAATTTCCATAATGTCCATGTGAAGAATTTCGCATGGATATTTCGGATCAGGTGTTTCTTGGCGATGTATTTGTGGAGGTTTCCTGTCATATTTGCATCTATTACAAACGTCGCAGCTGGCAACGTACTTTCTTATACTAGACCGCATATGCGGAAAGTAGAATTGTTCTAAAATTTGTTCACCATTTTCTCTGGGATTACGGTGCGCTCTTTTATGTTCTGTTTCTATTATTTCAAATTGACGTTCTTTTGAAGTAATGTCTGTAACTAACTTCTGCGTAATTCTTACCTTATATCTAGAAAAATGATCAATGTAAATTTCTTGTAGAGCACCAAGAAGGCCTTCTGGTGCTTTTATTCCGTTAAGGATATTTGGGCGAAGTTTTTCTTTAAGCAACGCTAAAAGTTCTTCCTTAGACCAATTTTTTAAGGAAATAAAATGTCTAGTATACCCACGGTGTGGTTCCTCCATTGCTGTCATATCCATTCCGACTCTTAGTATAATCTGATTTCTAAAGACGTTTATAGGTACCTCCACGTGGGGTATTAAGTCAGAAGCATCTTGTTCTGCACTGTGAACTGTTGCCGCTGATGAAAGGCCATCATCTTCTCGACCCTCTGAAGCCGTTATAGTTTCATCTGAACTCATAGCCATTCCTTCGCTTGCTGTATCAGTAGAAGAATGGTATAAATGATTTGAAATGGTTTTTAGCCTCGAAAGGGCATCAGCCACGTGGTTTGATTTACCAGGCTTATAAATCAACTCGTGGTTATATTCCTCTATACGTGCTTTCCATCTTTTCAATTTGGCATTAAAATTCCTATTTCCCAATGCAAACGTCAAAGGTTGATGATCAGTATAGATCTTGATTTTTTTTGCACCATACAAGTAATTTCTGAGGTTGTCAAGGGCCCATACAATAGCTAGCATCTCTTTCTCGTTTGTGGCGTAGTTCTCTTCAGTTTTGTTGAGGGATCGAGAAATATATGCTATGGGTTTGTCCTTGCCGATTTCACCTTGTGACAAAACGGCACCTAACGCAGTATTAGAGGCATCCGTTGTCAGGTTAAATGGTTTCTCAAAGTCTGGAAAAGACAGGAGCTCTGCTGTAGTCAACATAGATTTAAGTCCATTGAAAGACTTCAAAGACTCGTCATCTAAGGTAATTGGCACTTTCTTAGACTGACTGGCTTTTATTTGAGCATGTTCCCCTCTTGTAAGGTTCGTAAGGGGTTTCGCTATTTTTGCATAGTCACGAATAAATCTCCTATAGTAGGAGGTCATTCCCAGGAAACTTTTCAATTCCTTCAAGTTCGTAGGCGGCAACAAATTTTCGATGGACCTTACTTTGGCAGGATCCGGTTTGATGCCATCAGAACCAACGATATAGCCAAGAAATTCCACCTCAGCCTTCATAAAATGCGTTTTATCAAGATTTACCTTCAGATTAGCATCGTGAAGCCTTCCAAAAATTGTATCTATGTTCCTCAAATGATTCTCTACATTCTCGCCAATTACTATTATGTCATCAATGTAGACAAAACAAATTTTTCCTATGTACTCGCGGAGGACATCATCTATCATTCTCTGAAATATTGCCGGCGCATTCTTTAAGCCAAAAGGCAATCTTAAGAATTCAAATTTACCGTTTGCCGTTGAAAAAGCAGTTTTTGGGATATCTTTTGGTTTCATTGCTATTTGATGAAAGCCTGATGTAAGATCTATTGTTGTGAAATACTTTGCTTTACCTAAACTAGCTAAAGTAGATGTAATGTCTGGAATTGGGTAGGTGTCTGGAATCGTCACAGCATTTAGACGTTTGAAGTCCACTACCATTCGATATTGTTTTTCACCACTGGGTTTTGGCTTTTTAGGCACGACCCAAATAGGTGAGTTGTATGGACTTTTAGAGGGTCTTATTACTCCCTCTGAGAGTAGTTCTTTTATCTGTCTCTCTACTTCTTCCCTCATACAGACAGGGTACGGATAGCTCTTTGTATATATTGGTTCTTCCGTACTTGTCCTAATTTCTGCCTGAACGTTTGTTGATGCAAGTTCGCTGCCATCGAGCGGTCCAAAAAGTGGTTTGAATTTATTAATAAGACTCTCTATCCTTGTTCTAACTTCTGGTACATATTCCTCGCCTAATATATAATTTGACTGAGTAGTTACTTTTTCTTTCAATGGAATTTTAAAACTATTTTTTAAAACTAAAACATTTTCCTTTCTATCAACTAAAGCACCTAGATCTTTAAGTGTGTCGTCCCCAATAATTCCATCAAAAGTTTTTAATTCTGGTAAGACATAAAATTGAATAGATTCATTTATACCTAAAAATTTAAAAAATGGTCCAATTATCTTTCTATCTATGCTAACATCTCCCCCCACTGATCGAACTTTTATTGGTTTTTCTAGGATTATGCTACCGTATGACAAGCGTGGGCTACAAAAGTTCTTGTTAGACCCCGTATCGATCAAAAAACATAAAATATCACCGGTAACAGAAGGGTATTCTATATAGGGTAAGCTTGATGGCCTTCCCCCATAAAATTTACTTCACCTGCAATTTCCTCCTGATGGGAGTCTTCCTGTAACTCATTCTCAGCTATTTGGTCCTCATCAGAAAAGGTTTCTATGTGATAAAGTCTAGGTTGCTTGTTACCTGTATTTGTTTCGAATGCACCTCTTTTTTCTGTTTTTCTAGGGTTGTTGATGTAATTTACACGACGAGATTGTATTGTTCTATCGACTTCCATCGGTTCATGTTTTATGGCCGGATAACGCGGGGGTAACGCTGGCTTATTATAATTCGTATATCCGTTTACCCGAAAGTTAGAATAGTTGTTGTTATGTTGCCAATTTCTAGGCCGAGAATCTTGATTCTGCCACCCCGATCGCACATGAAATGACTTTGTTGGCCTTGGAGGTCCAGGACGATAAGTTGCTTCTGGGGTTGTCGACTCGTGAGGCTTTGTTTTTGAATAAATTATGTTATTTCGCATAGTTAGGTTTTGCAATTCTAAACAAGCGGAATATGCTTCAGGGAGCGTTCCTGGACGCTGTATAATAATCATACGGGAAAGATCCGATTTTAATCCGCGTACGAAAATGTCCAATGCTCTGTTCCTGTACGTTTCCACTAAGGCTCTGATAGTTTCCTCGCTATAGGATTCTGTCTTCAGCTTATTGATAATAAGCGAAAGTTGGTGATTTACAGTCGAATAAAATTCATCGATGGTTGAGGATCCTTGGGAAAGCTGGTTGAGCTGATGCTCCAGAGTTTGGATGTCTCTTTTATCAGCGTAGTGAAGGGAAAGTATCTTCTTGATTTCAGTCCAATCACTATCGAATACATTATAGGACACCAGAGCTGTGTCTGCAGCGCCAACAATTTTCTGGCGGACGCTCTGTAGAATTGCACGATAAATCGGCTTGTCCCTGACAATTTCAAAATCCTTCAATATGGTTTCCACGGAATGGACCCAGGATACATACTGGGTTGGATTACCCTCAAAGGTTCTCAATTCCTTCACGCTGTCAGGAAGGCGGCTTATATCTTTTAATTCAAGTTCAGTTCGTGGCCGTTGAAGGGATCCTTCATCCGTGACCACCGGGCCTACTGCGGCACCTTGTCTACTTTCAAGGCACTCTATCCTACTTAAAACATTTCCTACTGGGTTGTCACTGAGAATCGCTTCTATAGTCCCTATTCTACTTTCTACCGACTTGATCTGTTCCATAAACCGATTTATGGCTCCAGTCAAAGTCATTACAGTTGTTTTTAAATCTTCCATTATTTTATTTTATGCTGACAAGGGGGAAAAAAATTTTTCACGTACCTGAAATATCCGCAACACTTTGATGAATGAGATCCTTGATCGTTGCACACTTTCACTTCACTTCTTTTTCTTAACTTTTTATATTTTTTCTTTGAATTATTATTTTATTTTATTTTCAAAAGGACATCTTTTATATTTTTTCCTTGAATTATTATTTTATTTTCAAAAGGACATCTTTTATATTTTTCCTTTGATTTATTCTTTTATTTTCGATTTTCAAAAGGATAACTTTAATGCAATAATAATATTTTTATTTTTATTGTAATTTTCGTTTTTATTTTTCAATTTTATTTTTTATTTCATTTTTCAATTCTCTCTTTTTTTTTTTATTTTATTTTAGAATTTCAAAAAGATTTTTTCCAACTCAATAATGATGCTTTCTATTTTATTTTTATTTCAATTATTTCTTTTTCAATTTTCAATTTTATATTTTTATTCAGGTTTATATTTTATCTCAAAAAAACTATTTGCTCTTAAAGCACTTAGAGGAAAAAAAAAATTTTTATGTGTATATGTTATATAACTTATGATTCTTTTTATAATTTTAGCGAGCCTTGGCTAGGGTACGCGACGCGACCGTTTAAAACCCTTTTGTCCTCACGGAAGCTCCGTATGGTTCCGGTTTAGTGATCCACTTTTATATTCGTGAATACCTACTACGGTACGGTTCACTTCACTTTCACCTCGGTAACCTTCTGTGATGTTTTTTCTTTTTTCTTTTTAATTTATTAACCACCAGGAATACCGGATTAGCGAAGGAGGAGTTAAACTTATTATTTTAATATTATGAGTCCTAAAAGGACAATAATTATTTATTTATAATTCACGGGAACACCACGACTTTAAGTCTGGTCCCTGCTCGGGCGCCAGTTAAAGGATCTTAAACGGAGATTACTAAAAAAATTAATCTTTAGGCGCTATCAACTGCGCCTTCAACAAATAAAACACTTGTACCTGTATTCAATTAATATAATAAAATTTATTCAGGACTTTAACAACAATTAGATTATTTACTTTGAAACTTTAAATAGAATTTACTTTATTAATTCACAACCGTTCTCAATTACACCGTAGCCAAGACTGCCAGTTCTCAGCCAACTTTGTTGGCTCGTTGAATTCTTAGATCATGTTGCACCAACATGCGCGAGTATGCAGACGCTGATCATGCAAAATTGTTTTCCCATCATTTCAGCAAGACAGCAATTTCGTAATCGGATCGGAAGCGCGTGTTAAAGTAAAAATACTAAGATAGCTTAAGTTGCAGAATTATTCTTTAGCGACAGCGTCGCCAACGTTGTTAACTTGGATTATTTACTAAAAGTGAACAACAAAGGTGAGCTGTTGGAAAATACGATTATAAAGAACTTGTGTGGGTGTGCCTTTGGCTGAAATGAATTAAATCATTCAAATGAAATTTTGCCAATATTTGCTGTGTGAATAGGTATGTATGTATGTATGTGCGTATGGCTGTGTGTGTGAAAGGAAAATCAACTTAATTTAGTAATGTGGCATTTGAAGGGAAAATAAAATTTCGCAAATTTCTGAATACTCATGTAGTACGACTACATTAAATTATTTATATATAAATAGAGTATAAAATTTATTACACATTTTTCAATATACTTAAGAGCTACAACAGTGCGGACTTAAATAGATTAACATCATTTTACATATGAACATTTAAGTAAATTAAAGAAAAGAGTATAATGAACTTAAGCAAAACTTTGCTTAGTATTTTTTTATGAAAATGTCATGGTAACAAAAATGTTGTAACTGGTATTGTTTCATGAATTTAAAGTTGTTCGCAATAAATGTTTAAAAATTTAATGACTATGTATAAGATATCACCGAAATTTTCTATTCGATACAAAGACATATTGATTGCCATTTATGTTGGCTTATGTTTGTTCGCTGGGTTTATTACTCTTTCGCATATAAATGCGACTTAATAAAACCCCACAAGAAAAAGTCTAACGGAGTGAAATCCCACGATCTAGGTGGCCAGGTCTCATATGCCTTCAAAACGTACGAGCACAATATTCAATCAGGTATCAGCTGTGTGGTACGAAGCGCCATCCTGTGAAAACTACATGTCGTTGGTGTCCAGATCATCCAATTCAGTCCAAAAGAAGTTGGTAATCATCGACGTATAGTGCTTTGCCTCTGACAGTGATGGCTTGGCTAACGTCGTTGTAAAAGAAATATGAAGCCCACAATCCACACACAACAGTGACTTTTTCGGAATGCTGTGGACGCTCTTTAATCTCATAGGGATTGGTACTGTCACAAATTCAACAATTTTGTTTGCTTAAGTACCCATTCGTCGAGAAATGGGCCTCATCTCTGAAGATAATTTTACGTTCCCCGAACAGAACACCCATTTTGATGAAACAATTTTATTATTTGAACGTGGTGCAGCGTGCATGGTGATTTGGCAAAATAGACTGAATAAATGACAAGTAATATGACAGATGTAGATTCAAAAAGATAGCTGTTTCAACTGTCAAAGATCGGAAGTCCCTGTTGGAAGATCGCTTAAATTTTATTTTCAGAAAAAAAATTTGTTTGAAATTAAATTTTGAATTTAACAACAAGTTTATTTTATATACTCGTAGTATTTGTTTCGTTTAAAGTTGTTTTTTTACACTTACAACAAGGAAAACCTGGGGCCAAATTACGGCATTCGATACCGATCGAAATTTATATTTAAATTGTATTGAAATTTCGATTGATATCGAGTGCCGTAATTTGGCCCCTGTTTCTTTTTCAATAAAATAGTTGTTAGATTTCACCAAAGTCTAACAATGATCCGTTGAAAAATTTTTCTGAATTCATAACCTATATTTTTGATTTTGCAATATTTCCTAAGCAATTTGTTTTATCTAATTCAGTATATATTTTTATTTGAATAAAACTTACATTTTATTTTCTTCAAAAAGAGATTTTTAAATTTACGAAAATAAATTCAAACAAAACAAAAAAATTAACCATTTAAATTTCCATTCCTGTATTATTTTTTTTCTCTACATTTTAACTTTAACACAGCAAATGGTGTTTCTTTTCTTTGTTTCATATAATTTTAACCGTGTAGGCTTCTAGAGCGCGGAACTAAGGAAACATTATTATTATTATTAGCATACATGAGCAACAGTGTTCATTTATTATAGAATCCACCTACATAATGTCCTAAAGATACACCACATCTGTAGCTATAAACATTGTTTTATATGGGGCCACATGAGCGTGTATGTATGTGTGCTTAATGTATTACCCTTGTAGTATGTGTAAATTTATTAAAGAGTACAAAAAATGTTTAAATGCCCAAAGTCACACATAAATGGCAGATTTAAAATTATTCTCATTTTTATTGATGACTCTATATTAAAGAATTCTTTAATATCCGTTAAAATTATATTAAAGTTTATTAAAACGAATTTGGCTTTTGCATCATATAAAATCTTCTAATCTTCATTTAAAAACTCATACTTTGGCCTAATCAGTAGATTTCTACCATGATAAGTTACAAAAATATTAATGTGTGAAAAATGCATCTTATCTTTAACAGCTAATTTCAATATTAAATTAAATTAATAATTTTACTCTCGAATAGTATTTTTGTTTTACTGCAATTTTTCAAAATTATAATTAAGATGTTTTGTCAAAAATCCAGAGATATAAAAATATGGTAAAGCTTATGTAAGTCTACAGAAAAATGATTATGAGGCGAATCAACTCTTTATTAAATTTAACAACATTAGGAAGTAAAACATTAAAGTTCAAAATTAATATTTTGTAATTCTTAATCCATTCAGTTCCAGTTCATTTCAAATTGATTTTTATTATTGAGTTCCACATTCATTTAATTTAATTAGAAATTGGTTCTTGTTAATTCGAATAAACTGTATGTGTTTGTTCGTGTATACGTGACTCTGTTGTGTAAAAATTTGTTTCTATTGTTATTCATACGTTCTTTCTTTCGTTTTTTTTTTTTTTTTTTTGCTATTCTTTTCAGACAGCATATTTTATTGCTGCTGCTTCAGCCAAGACTTTTTATGCTTTTTTTATATATATTTTGTATTTTGGCAAAATCATGCTTAAAATTGTCAACATGTTGGCAGAGAGTCTTGTGTTTGACAAATACACATATAAAACACAGAATAAATATTAAATATTATGTTGCCAATTCTTTTCTATTCATGCATGGTTGCCTTTATGACTTCACCTGTAACAAAGACAAACACACAAAATTTTTCATACATAATAATTCTTTTCATCAGGCATGTGTCATCATTGTTAGAAAGAAAAATTTTTGGGTTTTCTTACCGCAAACAAACATACACACATACATTCACTCGTGCATATACACACGCACATTGTGTGAACTTCATCTATAACAATTCACGGTTGCTTTATGGTAAAACGTGGCTTCACATATTTTACACAATTTGGCATTTTTATACAATATATGTATGTATTAAAATGTTTTAATGTGTACTCATACATAGAAATGTACATATATGTACATATATGTATATATATATACAGGCACACATACATATGTACATCGATACTAAATAGAGAATATACACATATTCGTACATGTATGTATGTGTGTATTATGCTGTGTATGACAAATATTTTTTTTTTATTTACATCTGAATGCATTAAACTATTTTATATATAAAGAGAAAAGAGACTTTGCACAAGCTTTTCTGTTATATTTTATTGTTATTCATGATATAAAATTTATTATAAAATCACATTAAAATGACAATTTAACAAACTTGTAAAAGCTTTCATGACAAGAAGGTTTATTAATGATGAAGTGGTTTTTAAAGAATAAGTAAGACATATTTAAAACAATTTACATTAACATTTAAAACTAAACTGTGGAATATTTAAACATAAATTTATTTTCGTATCGTAAATTTTCATAAAACCATTAACTACACAAAAAAATGCTAGCAGTTTGATACATTTTTTGCCCTGATTTTCCAAAAGAAAATAAAACATAATATTAAACTAAAAGCAACACCTTTTAAAAAACAAAAATATATGTAATATCGGTTTAATTTGATAGTCAATAATAATTTTGGGGCGTACGAAAACAATTTATGGGACCAAATTGCGAACAAAGTCGATCAAACGAAAAAAGAATTGTGAAAATCTGTCAGTAAATTGAAAAGCGAGCAAATTTTTCAAACAAAAGCACAAGAATTTTTTTTTTTTTTGGAAGAGGGGATTTTCACCCCGCTCAAAGATTAATAAAAAAAATATATGGAACGAAACCTCGAGCAAATTCGATCAAACAAATCTGGAATTAGCAAAAAATATTTAACAGCTATAAAATAAATATTATAACAAGATGGGGAAAACAAGCCCCAGATTTTTAACTGCAAGTAAGCCCTTCAAATCAAAAATCAAAATTTTGAAAAACGGTTCATGAATGAAGAAATTACGAAGGTTCAAACACTTTTTTTAAATCGATTAAATATATGTTTTAACGGACAATTAATTCTATAATAAAAATTTCATCCCATAAATTTGTCTGATAGTGTTGTCAAATTTAATACTGACATTAAAAAGAAATATTAATAAAACACTCACCTTCTTCTACGTTTGGTTTCCGTGCAAGCAGTGTCGCATGTTTGCTTTAAATTTTGTTTCTTCTTGACGAACTTCTGAAATACTTTATGAAATAACTTTCATTCATTTATTTTAATAAGAAAGTCACTCCATCTTTTTTTAGCCCAGAGTAAATGAGCGGCAATTTAATTTTATTTATTTTGCCATTTGTTTCTTGCTGGCTGCTTTCTACTTATTAATTAAAAGGAAAAAGTCCTTTTTTAACACAGTCAATTTGTTACAACGAATCATCATTATAACAGGTAAATTAAATATATTATCACTCTGTTGTCTCCCAAAATGAAAATATTCATCAAAAACATAAATGACAACAATACGTAAAAAGTTAATTAATTTCCCACTTAACTCATGGTATGGCTTTTTTAAAATATAATTTACAATTATATTAGAATTAAGAAGTTGAGGTGGAAAGGTTATAACTACGTTTACCACTGCGATTATTATTGCTATTTAAAACCAAAGGTACCTTAATTCTACATCTTAAGCGATTATTAAAGTTACTGTTTAACACACGTATAGAAAAAACATGGTTGATGGAATCATAATCGCAAACTACCATTTCATGTTCAGATTAATGGTTGCAGCTACTATATATTGCATTTGTCATCTAAGGAACATAATATGTTGTTCATAAATCTCCTTTTGACAATATCATTGTATGAACATAGTATGCTCTGACAATGTTAAGCAATTTGAGCGAATTATAGTAGCTATGAAAATGTAATTTTCCTGGTTTATGTGAACAATTTGCTTAGATAAAAGAAAAATGCACACACATATACTTATTAAATTAAATTAAATCAAATTGTATTTTTGATAAATATTTTCAAATAAAAATAAACTTTTCTGGACAAATTAAATTTAATAAAATTTAAAATAATTAACTTATTTATCGGCATATTTGTGTAATATCCAATTGCCAACCAGAAAAATCTTACGTGACAAGAAAGTAGTTTAATCATGTGTTTGAATGACTACGAACTGGTTCGAGGTAGGTGAAACATGCATAATTTTTACACAGGCGTGACATTGGATATCATGCACCAATTAAATAAAAAGCAATACTTCAAAACGCATGACCTAAACCAATGCAAAATCGATGATTTAGATCCGTTTTTTCATTGGTAAAATAAATTAGTTCTAATACGTGACAGATATTTTTCATATGAAACAATTGCAGAAGTAAATGGGTTTTTCAGGAGTTCGACAATGACAATTATAATGAAATCTATGAATACATTAAGAACGCATTATAAAAAAATACATTCTTAAGAAGTCATAAAAAATCACTTCTTTTAGAATCCATTCAATTTTATTTTGCTGGGCATCTTTTGCAGTTCCGTAGTATTCTTTTCGTCATGCTCCAAAGAAACATACATTCGTATATTTAATATACTCCATAAATTAATATGTACTCGTATATGTACCTTAAACCACTGGTGTTGAAGATTTCAGGTGCTCTTTTACTTTGTTTTAAAAATAAATAACTTTCATCATTATAATTATAAATTTTAACATTAATTATTTCACTTCACATCTCCTCGTCTTATTAAATTCTAGGAACGACTGAAGTAACATACGATTGATAGCTATTTTGTTTCTTTTCAGAACACAAACAATGTATGGTCACAATAAACTTTTATAATTGTCATTTGCAAAAGATACTCTTGTAGCAGCGAAAATACTTTTTTTGATACATTCAATTTTTATGGAACGAAACCCAGAATTTATTTTATTGTCGCCTTCAATATTTTAATAATTGAAGAACGTTTAATGCAACTATATTTGCTTCAATGAATCATTATTTGATTTTGGCATATATACTTAGTTGACATGAACATTTTGCAATCATGTCTTTTCTCTGCGTTCACTGATAGTGAATCTCTGAAAATTTTTTAGCACCATTACAACCAATGTGTTTTAAAAACACTAAATGAATTATTAATCCAAAACTTTGGAACGAAGTTACTTTTTTACCATTCCTAGTCCAGTTTAATGTGTGTTACCACAACTATTGCAGTTGAGAAGAGCTTACAATTACAACTCAATTTTAAGCGTTATCAAAAGCACGGTAATTTTAGATTGTCTTCAATCAAGTATAAAAATATTGATAAAAAACGGATTATTCACTTTTAAATACTGAATTCAGTCCCAAAAAAAGATTATTTCCAAAAGGCATCCGACTTGGTAAAAGGCAACAATTAACAGCTTTAGATTGCACGCATGAATCCACGTCCAAACATCATCATGTATAGCAGGAAATACGTAGACATTTATTTTATCTAAAATCATACCTGTCGCATACTTACATCGATCCCTAATAAGGACTATTTATAATTATTTCTAAATTAGAACTTAATTGAATTAAATTTTGACTTACTTCAATCATTTCAATTTCAATTATTTTTTTCTTCATTATCGGTATTAAACATAGACCCAGCAAAATCTTACGTGACAAGAAAGTAGTTTAATCATGTGTTTGAATGGCTACGAACTGGTTCGATTTAGGTGAAACATGCATGATTTCATCGCAGGAGTGATATCGGAGATCATTTATTTATGCACCAATTTAAATAAAAAGCAATACTTCAGAACGCCTGAACTAAACCAATGCATATTCGATGATTTAGATACGTTTTTTATTGGTAAAATAAATCAGTTCTCATACGTGACAGATATTTTTCATATGAAACAATTGCAGAAGTAAATGGGTTTTTCAGGAGTTCGACAATGACAATTATAATGAAATCTATGAATACATTTAGAACGCATTATAAAAAAAAATACATTATTAGGAAGTCTTGAAAAATCACTTTACTTAGAACCCATTCAATTTTATTTTGCTGGGGAGTTATGTCTGTGTAACGCACCGCCTTAGACAAGTCAGCCACATTAGAATGTTCAAATAGAGAAAAAAAATCACAAGGAAAAAATTTTTATTTTATTTTTGTTCATTTCCGGTATTGAACAGAGGCAGGTTTACTCCTTTTTGGAATTGATTCAAGTAAATTTTCGATTAAAATTTTTAATCGCAACTCGTTCTCAAAGTAATCCTAAAATACTTAAATTTATTATGAAAGCAGTGTATTCGCATACGTATACTTTATGGAGAAATTATTATTATACGTTGTATATAAAGTATACGCCAAGTGTTACTTACACTACACCTACAAAACTTTCAACGTATTTCAACGTTCTCACTTAAATTCATCTTAAATTTAAAAAGGCGAATGGCTTGCACTTAATACGGAAAACAATATTTCATGGTAAAGTATAACTAATAAGGAATTTTGAGAAGCAGATAGTAGGCACTTCTGTAAATGTTACATTTCAAATGTATTTTTTAAGGTCAAGTAAAATGTAATGTTCCACATATTATGTATCATTGGAAAGGTCATTAAGTCTAGTTTTATATATCTGCAAAAAAACATTTAGAAAGAAAGTATGTACATATGATATACATACATACATGTTCATATGAATTTATATTGTTTGAAAATATATATATTTTTTTTTATTTTAACTACTGTCGAATGCATAACTATAGTTTTAATTACTTTATAGAATACTATTTTTTTATGCCAGTTTCAATTATTTTTGTTTTTATTGGTTTTCATTGAATTTGAATTTAAGTTCAATCTTTTTAATTGCTAACAATAAACAAAAGGAAAATAAACCGAATAGTTATTTATTTTTACTTGTTTTGCATTTTATTGCATGTGTGCTGTTATTTATTTACTATTAATATTTGTACAATTTCTTTCTTTTTTGTAATTTTATTTAAATTTGCATAAAAGTAATGTAACATTTTTGCTATAATTTCTTTCTCTTATTAAAAGATGCGTTTTTTTTTTTTCTTTTTTGCAAATAAATTAATAATAAAGTATTTATAAATTACTTTTTTTACATAAGTACAAGTATATAAATATAAATAACTAGATGCCATGGTCGTTAAATATCCTGTTTGTTTTTTCTCCTCTTTAAATAACTTAATTTTTTCATTGTGGAAAATGTAGCAGGTGAATGTCACTAGAATAGTGTTGTAGTTGGATGTGTTGGTCTATGTTGTTGTTGTTGTTGTTGTTGTTGTTGTTGTTACGTGGAACATGTACCCGTCTTAGTGGTAATTGTTAAAACATTTCTGCCGGTCATAGTTAATGTATTTTAGAGGAGTAAAGTTTTTTTTTTTTTTTTGTTGCCGCTGGTAATATTTTTTAATCGCACACTTGTGTTCTTTTACCTAAACGTGGCTTAAATTGTACAGACTTTTTCATGACACGTGGAAGAAATTGTCGTGGGACTCCATAATCGTTGGCCATATTTAATGCTCCATCAAAATCATGTCCTCTAGAGGTGGCGCCGGCATCAAACAGTTGAAAATCAATGCTGCGACCGAGGCGTGGTGTTCGTCTAGTGGGTAATTGTCGTTCATTATTTTGCACTACATTAAAGTGCAGCAGAAAAATTATTTAAAAGAAAGAACAAGAAGGTTGCATATAATTAAAAAAAGAAAAGAATCTCGTTAAATATGCAAATTAATAGTACACAGCAAGAAAAAGCTTAAATAAATAAAAATGTTGAAAGTAAATATTGAACATACATTGTTTAAGTTTTTGTAGCAACAAGAAATATAGTAGAGGTGGCATATTTTCCATATCAATTTCCTGTGAGACAGTATTGTCGCCTATCTCTTCTATGAACTCATTAAAGTCTTTATATTCTCCTGCATTGCCAAAACCATTAATCGTACCACCACTACTGCCTCCAAAATCAAGTTCTGAACGTTTTTTGCGTGTTTCGTAGGTGGCTTCACTTTGCAGTTGATGATGATGTTGTTGTTCATGGGGTACACCCAAATTTTTAGCCGTCTAAATTTAAGATAAACAAATATTAATACTATATACATACGTATTATATGTATGTATGTTTGTTTGTATGTGTTTTGTATAAATTATATTTTCTAGCTATATTTAGTTGTCGACAGTAAAAGCACACTTTATTTTTCCAGCCAGAAATTAAAGCAGTTGTCAAAGTCAGAGAAAATTTTATGTTAAACAGGAAAAAAACGTTATGTTGTTTTTCACAAAATGTTTACTTTTCTCTTCACTTCAGTTAAAATAATTTTTGCCGCTTACAAAAAGGAAAAATAAGAACTTTTTAGAAAACGAAATTTATTCCAATATTTTTTTTTTTTTTTTGCAAAAAGTTTGTTTTTGTATCACAAAAATTAAATGTCACATTGCACATGTTTCAGTCGTATGTGTAGAAAAAGTATACATAGAGAAAATAAGGAAAATTTGGTTTCCTTTACGTTATCTATCTATATATGGCATGCTATAGAACCCTCAGACCATGTTTACGCAAAGCTTAACTGACGCAACAATCAAAAATTTATATTTTTTTATAAAAAAGGCCGTAAGAGAGCTAAAATTTTAAAAGGTGCTCTAAAGCGACCAACGTTGCATTTCAAAATCGTCAGCCTTTTAAAGGCATCAATAACAAAATATAAAAATATACTTATACTTTGACTATAATAATCAATTATTTACTTAAAAACAGGTTTTTGATTTAAATTTATTTCTATAAAAAAAACCGGTTTTGCATTTTTCATCTAAGGATCATAATATAGCCTTCAATATAAATCTGATAATCTCATTGTTTGAAAACAGTATGTTCCGCAAATATTTCAATATTTTAGAATGTTTGAAACAACCATATTGGCTTTTCTGGTTGTGGCATACATACTTAGTTGAGATGAACATTTGCCAATCGTATCATTTCTTTGCGTGTTGTGTCAGTATTGTTGTGACCCATAGTGCTTTTACATATTTTAGCTCTCTTATCATAAAATTTTTATATCTAAAAAAATAACAAAATTTTCGCACAACACAACAATTGTTAATGCTTTTATATTAAAATACAAAGTTTTCTTTTTAAACAAAATACAAATTGTCAAATTTAACTGCTTGTAAATTAGTTAAACCAAGTGAAATAGAATTTGCATTACTCAAGAATTTTCAGTTCATTAGCAAACAATTGAGTGAGAAATTATTCGAAAAGAATGCAAAAAAAATATTTCAAACAAGTTAAAGCAAATATTCTTGATGTGTGTGAGTGTGTGTTTGTTTCTTTCCCTTAGAGGCGGAGACCTTTAGCCGGCAGCTGATAAATCTGTAATAAACAAAAATTTGAAGAATAATATCTAAATCAAATTTTGTTTGAATATAAAAACAGCATGATGTAGCGCGAACAAGTCAAAGTTGATAGCACTGAATTCAGGCCAAAAAGTAAAGCCTATTAAGAGGCGCTATTAAAATTAGTTAGTTAATTTATTTTCCAAAAAGCTGAAGTAAAGTGATAATTAATTAATATACTGAAAAACTTATTAAGCATTTAAAATTTTGTGCTGTCATTTTATAAAAATTACATTTTAAGCCTCGCTTCCAGAAAATTAAGTTCTAACTTTTTTAACAAAAAAAACAACTTAGGCCGATGGTATCTATTAAGATTCTAGTATGTTAAAGTTCATACAACTAGTACTTCACGGTCTTGTCAAATTTACACAAAATGGGAATAATAAATAAAAACTGTTATCCAATTTTCCCATTTCACATTATTCGTACAGTTCTTAAATAGATTTTAAAGTGAACGCTATAGAATTGTGACAAAATGAACAAATAATTCCATACAGAAGGGTTAATTTCGTATGCATGTACATTTTTATGGTAATCGCTTACAACTTTCAATATTTACAATGCAAATTGCTGAAGCAACGCCGTCACATAAACGGATGTGAGAACACTTCAAGATATCCCGGTAAACATTTTCTATGAAAGTAAGAAGTGATTGGAACATGACGATATGTAATAGGGTCAGACTGTTAGCGCCCTCTAGTGGAGTCAAAATAGTATTAAAAGTTTTTGTTTCAATGTTTTTTAGGGGACTTTATAGGTATAATTTAAAAATTTCACTAAGGTTTTTTTTATTACAAACATATAACGTTTGCCACTATCATAAAATAGTTCTGATTACCAAGTCTTTTTGCTCCAGCGACATTTTATGTCATGTGTAAATAAGAACTTGTTTGTCATAACTAAAATTATAATTCAAATATTAAAAATCCACAATAGTATATTTTATATGCAAATTCTATGGAACTTCTGTCAACAAAAATAAATTGTCCTAAAATTGTTTTTGTTTTGAGAAATTTTGTTTGAAATTGTATTTTCATATATAACAATAAGCGATACAACCAGGCTTGTGAATTGGGTACTTGCTTCAAATTTTAAACATTGTTCATAGTACTCGTATTGTTAAGAAGATACGTAGAAGAAACTTTTATGATCAACTGTTATCAAAATATTCAGAGGGAAAACAGTATTAACAATATGTGTGTTTACCAGGCACACACACACACACACACACACACACACACAAATTGCATAAATTCTACAATAACAAAATCTAAAATTGTCAGCAAAGTCAAGCCACAATACAATTCATTTACAACATTTTTGAAATTGTAGAGTAACAAAAAAATCCTAGAATTTCATTAACTGAAAGTTGAAACTTAAATAGAAATTTTGAGAAGAAATAATTCAACAATTTCTAAAAGTTTGAAATTTATAAATATTATTACGTGTGCAGCAGAGATTTAAGAAAGTTTAGGTCTTTTGCAATTGATGGGTTCACATACTAAAAACTAATTTTGTTTTAGCTTTTAAGAAGATTAATTTATTCCAAATACAAAATGAATTTACAAGGACTGTTTAAGTGTTTTAAAACATACAAGCAATACAAAAGTAAATTTTTCAAAATACACTTCTTATCGCAGTGAAAAAAATAGCAAGTCAAGGTATGACTACTTATTTATTCGTCCATTTTTTTACTTTAATTTTTCCACATTTTACTTTAGTATTGCACAGGAAGGCCTTGAATTTACATTTATTTTATTATTTCCATGTCCATGTTCTTTTGCAATTTATTATAAAAAATGTTAATTTAATCAATTTAAATATTCGTTCCTTTAAAAAAAACTTTCTTAATTTTCAGGAAAAAAAATTTTAAAAAACTTTCAAAAGTTACACCGCTTTTGCGTGAAAATACTTTTTGTGTGTTTTTAATCACACCAATTACGTACTCGTAGTTAAGCTTTTCCCCTATTTCTTTGTTTTAAAAAAACACGCATTAAACCAAAATATTGTTGCTACAACTTGGAAGTAAAAAATACGTTAACAAAAAAAAAAACACTTATACAAACTTTCTTCAAATTTTTTCTTGTCTTCGCTGCCAGTGACAATGCTTGACTTGAATCCGTATAAATATTTTCCAGCTATAATTTTCTTTTTTCTCTTGCCTCTACTACAGTAAGTGAAGACTTTGCAAACAAAAAGCTTTATAAAATAAAAACGCGTGTGCTTGTTTTTTGCTAGAGTGTGTCATTAAACTTTAAAAATGTTCTGTCAAAATACAATTTTTTGTATTCTTTTTTTATACTCAGCTTTGCATAAAACTCAACATCTGAGAATTAAATTCGAAACCCAGTCAGTTGAACACTTTTATTACACTCTAAAGAGTTTTATGACACACTGCATGCAATTATTGTTGTTGCAGCTATTGCTACTTGTCCTTTTGCAATTTGTATGTTTAGATTTACTGCATGTTACTCTCAATGTGAAAGAAATATTTTTTCAAATATTTCCAGTGAAAAAAAATAGAAGTTGTGTTTATTTTTCACTGTAAATATTCGACAGAAAAATGGTTAGTTTTTTTTTACTACAAATTTGTTAAGAGCCTTGAATTTTTGAAAAGTTGTAAATACGTTTTGTAATTTGGTAATAGCGAACCTAAACAAATTTGAAATGATTTAATCTAAATTCTTCGTCAAATACATATACACAACTTTAGAGAAGTTAAATTTTTTATAAGGTATTTTTAGTAAAATGTACTTTTCTAACACGTCCTTTTTCTACGGTACTTTTTCTAAAAGGTGATTTTTTTAAAACGCTACTTTTTCCACAAGCTAATTTTTCATTAAGGTACTTTTCGTAGAAGTAACGTTTTCTAAAAGCAAAGTTTCTTTAAAAAGGACTACTTCTAAAAGATACCTTTTCCGAAAGGTATTTTTTCTAAAAAGTTATTTTTTCAGAAAATAATTTTTCTAAAACTTTATCTTAAAGGTACCTTTTCTAAAACGTAACTTTTCTAAAATATAACTTTTCTAAGAGGTAACTTTTCTAAAATGGTACTTTTTCTAGAAGGTTTATAATTTTTCTAAAATGTACATTTTTAAAAGTAATTATTAAAATATACTTTTCGTAGAAGAAACCATTTTTGAAAAGCAATGGTTCTTAAAAAAGTACTTTTTGTTTAAGGTATTTTTTCCAAAAAGTTCATTTTCCAAAAAGTACTTTTTATAAAATTTACCTTGACTAACATTTACTTTCTCTAAAATTTACTTTCCCTAAAAAGTAGTTTTCAAAAAGTATAAAATTACCTTTTAAATATATCTTAAACGATTAATTTTAATATAGTGCTTTTTAAAAATCGAAAAGTACCTTTTGCATTTGCAAGTGCATTTTTAAAAAAGTACCTAAAAAAGTGCCATAATTTTTTTGAAAGTGGGGAAAAAAATTTCTGATTTTTTTAACGACTTATAAAGTACTTTGTTTTTGGAAGGATTTTCTTGCAGTTTCATCATCGAAATATAAGCGGCCATCTAAAATATTATTGCATACATCAATCAAAAATTATTCTCTAAAAAATTAAACCAAACTTTCTTAAAAAGCCAGATACGAGTAGAAGATAGCTAACGACTCCTTATTACTCGCCTACATTTATGCCGATTTCTCCGATATGTATTTATTTGTTTAGATTTCCTTGCTTCCAGCATTTTTGTTAAAAAGGAAACCTAGTTTTATCACTGCTATTTATCAACCTACAATGACTTTATTTTTCTTATCAACAATGAAACGACAGTGATAAATTTCCGCTCAGATTCAATAATCTTACCTCATTTCGGGTTGGCTTAGACATGCTTGTAGCGTAACAGCAAAATGCGATTAAAACAAAAGTTAAACAACTTAAAGCAGTCATGATAAGACCTAAATGCTGTCAGTTTTCTGTTTTAGCAAATTTTCCTTTAGCTGATGTGACTGGTTATCGTTTTCTGTTTTCTATTTTGTTTTTTTTTTTTATTAGTTGAAAGCACAACAACCAACTGAGTGATGGCTGTTATTTAAAAAATCAAACAATTTTTTTTTTGGTAAAATATATTTTCACAGTTTACAACTTATATTTATTTTCCTCTATTTTTTATTATAATTTTTAAATATGTATGTATATGGAAAGTAAAAAAAATAGTATTTATTTGAACTTTAACACCATAAAGCTTTGGTGGAACTGATAAGAAAACAATTGTAAATTCCAATATTTATAGGACAAATTTTGCTGGCCATAAAAGAATAACATTATTGATGCCGGTCAAAGATAGATATTGATGATGGTCATAATAATTGTTTTTAGTAGAGATAATGCTAATATGTTGGACAGCCATGACAAGATAGGATTTTGTTGTCAATGTTGTTGTTATTCTAGTTGTGTTGTTTTTATTGATATATACATGACTTAATTTATTTACAAGTCAAAATGTGCAAGTGGTGATGTTGACAAGCGAAATTAATTTTTTTCTTGTTTTTTTGTTTTTTGCACTGTAGGAGTTTGAGAGAGAGATTCAATGGCATGCGAGAATTTTGTTGGCCCTACACAATATGTTTCAGCCAGTCATAGATTTTTATATTTAATTTAAAATATGTTTATCTACTATTTAGTAAATTATTTAAATCTTATTAAAATGCGTTGAAATCAAATAGGAAAAGCTTGTTTTCCATGTCTGCTTCAACCCAACATTTAATAGAAACTTTATCACCTCCAAAATATTAAAACAAACTAAAGATATTTTCAAAGATTGGAAAGCATTTTTTTCGCTTAACAATGTTTTCCATCTCTGCATCAAGTATGTATTTGTTAGAAATTATATAATTTCCGAAATAAGCTGGCCATTTTGATAAAATTTTTATAACTACTTTATTTATAGACAATTGTTAAAGTTTAACTATATGAACTTTGGTATGAAAGAGAAACCAAAGAAAGCTCAATTGAATAATAAGACAAGAAGATGGTGAATTTCCAAACTATTAATATGAAAAAATCTGTTGATAAGCTTTTGTGAGAATCAGCAGAATTATTTATTGATAAAAGATATTAAACTACTTAATTGCAGTTACAGCGATTGGCAGGGAGGTATAAGCATACAGTGACTATCAGGATGAGACCATGATTGACCGTGGTGTCAAAATTTTATTTGTCTGAAATTGTCTTTCAAATAAAAAATAGTTTAATTATAAATTAAATTTTACGAACTAAGGCCTGAATAAATACAATTAGTAGAAGAAATAAAAAAGTGGTAACATATAATTTTTTTACAACATACACAAGAAAAAACTTTACACAAAAAAAATTCAAAGTATAAATCAAATGGGTGCAATTTTACATTATTCCTAAACAAAAAATTTCTTGGGATTAAACATCATTCAGTTTGACAAAAAAAAAAATCAAAGTTTATGATTATTTTTACTTTCATAATCAAACATCGAAAAATAAAATAATTATTTTATTTAAATAACCCAACAGTTTCAAACGTAATAAAAAATCTATTTAGCCTAAAGAGATAAATGTAAATATTCCAACAAAGAAAAAAAAAATGTGCTAAATCTAGGACAATAGCAGGATGATAAATACTGATTTGCTTGTTGTTGGAAAATTGCCTCTGAAAGTATTGTGTCAAAGTGTTAAAGCATAAAAATACAAGAAAAAGTTACATAAAGTGTTAAACACTGCAGGCTATCACATCAAACTTCAAATATTTTTATACATACAGTAATCCCTGCTTAAATGAGTTTCCGGTTTTATTATTCCAAACCTGGTAGCAAAGAAAGATAACCTCAAATATTGGATTACAAAATTTTTACTTCAATGCAACCCGCTTAAAAGCCTTCTCTGCTTAAGTGAGTCATTTTATAGAGACAAAGTTTTTAATATCTGAGAAAATCAATCACTTAACCCACTATTACATATGCGTAACGTTGATATTTTTAATCTTCAGTAAATTTCTAAATAGCTAAATAAATGCCAATCCAGATGCCAATTTAGGTACTTTTCATCTGAGATAATCACTTAACTAATAACTGCATATGTATGTGTGACGTTAGTCTTCAATAAATGCTTAAATAACTAAATAAATGAGAATCCAGACGCTAATTTAAGTATTTTTTATATATATTATCTGTCCTACGGCCATAAATCAAAGAGTAACCTCTTCTGCTTTTGTTATGTTGTGTCAAGTAGATTTGTTAAACATGTATTCATAGAAAAGCCTGTTTTGACTCTATGGAATTATTTATAATTTAGTAACTTGGAATATATAAAATAATTGCAGCATCGGAAAAAATTTAATTAGAAGGATCGATCACAATGCGCCACATCGAGAATGCTCCCACTTTGTACTGCGATAGCTGTAATGCAGTTGATTCATGATATTTCACAAACTTTTAGAAATTTTTAAGCATATGAGTGTGACTGGAACTTGAAGCACATGACGTCGCAAGTTAATGTGATACAAAGGAATCCTTTAAGGACGGATAAAAACCCCCTGAGTTTAATATCACTGATATAGCATCACTTTTTTTATATAATTTTTAATAAAAGTTGCAGCGCCAATTTCTAAATTTTATACAAATCATGTTGTCAATCTTATAAATACCTTTTAAATATGGCCTTGACATCGGAAAAT
The DNA here is from genome assembly GCA_947311025.1 of Lypha dubia. NCBI lineage: Eukaryota > Metazoa > Arthropoda > Insecta > Diptera > Tachinidae > Lypha > Lypha dubia. The sequence goes on from OX371260.1 coordinate 42,600,021, forward strand.
ATGTTTTACAAGATATGATTATTCACTCAAAATTGGTAAAATTAAATATCTAATTTCAGTGATCAAGTGCCCACAGCAGATATAAAAATTGTAAATTTATACACACATTGTACATATGTAAAGATTAAATAAAGTTTAAAATGCAAAAACACGAATGGCTCACCGTAAGTACAAAACAAAATGTTCTCTCATAAGTTGTTGCTTATAAGGATTTTTGAGACGTGCCTAGTAGGCACTAATACATAATGTTACATTAAAAGAGTATTATTTAAGGACATGCAAAATGCAAAACACTACAAAATATATATCGTTGGAATCGTAGTTAGGTCCAGTTTTTATTTACCAGCAAGGAAATTAAATTTTTCCAAAAAATGTTTTTTTGATATTGAAGTCGTTTTGTTTTTTTAACTTGGGGCCTTTTTATATACAGAAATATATCATTATATTTTAAGAAAATGGATTATACATATTTTTATCATTTATTTTTTAATTTATATTCAATTTTTCTAAAAAGACATATCGCAATAAATAATAAATATTTTTATATAGAATGATCCCAATGTTTCAGAATAAAAGTGTTTTAGAGCAACACTATATGTTTTATAACTGCACTATGCTGGATTAAGCGGGGATTACTGTATTCTCATAATACTCTTCATTTTAGCACAATGAAAAGTCATCCCTCTTCACCCCTTCCCAAGGTGTTCATGCATATCAATCTTGACCCATTACAAATTTGGTTCCATTTGCAACAAGTATGCGATAACAAATTTATTTATCGACAATTTAATCTCAATTGAAATCTTCTACTGAGGTGGCGATTACATATACACACTTTTCCATACATACATACACACACACACAATTTCAACTTACATATTTCCAAAGCGTTGAGGTATATATGTTTGAGTATGCAAATACAAACATATTTATCCTGTCTCCTTAATTTAAAATATTTATTATATTGCTCTTTCTCTCTTGGACAGACAGTCTGAATAGCAAATATATAAATGTGTGGGAAGGTTCTGAGGACGACGCAGCTAAATGTTACAAATCAATCAATCTTCCTTAAAACAATGTGACAAATGTCACAGCTGTTTATGTGTTCGATCATTTGTTATCTCAACATAGAATGTATTCAATAAGTGTGGGATTGGATTAAAAGCTGAATGGATTTTTATGCTCATGTACATATTCAAAGTAAAATTACCAAGTCATATCCTCATTTGTGTACGTGTGTGTTTGTGTTTTTGCTGGAAAGCAGAAAAAATAAATTAATATCTATGAGTGTAAGAAAGTGTAGAGCACAAGAAATTATTGAATGGATTGAGGGAAAGCTAACACAAGCGTTTCTCAAAGGGGGAGTCTTCAAGTAAAATAATGAAGAAGCTTCTACTGTCACACGTCTGAGGAAAATAACTAGAAATCAATAATTGCGATTTTCTTTTTAAATTATATTGATCCATATATGATTATGCACTTTGTTCCTAATATTTATAATGAAAATTGTTTTGCTTAAAGAAAAATAACCACATAGTTTCAATACCCTTTTGAGCAAAATAATTGGATGTCAAATATCAATTATCCCTATCTTTTTTGCCAACTTCAGAATAAGGAGGAGACGGTTAAATTGAATTTTCTATTTTGTTTTGTTTGTTCCTTCATAGAGTTCCGTACACCAAAATTTTTTAGTCTCGCTAGGATGTCCGTCTTGACCATCCGTCTAGCTTTAGCACATTTCTATCTCGAGAACTGCAACAGAAAGAAACATGAAATTAGCACAGAATATACAAATTCCACTACAGTTTCGATAATACATATATGAAAAATTAAAGGGTGCACCAAAGCAAGCAAAATCACATGTTGAAATTTGAGTGTATATTTTGAACCGTATTATACACACATTTATTATGTTCACAAACTACAAAAAAAATTATCTAAATATTTGAGACAAACCCTTAGACATCATTCCAAGAAGCTCCAAGAGTACAAATCTTCTACTTGATTCGGAAAACCGATTTTACGTACAGACAAACGGACAGACTGACAGACGGACAAGGCTAATTCAAATTCCCTACCTAAGAGGATCTAGAATATAAATATGTACTTTATGGATATGATAAGAAAATTGTGGAAATTACACACGATAAAGATCGTGGAAAAGGGTATTCTCTTCGGTAATGTTATTTTTAAATAAGAAATATATGTTATCAACTACGACATGCTTCAAAATTATCAACTAAGTACTATTCTTCTAGTGAGGTCACGTACAAGACGAAAACAAAATAGTTATAGGAAAAACAACACCAAAAAAAAACGCTAAGCTTCAAAAAAACGCAGAAAATTAAAAAAAACGGCAAATGGAAAAACCGTTAAAACGTCACATACAAGACGAAAACAAAATAGCTATAGGAAAAATAACACCAAAAAAAAAACGCTAAGCTTCAAAAAAACGCAGAAAATTAAAAAAAACCGCCAAATGGAAAAACCGTTAAAACGAAAAAAATTGTAATTAAAAAAAAAATTATTTATAAAGATAATAGAAAAAACTTTTAAATTATATTCTTAAAAGAACTCTTTAAATTTTCAAATAATTTCTATCAACCTACTGATCACAATCCCCAAAACATTTTATAATTACGCCCTTGTCTGATTTACCCCAAACTTTACTTTGTTTGAAACCATCTATTTTTATTAAACATTTTTGTTTTCCTATTTAATGACAAATTTAGATTTAAATAAAAGAGGAAAAATATAGTGTTTCTTTTTCTAAATTATCGTATAATTTATTATTTTGACACTAAGTAGCATGACAGTGTTGATTTGTTAATTTTTATACAAACAAATTTAGTATTTTCAAACAAGTAGCAGGATGTGCAGCAAAATATGTAAAATGAAATAAAATTCTTGCATTACAAATAAGGAAGCAGCATACTTCCATCCAGTATATTTTTCTAGATGAAATAAGTTTTTGAACATAGAAAATTTTTTTTTGTCCGAAAAAAATCTTATTGTTAAACGAGTAACTTCTGTATCTTGAATTATTTCTCTTCTATTTTGTATAAAATTTTATTTATCATGTGAAGTTTCAAAAATTCGATTTCTTTCCACGACTACGGTGTACAATTTTTATCGCAGCAATTCATGTTGTTTTGTCAAGAGGGGTAAAATATTCACTGAATTGACAAGAATATTGAAAGAGAATATACAGTTGATCTCACATTGTTTTCCACTTAAATGTTTCTTCAAACATGTTTGCTGGGACATTGCATGTATGAAAGCAAATACTCATCCCGGATGTTTATGTATTAAAATTGGTATGTGTGATTTTAACTATGTGTGCGGCTATGCGTATACACACTGCTGATTGTATTACAAGCAAAAATTAGAAGATTTTAGTTTTATTTCATCCGTCCAACGTTTGCGTTCACAGCACAGAATTTGTATGAGTGTCTGGCTGTGTATGACTGTGTGTGTGATGTCTTTATGTGTTCAATTTGATGAAAATGCCGAAATTTTTTTTTTTTTTATATATTATATTTTCAAATTACGTTAAAATTATTTTTGTAAACGAAGATGTGTTTGCAGTTGCCATGGGATCCTTGTTGAGAACAATTAACGTGTGTTTGTGTGTGTGTGAGTGAGAAAGTAATGAAATTTTTAGTGATAATATTAAAATTTGACAATAAATTAAACAAACTAATTAAATTAAACTAATTGCCGCGTTGTTAAATTGTAATTTCCAGATGTTTTAATGAAATATTTTAATATTTCATATGAAGTTATTTTAATAACTAGCTTTTACCCACGGCTTCGCTCGCATTGAAGCTATACTGTAGTAAATTGATTGGATATTGACGTGACTGTCGGTAATACAGTGCGACGGTATTACAGCACTGGAATGCTAGATGGCGTTGAAGTAGCAAAAATTTAAGATTTTTTGACAAACAATTTTTTTATCTTTCGTAAGAAATAAAATTTTTTTTAATAAAATGTATCCTATGTTACTTCTAATACCTCCAAGAATATGTGTACATAGTTTCATGTTTGCGGCTTAGTAGGTTTTGCGTGAAAGCGCAACAAACAAACGGACATTCACATTTATAATATTAGTATGATTGTAGTTTTGGTGTTTGGGTAAAGACCACATAGAAAAATATGTTTTTTTAAATATTGTTTAGAATACGATAAAATCAACTGCTTTCGGCAAAAATTTCGAATTTTAAAATATTTAAATTTTTTATGGCTTCATGCTAGTTTTGCTAAGCAAAAGTTTTGCAATGAATTTTCTCATTTAGGTATCCTACATGAAAGTTTTTCGTAAATTTTCCAAATAACACTTCATATCTAACTTTTAATATTTTTACAAACATTAAAAAAAAAATAAGGAAGCTGGTTATGGGGTATACCCTAATGTAGTACATATACGAGTACATACTCTATATTGATATCTTTCTGAATTTTTTTTGTATACAAATATTTTTAAATTTCTATTCGTACTCTTTAATTTCTGCATACCTAAACTGTAGCAGCTGCTATTTTAGGGTTCTCTCTCTCTTATTTCAACTAATTATTTACTATTTGCCAAGTCAATTTAAGCAATTAACACTTTCCTTCTCCCTATCATGCAAACAGACTCACGGACATTTTTCCAAATGCAAACAGCAGCATAACAGCAAGCTCTTGTTTTATTATAAATTACTAAAATGTACTCGCGTCACTTTAAGACTCGTATGTTCAATGGTATGTACATATGTATTAGTATATTTTTTTTTTGTATTGATGTACATAACATCTACATGTATGTGTATTAATGTGTGCGTGACTGTATTTATTGTTTGCATGCATGAGTAAATTCTAACATGATTATTGCGGGAAATAGTGTTATTTCACATACAATTAACTAAAGTTTTCGTGTAAAACATTAGAGATCGACCATCACAAACAAATTGAAAAATGATTTCGATGTCAAACAAACATTTTTTTTAATACGTAAATTATAGGAGTTATTTATAGGGCGTTTTCTTTATGGGACCTCCATGCAGGGGATGACTCTTGCTTATTCCATGCATTGTGCCAGAACAAGGAAGAGAAGTATAGAGTAGAGAAGATAGAGGTTGAAATTGTAGAAGGCTTAATTATTTTACAATTTTGCTATTGCGCGTTCTTGTTAATTATTAGAGCAGTGTAGCAGCGCCTCTAGTAATAATTAGATGCTTTAAATTTCAGTCATTTTATTAATTGTTTTAGTTCACTGATGATTCTACCAACCGTATCAAACGCTGTCGGAACAGTTTTTTGGTGACCAGTTCTATGCCTTAATCACTTAACAGTCTTATTATCTACTAGATTTAAATATCAGTATTATTTTTGCCCATATTTGAGTACAAATACTGGAACAAAAAATCACAGTAGCTGAGAGTATTAGTATGTATTGATTTTCAGGTCGCTACACCATCTCAATAGCTTTCGTTATTTACACCACTTATCAAGTTGTATACTACCGAGTAAAAATATCGAAAAATTTTACCAAAGAAATAGAATAGGAGAATTTGTCTTGCAACTTCTTGCAGAGCTCTGACTGCTTATTAAATATTCGAACCGCTCTTTGTTTGATATTTGCAAAACAATATTGTTTCAGATGTAAATATTTTGCAGCTTCCTTTTGTTATTTTTACAATTTCAAAAATAGTACATGCGAAATTTCATTAGAATTATAAAACTTTACACAAGCCTATTAGTGGCATCTGCATAATTCAAACAATATCAGTTCATAAGTCTTTTAAATAGTAAAATAATTTCATTAAAATAATGAAAAAATTTTATTAAGCTAAAAAAATAAATTCGCTAGAAAAATTTAATAATTTCAATAAAATATTTTCTTTGGTTAAGTTGGATCTGTAAAATTCCTTCATAACAGTGTCGGAAAATTTTTTTCTAATCCAACGAATGATTGTTTCATTTTAATGAAGCTTTTCATTAGATCTATGTAAAAAATTCATACATTTAATCGTTTTAACCAAACTTATTTCACAAATCTAACGAAACATATCGTTGCTTTACGTTTTTCATTAAATTAATTTTAAAGTTCACAGTATTAATAACTTTAACCAAACTTGTTTCACTAAACACATGATTAATGTCAAAACACATTATATTAATGAAGATATTTTTTAAGCTATTGCATAGCTTCTATCGCGGGCTTTGAGGCGACCGAATCAAGAAATTTTGAAACGTTGTTTCTTAAGTCTTGTTTTTTTGAAACGAAAAAACCTAACAGTAAGTTTTTAATTACTTTGTTCAACCAAAAACTGGTAGGCAAAATAATTTATATACCAAAACGTAGGTATTTAGGTCCACTATAAGCTACAAGTGGTCCGATCCCCGAACTTTTTTTTTAAATAGACCGCTTTGGAAATTTTTTAAATTTTCAGTGTTACCACTTTTACCGGGAAATTTTCCGGGATTTCTGGGATTTTGAGGTTATTTTTGTCCAAGTTTTTGCGAATTCCCGTCCAGTTTTGCCACTTTACTCGGGAAATTTTCCGGGATTTCGTATTTTTGTCCAAGTTTTTGGGCATTCCCGAAGGTGGTTTGTGTCTTTGCTAAAACTTTGTGTCTCGACTAAACACAAGTGTGTCTTGGCGAAGTGTGTCCAAACTATCAAGTTGCGTTGAATAAGCAGATATATGTATATATATATGCATATAAAAGAAAGTCGTTTGTTACACTATTTATAACTCAAGAACGGCTGAACTGATTTGGCTGACAATTAGTGGGCAGGTAGCTTAGAACCAGGAGAAGGACATAGGATACTAAGGTAAAACACTTTTTACCTGGGGGACTAGGGTGCCCCTTCTTTGTATGGGGTACTTCCAGTATAGCTAGAAAGCTGAAATTGAAATTGAAATTGCATAAGTTGATAAAAAAAATGCTATGCAATAGCTTTACCCCGGCAGTCCCCGAATGCCACACGTTTTTTTATGGTGTTGTGGTCTTCTTTGCTTACTTTCTCTTTTCTAACCACCAGAATGATAAAGCTCAATGTTCTGTCTCTAAAGCAGAAACTGCAAGTGAAAATAATTTATTCAAAGTAGCTGCTGCAAATAGTTGCCAGAATAAACTTTAAATATTTTGATAAATATAAAAATATCTGAGCGCAAATTAAATTAAAAAACAATTTTTCGTACTAAAAGTTTCCCTAATTTTTGTAATTTTTTTATGTTTATATTATTCTTTTTCTCTCATGTCCTGTACATACATGTGTCGTTTCATAAAACACAAAACGCCCTAACTAATTTTAATTTTTCATTAAATATTTTGAATTCTTACAGGATGTTTATTATTATGAATGATCTTACAAAATCAAAGAAAGTTAAAAAATAATTGATATACATATTGACAAATATTTTTACTAGTCAAGTCTGCTCCCTTTTTGATACTTTTTTAATAAAACCGCAATTTTAATTATATGAAGTCTTATATTTTTTTAATAGTGATGAATGAGTTTCTTGATGAAATTTATCGGAATTCATGAAAAAAATGCGACTTTTTGTTAGTTATGGCATTTTGCGTTTTAGGTAACGTAATATTAAATATATATTTTCGAATATAAAAATATTCCATAGTTAAATCTCATTGAATTTTCAAGAGCGTCATACCACGAACACTATGTGGTGGCTATTTTATTATATTTGCATTCTTTTCAACATTTCCTTCTATTGTTTCTCGTTAAACCAGCATACGTAATCACTTTATAAGAAAAACTCTTCAAAAAAATATGAAAAATATATAATAAAATGATGGGAAAATTGCGCCCACGCTCCCATTCAAAGATGACCTTGGTTGTTATGAAACAAATTATGCCGAGAAAATATTTTTTGTCGAATATATGTATGTACATGAGAATATATGTATGTATATTTCTGTTTTGTATGTGTTTTCCTAGTTCACTGGTTTTTTTTTAGTATTGAAGCTCGTTATATGCTTGGGAAGTGTGCTTAAGTATTTAGAAGAGTTTATAAATGTGTGTTTGCCTTCATAAGAACATACATTCATACCATACACTGAGGAAATGAAGCTGATATGCAATAGAAATTAAGAAATAAATAAAAGAAGACGGAGGAATGCAAGTTAAAGCATACACAAAAAAATGTATTGTCCATTTTGTTCCATTTAACACTTTTTTAAGTAAGTGTTTGTTTATATTTTTTTTTTCAATTAATATTTTAACGTTTATTTTAATTATTTTAATTTTCGTTTGAATGAATTCAAGGTGACAGTAAGTAAGATCCATTTTTTATAAAATCAGTCTTTGTTTCCATTAATATAATTTTTATTGAGGGTTTCATGTTACCAAGATTGAATATTTTAGGATTTGTTATAACATTGAAATAACCAAAGGACAAGAGTAGAGAAGAGAACAACTGGATTATTGTAAAAGATTATTTAAAAGTAAAACTTTTTTAGACTTGTAAGCTTTTAAATAAAAAAATACTAATAATAAAAGAGTACACATAGAACTATTTGGTATGTTAACATGAAATTGCAAGAAATGACTTAAAATGACATAACACGTCACGGCATTACCTAACGTGATACGGCATACATGTGACAGGTCACTATATCCATTCAAATGCATTAGTACCACTCCCAGTAGAAGCCATAATAGAACCTTTTGGTGCCGGTCTCCAACCTCCCAACGAGGCAACTTTCTATTTACTCCATCAAGTAGCAACATCTTCAACATGAATTATTAATAATTTATCATTCAAACACAGCGGCCACAGCACTGTCACAAAGACTCAGGCTGATGTGCGAGCAGTGACCAAGAATTCAAACGAAAGCTGACGCACTAATACTACAATCAGCAAAGTTTTCACAAGAAGCAGCACGCATAATCTGAAGCAAATATGGCTCTAACTCTATGCCCAACTTCTTAATAACAGCAGATGGTTACATAGCCACAGATTTCATTAAATCCAACGTCTTACCGCCGTTTTATCTCTATGGAATTTGGCTACATCGGCATTGGACTTGGGTAATTCATGGATTTAACAACACTAACGGAATAATAATGGTATCGAAACATCATTATGACTGTTCAACATTCCGTATATTAAAAAATGTTCTCATTTATCACCACGTTCTAGAGATTTTTTTTTATAAAAATGATTTAATTGAAAAAATTAAATTTTACAAACTTGAGGTTGAAAAATTAAAAATTTCTTTGGATTAAAAAGAGACTTTTTCAAAAATCATCAGTATCTCTTAACTAACTATCAGTTGGAAGATATTAAGACAACACCTTCAGCTATAACGATCGAAGAAGCACCTAGACAAGACATAAGAAAATTTTAGCAAGAATGTAAGCTGCCATTCAAATTAAAAAAAAAACGTGGCAAAAATCCCAGGACCACTTCGGCACTTTCCGGGGAAACTACTGCCGCAATAAAATCTCGGAAAATTTGTAATAAAAACAGCAGTCGGAATTTAACTTTTCTGCCGGACTTTCACTTTCAAATAAAGATATTTAACCACACTCTTCTCAAAATAAAAATATGTATAAACATATTCGGAGTTATACTTTCGATGCCAGAATACGGTACTTTAAAACTAAAACTTTTAAGATTCGAAATATGAGCACTTATTGCATTAACAATTTTGAGTATCTGAGACAATTTCAAGAACTAAAATATGCAACATATATTTGATACACGATATTCCAATTAATTTTATTCTAATAAATGAATTATTCTATTGACATGTAAAACTTCATTACTTTACGTTTAATTCAATGAGAATTATTGCCCGTTTAAAAAAAAAAACCGAAAAATCTGTCAACAATTACCCAATTTGTTCTCGAAAATTAGTTGTCATATTTTGATTGTTATCATAGAATAAAACTCTTCAATATAAACTTATTTCGAGTGTTAGTTTTATATTTGTTCAATTAAGTTTTTTTATCTGCCTGAGGAAATCCTTGTCTCATTTTTTTTAAAGTAAAAAAATTTTAATGTATAAACAAATAAAATTGTCCAGCCAAATGTCAATGTTGGATACAATTTCCGTTAACTCTTTTTGGAACTTGCTAATATAGACAAGAGCGCCTTTCATTTCACATATTTTAAAAAAAGCTACATACTCGTATATTATAAATAAAGGACTAAGTAATAAATATAATAGTTTAGCAGCAGCAACAGTGGTTGTAGTTGGTTAATTGAGTAAATAAGCAATAACCAAAAAAAAATCCACAAATATACCAGTATATCATACAGACTACGAATATTTGCCAAAAGAACAACAGAAAAAATATTTTTCTTAAAAAAATTACTTGCTTTACTTACATTTCTATTTTTATCTGTTTTTTTTTTTATGTGGCAAATAAAACGCAAAAATAAAACTGGAATTTGAGAAAAAGATATAAAGTATACTCGTGCTTTGTTAGTAACAAAACTAAAGTGTCTACTGAAAACGCTTTAGGTGTTTAGATAGGAGAAATAACACATTTTGCTGACAGAACACAAAACCAAAAAGACGACAGTACAAATACCGGTATAAAATAAACACCTAAAAGTATTTTGTAAACCAAAAAATACAAAAAAGAAGAAAAGTAATAAAAGAAATATGTACTAGAATATCAGAGTTGAAAGCTAATATTTTCAATGCCACAATAATGGTGGATAGCAAGTAAGTGACTCAGTATCAATCAATCTAATCCTTGATAAAATACCAACAAAAATTTCAACACAACGAAAACCAAAGAAAATACAAAAATAAATAACAACAATCATCAATAAGAGAACTTATTTATTTTAACATTTGCCGAAATGTTTTATTTTGGAATTTATTTTTTTTAATGCTTTTAAGTGAATCAGTTATAACACAAGGCAACAAAATTAAGTTGTTTTATAATAACTGATATTCACTGTAATTTCCTTATTTAAAAAAATAATCCAAATATGAAATTCTAAAGATAAGTTTTTTTAAACTTTTTTATACTCTTCTTATACGCAAATTTACCAATTCAGGAATACTTTTGCGCTGATGCTATTGGCAGCGATATATAAAATATATTTATAACTTTACTAGTTGCCTAGTGTAATTTTCAATATACTTTAACTTCAAAAGAAAAATAAAATATTTATCTGAAAACCTTCTTGTTCTAACAAAATAAATTACATTTGATTAATGGCAAATTTGAAGATTAGTCAATAATTAATGAAAAACAAACAAATCTATTTGTAGGCTGTCACTGCCACTCATATTGTTCATAAATTTACTTTAGCATCGAAGGCGTATGAATATTTTTTGCTAATACTTATATGCAATATAAATCATACGCTACTGTGTACTACATAAATAGCCGCAGTTAGAGTCTGGTAAAAGAAAACTATTCGAATATGTATAGTATTTTCATTGCAATGCGAAGGCATTTCCGTAATAAATAATTCCTATATCACTCACTGTATCACTGTCAAAAATAACAGATATATAGTATTTTGTTTTTTCTGTTATCTTAAGGAACAAATTTTGTAATATTCTCCTCTCAAAAGGAACGTATTTGGGATATTTTCCCAAAATATGATTACTACACAAAAGTCGCAACTCTTAAGATATTGTATTGCATCCTTATATATACTACTAGCTGAGCACCCCAGCTTCGCACGACTCACGACTTTCACGAAAAATCATACCTCACGAACGCGTCTACCGATTTCGTGCAAACTTTAGAAAAACCATCTACACGACCATACGAACAAACCCTAAAAATTTAATAGAATTAGGTTTGGCCGTTCGTGAGTTATAAAGTGACAACACACTTGCAACAATTTTTTTTATATATATATAGATAAATCAATATATATATATGAAAACAAACACTGTGAAATAATATTATAACACAAAAATCTAAGCACATATTCTGCTTCAACAAGATTTTAAAATATTTCAATGCAAAACTTTATGATTAAAATTCAATGTTCATCATCATCAGCATCATCATTACCATCACTTCATAAGCCTCTATCTGCTTTTCTCTCCAAAAAAAATAAAAGCATTAAATGCCGTATAATCTCTTCTAAACTGTTATCAAATATTGATATTTATAATGATGTTCTAACAACTAGTTACGTTGTACTGCACAGTGGCAAATAAAACGTATATTTCCAAATTGTTGCTTAGATATTTATCGAAATTTCGAATGAAGCCACTTATTCATAAGACGACTATTAAACAAAGTTGTAAAATATGCGCAACACTCGAAAAGAATTTTATTCCTTAACAGATTTTATGAAATTCTGCTCCACGGTATGCTGGCAAAACGGACTGCACAAAGTTAAGAGGAAAATAAACACAAACTCTAAATTAAACAGTAAAAGTATTATTTACTGGTTGCAAGTTCAAAGTACACAATAAAAGAAAAAAGTTTATAGGGTCCGAAAGAAAAATGGAAAAAAGAATGAGAAAAAGGGTGCTTAAATGAGATATTTAAGATAAAAATTTATACATTTCAATGGAATCCAATCGCAACAATAGAAATTTATTCACATTTATTCTTATTTACACCATAAAACTTTAATGGCCTTTTTTACTATTTCTATGATGATTTTTTTCCATAGCATAAATAAGGATATAAATTATAACGCTTAATCAGCGGTGTAATAAAATTGAAACTAGTTTATCCCTAGAGGCAATTATTTTCATTTAGTTATTTATTCGTTTATGCTTCTAACAAACTATTAGCGCTTGTTCAGGCTAAATATAGTTCCAAAGCAATTTATGATGAGCGTATATTTAATATCTTTTTATTTTCCCTCATGATATTTCAATAAATTCTTAATAGTCTTGATTTAAGCATTTTTGTTGCATTTAGAAAAGTTCTATCTGCAAGTAAATTTATTTTAAAATGAGGATTTCAAGATTTTCCACTTTCATTCACTAAAACAAATTGCAACAGGTGGGAATTTTAATTTTACCTACAGAGTTAAAGTTTTCAAAATCCAATTCAGTCGTTACAACTATTTAATTTAAAATATAAATTTGGATTTTCTTGCGAACCGAAGCTGAAAAGGAACTTTATTGTCCGTCTGTATGTCTGTTTATCTGTTTTTATGTGTCACAATCTTGTGTTACGAGAACCGTAAAATCTAGTTACTTCTAATTCAAATGATACTTTTGTACACAGATTTTGTAGCATAAAGACTACTAAACATTGGGTGCGTTCAGCCGACACAGTTTGCTACACAACTATTGCTCAACAATCTGCTGAACGCTTTGATTATTGAGCGATGGGCGAACATGTTGAGTGAGCGCTCAGTGTTTTAGGTAGCAAAGAAAAAGTATGATACATTTCATCAAATTACGATATTTCACTTCAGTTTGACTTTTGAATCAAATTTCATAATATATTTTAAATTTTATTTCTTTTAAATTCACAAATAAATATTATGGAATCTTTTTACAAAATGAAATTTAATAATTTTAATTGAATAGTCAAATTTGTTGCTATTTTTGACAAAAAAGTGTGCAGATCGTTCAGAAAAATTAATCAAATCAAAACCTGCTACATCTACATAAATTGTTTAGTAGCAGGTTTTTCTGCTGAACGCGCCCATTATAAAGTAGGAATAGCTGCTCTAGGCCAAAACTTGTGTTTAATAAGGGAGTATATCTTCCATAATATAAAAATTTACCAAAATTAAATTAATTGGCTAAATGAGAAAAATCGCTGAGAGTAAAAATAATCCGTAAAAGCGAAAAATCGCTAAAAGAATAAATACCGCTAACAGAAAAATATCGCCAAGAGCGAAAAATCAGTAAAAAAGAAAAATCGCTGTAAGCAAAAAAAAATCTCTAAGAGCAATTAAATCTCCTAAATGAGAAAAATTGCTGAAAGAAAGAAATCTGTATAAACAAAAATACCACTAAGAAGCAAGAATTGCCAAAACGAAAAATCGCTAGGAGCAAAAAATCGCTAAAAGCAAATAATACTTCAAGCGAAAATTTGATAAAAGCAAAACAAATCTCTTAAAGCGAAAAACCGCTTCGAATAACAAACGCCGAGTCTTAAAAATACGTGTCCCTTCTATAGTAAAATATTTTATAAAAATGCTAACTGCAAAACCGCCGAACTATAAAAATTTAAGCAAGTCGTAAAAAAAAGGAAAATATATTACCAAAAAAAAATTACGTTTTATAGGATTGACCGTTTGATTTGGTTTTTCTAATCATAATTCTCTATTCATACGATTACTCATTTGTTTCTTTGATAATTATTTTAATTTTGCTACAACATCAATCGAGTTTCTTAAAAAAATAATTACAGAAATTATGACTGGCCTGAAAAATGGCCTTCCAAATTCTATTAATTTCTTTTTAAATTTTTCTAAAACATTCGAAATTTGACTATTTTATTAGATTTGTAATACTCGTAGTACTTCTTAGTTAATATCAAACTAACATTTTTTCTTAGTATCCACTTTACGAAAATTGTAAAGATGGACAATTGAACGTTGATGAGAGGTCTTGCGGCCTTGAAATCGGTATACTGATACGTTCTGCTAAAAACTGATTGGATATAAATAATAATATTTTCCAACATAAAATAACTCTTAGTAATTTGAATTTTCATTAATTCAATAAAACTGAACTTGAGCCTGATAATATAACTTTTCATATGTACATCAATATAAGTTCGAATAATAATTACGCTTGTTCGTAATAATATAAAAAAAAAATATTTTTTCTTTATATATATTTTAGTGTTCAATATAATATTTGTCTTAACTAAATTAAACATCATCATGTCAACTTTTCTATCACTGTATTTATTGAACCATTTCGTTTACAAATTTTCCGAGTGTCAAATATTTTATAAAGAATAACAAAAAACAGAACAGAATTTTAACACCGCATTAGTTGATTAAATTTAAATCAGATATTTTTCCAATCTATACATTTAATACATTTTAAACATTTATTTTGCTATTCAAATGCTTTTTTCATTTTCTTACTAAAATGACATTGAATTAATAGTGCTTTAAGCAAAAATCTTTAGGAAATCTTTGAATTTTTACGAGTTGCAACCATCATCTCTGCCGCTATGAATTTATAGAAAACGTATCATTTCTACTGTTTTTTTTTTCATACACATTTAACCTTAATTATTTTGAATTGAACAGCTTGAATGCATGTTTAACTAGAAATTTAACAGAAATCAAATTTCCTTGTTGCAAAATATTTTGCAGGAAATGAAAAAATTAGTATAATAATTGCAAAAGTATTTAGAGTGTGTGTGTGTGAAAGCGTAATAAAAATAAGTGTAAGATTTTTTTTTTTTGCATGTATTCATATACACGTGGGTATATTTTGTCAAGATTTAAGAGTATGATTTAAGCTATAAGATTTTATTACTCTACGATCTATTTAATTTTATAACATTAATATAAAAAAAATCTTACAAAAGCCTTCATGTATTGTCTACTTGTATGACCATTCAGGGAATTTAGTTAATTTTTACCTTTATTTTCTGTATCCAGCAAATGGCTGTTACACTGTCATCAGTTAAATCGTAACAAAGCATTTGTATTTTATTAAATGAGTGCCACTCCCAGTGGTACAGTTTTTTTAAATCCTTTTTTTTTTTTTTTTTTGTTCATTTAACTCTATTTTACTTTTACTTACATTTTAAATCATAAAAATTATGTATTTTTACAGAAAATCCTTTTAATAAATACTGACTTGTATACTCATGGTGGCTTCAGATGCCAGCAAAGTTGCCTCAACAAATAATTTTTTTACACACACACTTGTATTGCAGTATAAATCTCTCACTTTCAATTCAGCATAAATATAATAAATATTATAACGAAACCACACAGATGAAAAATACCCCCAGAGGCAGTTAAAAAAGGAAAATATACAGGGTTTTCAGTTCAGGGAGAGAATATTTTAATGTCATTCGAAAGTACCGGGTGTAATTTCTGGTGACGTAGACTTGAAATAAAGTTTGTAAGACCTTCGCCCGTCAGTCGGTTGAGACAATACAATCCGTGTGGGAAATTGTTTGATTCAAAATTGTTACCGAAATATTGTTTGCTGATCTCTGAAACTTTCCTATATTTATAAAACAATTACAAAGTGCAGTTCTTCTCTACAATTCATTTGTACAATTATTCAATACTGTTTAGAAATGAACACCTGTTAATATCTGCTTGAGTTATATTCTTACATCTAAACAGCAGAAAAGACGAAATGCCATATTGAAAAACTAAAGAAAGAAAATAGAGATGGTTAACGTTTTAGCAGAAACATTTATGCGTAATTTCATTCATAATGGCTCAATAAGACAGTGTGCAAGCCTAATGCAAATGTGATCAAATCATATCATACATATAAAATACATATAAAATACAACGGAGTTGATCGCAATTTGTACCAAATGCAAATTATTTATTCACAGAAGTGAACGACAAATATTTCCTTAAAATCGGTTTAGTATTTTCGGATCTACTCGTATAATCGTTTAAAATTATTAATAATACATGTACACGTAGTACTCATGTATGTGAGGTAAACCAAAAAACAAATTTACGAGTATGTCTTCAATAGATTTAATAGGTTTTTCAAAGAAAGTAACATAAAAAATACTCTTTCCTGTGGGAGAATTGTAGGAATGGAGTAGGAATAAAAGAGAAGAGAACTCAATATCTGATTTAATTTTTTGTGATCGTTGTGGGGTGTTTATTTTTTTTTTTTTTTTTTTTAAAAACAAATAAAATATTAATTTATGTTTATTTTTTTCGTTCTTATTTAATTTGGAATTTTTTTAAATATGTTAGAAAGTTGTTCCCCCGCGAAATATTTCTTATCGGATAATTCCTGCATTTAAAATTGATTTTAAACTTCTTTGTGTGTTTGAATAGTTTCACATTTTATTTAGTCATAATTTTTTTTTTTTTGATGTGTAAACATCTATACGCTAGGGGGTAAAATTGATTTTCACAATACAATCACAAATTTTTGGTGCGATGTGAGATTTTGATAACACGGTGTAAGCTGTGTATGAGTGTATTAGTGTAATCATACGGACAACAAGAAGTACCGAGAAACTTAACAGCTGCATATAAATACACTAACACCATCTAGTGCGCAATAATATAAACACTAGATGGCGCAATAGGAGCTACTAATTTTCACTACCATATAATTATGCTAGCGCTGTACAGTTCGAAAACCATTGCTGTAAAATAACTACATGCTCTACATTTTAGTAAACAGCTGAAAAAATGTTTCATTACTACATGTTTACACATCTCCCCTGTGATCGGACTCACATAATTTTTTTTTTTTATTGGAGGTAAAGCTTTTTTTTAAATCGTGAGTAAATTGTGAGCCCCCCTCCGCCCTTAGAAATATTTATTATCGCATAACTCACCCACTTATGAACCGATTTTTAAAGCTGTTTGTTGTTTACGAACGAATTTGCTTGTACTTTGTTCCAAAAAATTTTCTTTGATATTTACAGAAAAATAGTGAGTTTTTATAAAGAATAAATAAAATAAAATTTATTTTTAAAAACTGATAACATTTGTGTAAATTAATTTTTTTTTTTTTTTTTGTAAGCTTTGATCCACGTCAATGAACCTGAGCTTAAGACATGATCATGCATGACTAATTTTATTTAAAATAAAATATTTCACACGTTACCACATCTCATACATATTTATGATTTTTGCCTTTAGCAGAGTTCTGTTTAATCGTGTGTAAAAATTGTAGGGATAAATAATTTCTTCTTTGACTTTCACCTCAGTTTTTCCTTTTTATTTATTTATTTTATTATTTGCTTGAATGCTTAAATAAAATAAATGTTTTCTCTTTTCTTTTATTTAAAAGCAAAATCCCTTAATATATTTTGCAGTCTCAATTTATGTGTCCCAGACTTTTTAAATACAATCTCGTATATCAGGACAAATTTAAAGCAAACGAAAGAATTAGTAGGGAAAAAAATGTAAATTTTGTATAAAATTTTGTATTCTTGTAACGAATGAACATTAAGTGTAGGATAATAAAATATAAAGGTATAATTTGTTTAATAGGCATTGAAATTAATATTAATATAGAAATTAATAATCATAAAATAAACATACGATTGAAATGTAAGTAACTACATGATTGTTAAAATTTAAGCGTTTCTAAATTGAAAACAAATATTTAATAGTGAAGGTGGGAGGGCGTATACGTGTTATGGAATTGCAGCGAGTTCTTATTCAGGGTTTAAAAATACTTTCTTATTTTTATTTATTATACTACCGAGATTTACCTGACAACAAGTAGAATCTTATTAACGTAGATTCAGCCCAAAATATGTCTTAAAAGACGTTTTGTTTACAATTTGAAATGAATTATAAATAAAAAGGATCATTTTAAATTTTTATCAAAAACATTGGTCAAATATTTAATAATATGAAGACTGCAATAATAAAATTATTTAATCAATTTTAGCTTAATTTAGGTTTTTATAAACAAAGATACATATATTTTTATTTTAAAACTGACTATCATAATTCAAATTAATGAACGGAATTACTGTTTATACTCTTTTCATATAAAATAGCTTGTCAAAATATAATATTGTCTCCTTTACCCTTGAAGGATAACTAAACTTAAAAAAAAACGAAACCATATTTATGGATGTGGAAATATGCAGAGAGCATTATGATTCCGGAATTAAATAATCAGGAACACCTAATTGCCTCTTATAGACCAATAAGTTTACTGCCCATCCAAAATCTTTGAAAAATTACTGTTCGAAAGATTACTACCAGTATTTGAACTTCAAAATATAATACCAGAACATCAGTTTGGGTTTAGGCATAAGCATGGCACTCCAGAATAGTGTCACCGGATTGTTGAATTTATATCAAACGCTCTAGAATGAAAGCAATATTTCTCAGCAGTATTCGTGGATATCCAACAAGCTTTTGATAGAGTATGGCATTCTGGTGTATTATATAAATTGAAATAGTTACTTCCAGCTCTATTTTATATTCTATTGAAGTCATACCTTCACGAAAGAAGATTCTATGCTAGAGTCAATAACGAAACATCTGCTTTTGTGTCTTAGGCCCACTGTTGTATACAGTTTTCACCTCCGATATGCCCACAGCTAATAGTACAACCATAGCTACTTATGCGGATGATACTGTTTTTTGTCGCTTCACACGACTCTCCCATAGAATCTTCCAACATAATACAAGTTGGACTAAATTCCATACAAGAATGGCTCAACAAATGGAATATTAAGGTAAATACTGAAAAGTCAATCCATGTAACGTTTACACTTAGGAAAAATAATTGCAATCCAGTAATTTGAAATGCAGCAACTATTCCACAATCCACAAGTGTCAAATACCTTGGACTTCATCTAGATTCAATGTTAACATCGAAAGAACACATTAAGGCAAAACGTAAGCAACTAGACATTAAATAAAAAAACTGTATTGGCTTCTGGGATCAAAACCAGCATTATCATTGGAAAACAAAGTAATGTTATATGAGACTATAATCAAACCAGTATGGACTTACGGTATACATCTTTGGGGAACGTCTAGTCATTCTAATATTGAAATTCTGCAAAGATTCCAGTCTAAAACGCTAAGATTAAAAACAAAATCTCCATGGTTTATAAGCAACAGAAATATTCACCATGATCTTCATACACCCACAATTAAAGAAGAAATTAAAAAATATACTGAAAGATATTTATACAGACTAAGCAACCACTCCAATATTCTTACAATTAACCTTTTAAACGATAGTGAGGAAATAAGAAGACTGAAAAGATACCACGTACTTGATCCTCCTTTTAGGCAATAGTAAACTTTATTTATATTTTTATATACACACATATATTTATATACATATATATATATATACTTATACATATATTTTTATACATATATCGCACTTTATCAACAAGAGGGTATTAACGCAAACAACTTTTTTTTTAATACTATTCTTTAATCACAAAGAGAGATACAATTTTATTTTTTTGGGTGAAAGAGTGGAGAAAATGGTGTAAAATTTTAACAGTGGATAGATATGACCACTGTTCATCGATTTCTTGCAAAAAACGAAATTTTAAAAATGTATGTATAAACAAAACTTATTTTTTTATTATTGAGCTCAGTGGAACTCAATAATCTAAGTTAATTTTTTTATTTTTACAAATTTTGCTTAATGTTTCTCTGGAAAATAGATCGCAAAAATAAAGAATTTTTATAAAATAAAAAAAAAATATTTATGAATATTAATTTTATAATAATTTTTCATTTCATTTTTTTTTCATTTTTATTAATTTTTCGATATTTCGCCACACCGTTGGTTGGCTTCTTCAGGAGAAATTGAGTTTAAATCTAATTTATAACAATTTTAACAAATACCAATCAAAATATTGAAAAATATTTGTCAATTGAAAATAGTTTTTTCCTTTTTCTTTTTGAAATAAAAAAACTTTAAAATAATTTAACAAAAACAAAAACAAAATACTTTGAGTGAAAAAATTTTAAACCAATGAACAAATATTTTTGAATATACACCTAGACATAAATACAAATTACATTTTTCTATTTTTATCTCTTACTAACTTATAGTCTTAAATTCTAATATCAATTTCCTTAACTGCTCTAAACCTAATTTTATTTGTAACTATATAAATACATTAATAAAAAGTACATGTGAAATGTTCTATCTTTTTGTAACTAAATGTCTGTAATTTTGAGCTATATTTTCAGTATCTGTCTTAAAATTAATTCTTTGTTGTATTGGTGTGTTAATTATTTGTAACATTTCTAACATATATCTGCGTTTGTAATTATTTTCTGTGTTTAAAACTGATACATTTTCAAAGTCTGGATGGTGATTCAATTCAAAACAATGAGAGGATAATGCTGTTTTTTGTGAATTAATATTTCTATATTTCTGATCTGATTTATGTCCTGCAATCCTTGTTTTTAATTTATTTTTCATTGTACCTACATAAACCTTATTGCAATTTTCAGTATTATTTCCATTACATGGTATCCTATATACTAAATTTGACATATCCCATTTTGTAATTTTATCTTTTGTCTTACTAAATAATCTATTTAATGAGCTATAAGTTCTATAAGCCATCCTATATTTCTCTGTATCATAAATCTTTGATTTTCCTAAACGTTCTGATATACCTGGTATATATGTCATAGATTTATAAATCTTTGGTTCTACTATAGGACTGGTCACAAAAAAAACTTTTCCGACAGCGAATTTAACAGTTCCAAGCTAATGTACAACACATCTTTCCTCCCCCACTCCCCTCCCCATCCATCCGCGAATTAAAACAAATAACAAAATAGGTGATCAAACAGCATTCGAACTTTATTGCATCTACCTAATACCAGAGGCGCTACAACTGACACAATGCATTGCATAAGTAGGTGTCATCCCCTCGTGCTGGTCCTGAAAAAGCTAACACTAAGAAAGCTCCCTTCGTTTAGCAGCTGCAGAAAAATTTTCTTATATCCACCAAACCAATATAATGGTAATAATGTTACAATTTTGCTATTTTTATGAACAAAACTAAATTTAATCACAGCATTCTCTTGGTAATTATTACTCGTACTCATTCAATCAACATTAATTAATAAGTTAGCTGCTAATGAAATAAAACAAAATCTTAAATCATGATTTATAAATTGCAACAAAAAACAACTAAACTCGTAAAATAAATAAACAGCAAATCACTCATAAAATAAATACTTCTTTTATTTTTCTTTTCGTTACAGATTTGATGAATTTAATTAAAACCCAACACAAATAAGAAAAATAAACAATATAATGCTTAGTCATAAACACACAACAATAAAAACAATAAAGTTTCCTAAATAAACCGTGAACAACTTGATGAAACGTGGAGAAGCAGATTATTAAGTTAAGGAAGTTGCAAAAATATTTAAAATGTCAAGGAACAGGGCAAAACGGGAAATACACTTATAAAATTTCTCAGAGAAATAAGAAGAGCGGAAACAATCTAAAAATGATCTAATTAACTAAAATGAACTTTTAATTTAACGGAAATTAATGACAATGGATTTTAGTAAAACATGCAAAGTGGGAAATTTTCAATCAAAATGCTACCGAATACCTGACAAAAATTAACATCTCGAAGGTTTATTTGTTAAGTGGACAACATTGAGAAGAAATACAGCAAAGGTTTACCTATGCCCTGGCACACATAAAATAATTTTTCAATTTCAGCAGAAAACAACTAAAGCCCAGCGTCAATTTCGTTTTTCTTTTTTTGTCCTTCCTGTCTCAATAGCAAAACATTACAGGCAGTTGTGCCTTAAAATGTGTTGCAGTAAATTACTGGAAAACAGCCATTATCACATTGACAGGAATTGACATAAAATAGGAAGAAAAACAAACAACAAGAGAGAAAAATCTCGATACACTGTGCAATAAGTTGATTACAAATTATTTCGCCCATTTATCTTCATTAAGAACCCACAGCAAATTTTCGAGTGTATGATTTAGTTGAGTGGGAGTGTGCTGGTGTGTCAGTGTATTGGAAAGCGGAGGCAATTGTAATAAGAGGAGATGTCGTATCATTTTAAGACGCCCTCAACTAGTCACACATTAACACAGTCTATAGCGTCAACAACAATACGAACATTAAAAGGTTTTAGCACTGCCAAACATCAACAGCATTATTCAGAACAGCATCAGCAAAAACAACAACAACAACATCAACAATACCAAACAGAATTACATCAGAAAAATGAAGATTTATATGGGGCATATATTACCGAAAATGCTTATGCTGCAACCACCTTAGATGAGTCAACGAAATTTCCATCAACGTTAATATCAACATCACCTGCAATACATAATATTTTAACAAATGCTGCCGGTGAAGCTTCACCACCAACAACAACAGCAATAACAACATCATCGTTATTAATAACATCTGCCACATCAAGCGCAACAGCAACAAATGCATCATTATCCTTAACAACGTCATTTACACTATTGCCACCACAATCATCTGCATCGTTATCCTTCTCTTCGTCGTCATCATCATTGTCATCATCGTCCACAAAGGTCCTTAACGAATCATTAAAAACAGTTACATCCGCCTTGACAACATCTTCGTTCAATGATAATAATAATGGTATTGTTGTTGCTAGCGTAGACGAAAATGCCGCTAATGCCTTAGATAATAATATTATCTTTGCCTCCTCAACTCCTTATAGTAGTTATTTAATACCAAATTCTACATACAGCCAAAGTGCGTTCACTTTTAATTCAACTTACAATAATGACAGCTTCTACAATAGTTCTCTGTCGCCGTTCCTAACAACGGTCGGTGTTGAACAGGACGAAAATGACAATTGGATGACTTTGGCTGTCATCATCTTGAAAGGCTTTATATTCTTCTCAATCATTTTAGCTGCTGTCCTTGGCAATGCTTTGGTAATAATATCAGTGCAACGCAATCGCAAATTACGGTAAATTTCCGTTATCTTTAAGAAATTAATGATATCAAAAAAAAAGTTTAATAAAATGCTGCAGAGTAGAAAGGAATATTAACAAATTCTAATAGATTTTTTCAATATCTCAGAATTCCAAACGAAAACCAAACAAAAAAATCTTGAACACATTTTTCAAAATTCATAGAAAATTCTTTTTACGCTCAAAAGGAAATGAAAAAAAAATTTGCGAAATTTTTTTTAATTTAAATTCAAAATGGTTGTCGTATGGCGT
The DNA here is from genome assembly GCA_947311025.1 of Lypha dubia. NCBI lineage: Eukaryota > Metazoa > Arthropoda > Insecta > Diptera > Tachinidae > Lypha > Lypha dubia. The sequence continues at coordinate 42,623,829 of OX371260.1, forward strand.
TTTTTACAAAAATGTTGTACTTTTCTTTGAAATAAATATAAAAAAATATTAACTTAAAACATGTTCAGTGTTTATCCAACATTTAGTGAAATATTCATAATGGCGCCCATCTGTCGTAGCTACGAAATATGTTTTTATAAATTTGTGTAGTGGTTGGTGACCTTCCTAAGTGGTTTTTGATCTCACTAATCACATCTCAATTCCGAGTTTCCCACCATAGGTAGCGTCCAAGTGGTAAAACGAACCTTTTGATGTCAGAAGAGCGCTCAAATGTCCATGGCTGCTTCTTTACAAGTAGGATGTATTATCAGGACTGTGCACATATTACGTAACGCTCCGGCGTTGGGGGGGGGGGGGGCTACAGATTTGTTACGGATTGGAAATTTTGCACTGAAAAATTATTAAAAAGCGTTACGGAGGAGGGAGGTATAAAATCTCTGAAAACAGCGTTACGTAACATGTGCACAGCCTCTTATTTTATATTCTTTGTTTTTTTTATATCATAATTTTTCCCCTATTTAATTCAAAAACAAAAAAACTTAAGAGCTTGAAGCGAAATGGTCACCTTTCATTTTTATTAAACTGCTTGTAACATTAAAATGAAAATAAATTTAATAAATTGTAACATTCCCATCTGCAAATTATGTTGCACCATCAAATAGTTCGTGTTTGGACAGGCAACGTCTTCCTATTGTCATAAAAATATTGTCTTACATTTTTCTTAGTTATAATGACTTCAATATATTTTCTTATATTAATTTTGCCTTTAAGCTTTAAAGGGAGAAAGATAAGTTGGAAGGAAAAAAATAGCAAAAACATGGAAGTCGTTGCAAAAAGAAAATTTAAAAGCATATATCGTTAGCTGAAATCCAAAACTACGTAACTAACATTTTTATTATTTTTCAGTAGAAACAATATATGTTATATGTTACGTACTTTATAAGTAGTTACGTACTTTCGGTTTACGCTTATAAGATATCTAATTTTTATAATATGAGAGTAAAACTTGGTGGGGGCATGGCTGTTGATGATATGCATTATGATCAATCAAAAAACTGATCTCTCAGTTTTTGTTAGTTACGTGGTTTTGGATTTTAGCTAACGATATGTACATTAATGTAACTACTTTAAACGAAGTGCAAAAGAAAATTTTATTTTATTCACTAAAATTATTAAGTGTTTGTGAGCACTCCATACTTAACTACGATACTTTATTTTTATTACAATCTATTGTATAAATTTAACCAGGAATGAAACAGGATACAAAAGCGATCATTAAGGGTGGTATAAAAAAATTTAACAGGTTTAAGGACTTCACTAAAAACTGAACTAAAAATTCAAATCAGTTTTTAACCCGTAGTAAATTTTTCATGTCGCTCGATTTTTTCCTTTTATAGCTAAAATCAAAGATTAATGTCCCAGGTAATCACTTAAAAAATTATTAAAATTCCAATTCAATCAAAATTTATGAGTTTTTAACCGCCTTTTTATGAACTTATACACTTTGGATGAATAATTTTAATTTTTTTATACTTTTTTTGCCTTTTTTCCTTAAAAAAGAGAATCAGACATACTCATTTTTCTAAGGCAGATTATGTTCCACATTACAGGTTTACATAAACTAAGTGCTCATTCGGTTCTACGATTTAAAATGGCAAATAAAAAAAGCAAATGTTAGAGTAAAACATCAAGACAAAAACATGCTAAGAGAAAAATCATATGAAAAAACACAATAACAATACATTATGATGACATTATAAATGATCCAAAAATTAAAGCAAACTTTCGTTTTATTGGAGTATAACAACAACTGTTTGCGTACAGACACAAAAAAGGAAAACACTTATTTTCAAAATTGTTTTGTAGAAAATTATAGAGAAAAAGAAAATAAATTTAAGTGCTTTGATACATTAATATTACGTCATATGTGATATTTACCCAATTCACAAGCCTAGTTGTATCGCTTATTGTTGTATATCAAAACACAATTTCAAACAAAATTTCTCAAAACAAAAACTATTTTAGAACAATATATTTTTGTTGACAGAATTTTTTTTTTTAAATTGTCGTTTCATATACAACAATAAGCGATACAACTAGGCTTGTGAATTGGGCAATTGTAAATATTTATAATAGAAAAATTTCTAAGTGGCATACGATTATGTGTTTTCTATTGAAATGTTTAAGTGTATCATTAATTTTAATCGTAAATCCATTAAATTATAGACTTTTCGACTATAAAATTAATTGGAACTCATTAATTTCCGCATTGTTAACACATACATATACGTGTTCTACATAATAATTTTATGTATAATTTAATTTTACAATAGTAATTTTTTTTTTGTTTTTTTTTTTTTTTTTTTTTGTAATAATAACGATTAATTCGTCGCATTGAAAAAGCTTGGTTCACACTAAATAAACATAAAAGCTCTTTGCCTTTCTTTAGAGTTGGCGGATTAGAAAAAAAGTTTAAAATTTTCGAATATAATTTCCGAATTTCGAAATTTAATTAGAATTTGCAAACTACGAAATTTAACAACTCTAATACCAGAAAATGTCAAAGAAAATAACGAAAAAATTTTTTAAATTAATTAAGTTTCTATCCAGTATTCTTACTCGATGACTTTTTGAAATGCTTAGTTCACGCTAAATATCAAAGCTCTTTGGCGTTCTTTAGAGCTGCAAAATTAATTTTCGAATTTCCAAATTTAGTTTAAATTTGCGAAACTACGAAATTTACTTTAAATTTTTGAATAACAAAAATTTTTTAAATAATAATTTTATAAAAAATTTAATCCTCGTGTGACAGCTCAAATGACAGAAAATGGAAAAAAAATACCCAACAAATATCAACAAATTTCTTAAAAGTATTATCTACGTTTCCAGTATTCATTCATTTGTGAAATGCTTAGTCCATAATAAATATTAAAGCTTTCAAAATCATTCTTCAGTTACTGAATATAGTTACATGCAAAAAGCTCTTTGTGTTGGCACATTGGAATTTTCGAAATTAATTTAAAATTTTCGAAATTTAATTTGATATTTCGATTTAAAGTTACAAATTGTAAAATTAAGATAAAATTTTCGAAATCACGCTTGAATTTGAGAATTTAAGTTAGAATTTAAAAAAATTCATGTCTGGCTTTTATTTTAAAGGGGTTTATAGTGGCTGCATACAATTTTGCCCAAAAAGAAACTTGGAGTTTGATAAAATAAACACACATATAAGAAAAGACTTGAAAAAAGTTTCAATTCAAATCTTTAAAAGCTTATTTGCTAAAAACAACATTAAAACCATTTTTGTTTTCAGTGTAATAAGAGAGAAGATAACCATTTACTCTGCCATTTTATTAAAGATGTTTTTTGTTCATGATTTAAACAGAAGTGATGTTGAAATTTGTTTAAATATTTTATATCCTTTTTTCATGTCCGCACATCGTCTTTGTTAATTTCTACGATGCAGTGTAATAACGAATTATTTTGTTGTATCACTGGCCATGGCCGATATGTTGGTTGCCCTGTGTGCGATGACATTTAATGCATCAGTAGAGTTGTCCGGTGGCAAATGGATGTTCGGGCCGTTCATGTGTAATGTTTACAATAGTCTGGATGTTTATTTTTCCACAGCCAGTATTTTGCATTTATGTTGTATCTCAGTGGACAGGTAAGTAATCAAAAAAAATATATACAAAAATTAATTAAATAATAATTGTGCAAAATATAAATCAGATTTTTGATAAAAATAAAAATAAAAATAAAATACCCACATTTCTTTAATAAAATCAAACTTTAAGCAAACTATTTGGTATGTTTAATATGTTGAAAATTCTTAATTCCTTATTTTATTAAACAAAATATTCTTCGTAAGCCAAACACTTTCAATTATCCTTTTTTTTTTTTGTGGCAATTTTCTTTGTTGTCGTCTTGCTTATTATCTGAAAAATTCCTTAAAAATTATATTTTAATGTCATTTTCCATTTCAACAAATCATTAGAGAACATCTTTAAATTTTTCCTAAAGAAAAATTTATTTTTGTTGTTACTTTTTCTAGTATTTGATCTTTTTATTGATAAAAGTATTTCCGTATTTTCGTTTCCTCCTTTTTCACACAATGGATCAAAGCATTTTAAAGATTTGGAAAAAAATTGGTATTTACAATTCAATCATTTTTATTTTATTTAAAAAATATTTAAATCACCCATAGAAAGTCATTGGTTTAAATAAAATTGCCATACACTCTGTGTGTGTAGGTGTTGGTATTGGTTTAGAAAAAATTTATATTTTTCATGAACAACAAAAAAAGTTTGTTGTTTGTTAATTTCAGTAAATAAATCTGTTGTCGCAATGGCTTTTTTTATTTAATGATTAAACAATAACAAAAAACAAACAATTTGAAGTTAAATGAATGAGTAATTTTTAAGCAAAAAACTTTCTCTAAACAATTGTTTAGTCAAGAATAAAGGAAACGGATGGAAAATTCTAGAAAATCAATGCCTTTTATTACAACTCCCTAAAGAAAATAGTACTACAGAAAATAAATAAATTCACACATTCAAAATAAATTTACAACGTGTCTTTAAAAGCAAACTTTTAGCAAGTAATTTAACGGATTGAATTACACTAGGCAACAAAAGAATTGAAAAATATAACATGACCGGATAATATTGTTCTGTAATTACAAAATCAGTTGATACCTCTAATCTAGTGAATAACTCTTTTTCATTTAATTTTTGTTTATAAAATATTCAATTTTTAATTTTATTATCAAATTAAAACGCCTTGCCCAATTTTGTTCCAGATTTTACCAAAATATTCAAATATTATTCTTGTTTAAGTTAATTTAATATGAAATATATTCAACTGCTTCGGAATTATTCAGACCGAAATAATGAAATTTCCTACAAAGTACATTTTGTTCAAGGATATTTTTTCTTAAAAGGTACTTTCCGTGAAAGCTGATCTCTCTTAAAAGGTATTTGTTTTAAGGAGGTACTCTTTTTTAAATGGTATTTGTTCTGAAAAGGTTATTTTTTTTTTAGAGTACATTTTTAAAAGTATTTTTTTAAAGGTACTTTTTTTAACAGGTATTTTTCAGAATGGTACTTTTTTTAAAAGGTACTTATTCTTAAAAGGTAGTTACCCTTAAAACTTACTTTTTCATAAAAGTCAATCTTTCTTAAAATGCACTTTTTCTGAAAGGTACTTTTTTAAAAACGTACTCTTTCTTAAAAAGAATTCTTCAACAGGTACTTTTTCATAAAAGATATTTTTACATAGATGGTAATTTTTCCTAAAAGTACTTTTTCTTAAAAGTTACTCCTTCTTAAAAGGAATATTTTCTTAAACGGTACGTTTCCTTAAAGAAACATTTTCTCTAAAAGTGCTTTTTCTAAATGGTACATTTTCCTAAAATTTACTTTTCCTTAATAGGTACATTTTCTTAAAAGTCAAAAATTTTAGAAAAATTTTTATTTCAGGGCCATTTTGCATGGAACCACCTTCTAAATAGAGTCTCACCAATACATCTACATACTAGTGATGTTACAAATATCAATTTTTAGTATTCGCGAATACGAGAGAAAATATTTGCAACAATATTTGCCGAATACTAATAGTTTTTCTAAAATTTGGCATCACTTAATATTTCAAAATTAATTGGAAATAATCTCTTTGTTTGTGTCAGTAACAATAAATTGAAATTAACTGTCACACTACAACAGGTATTTAACATTAATATAACACTGCGATGCCGAATTTGAAGACCACTACTGAACATTTTTCAATTATTTTACTTACTTACTCTCACATATCCTTTTCCCAAATTTGTTAAAAAATTTGTAAAATTTAATTTATTATATCAGTGATCAAGTGTCTGTCCACTGCACATATACTCGTATGACTTGTAAATATGTACACAATTGAATAGGTCAAATTGAGTTTGAAAAAGAAAAACGTGAAAAGCACACACTTAACTGCCTGTTATTAGAAAATTTTTTTTTTTTATTCCATAACTTTATTTACAATCTATCCTATATAGGATAATAAGCAAATTAGATAAATTTTAACAATTCATTCGTTGTTGTGCTCCAATGAGGACAACAGCATAGTAACAATAAGGTTTGATATACTAGTAGAAAGTTAAAAGAAAAATGTATAAAAATTATTTTCAATATTTAACATATTATATATAGAATATTAGAGTTTTAAAGAATTTTGAAAAAGTCTAAATTATCGTAAACATAAGGTTACCGGAAGGGTAAATCAAGAATATGATATCGCTTAAGTCTTCTCACTTCATTAGTATCGTCTAGTAAAGATATCGCCAATGTGTTACAATGATTCATTAATCTTTTTTGATAATTTTCGCTGAACTTGTTGATTTCATCTTTAATTTTTGGAATAAATAAATCGTTATGAATTGTTTTGTTCGATACATACTTCGGTGCGTTGACAATTAATCTCAAAGCATTGTTTTGGTATCGTTGGAGAATTTCAATATTAGAGTTGCTTGCAGTTCCCCACAACTAAATGCCGTAGGTCCATACTGGCTTGAGTATAGTCTTATATATTATTAGTTTAGTTTCAATATTTAATTCGGACTTAGGGCCTAGTAACCAATATAGCCGTTTAGTTTTAATTTTAAGATGTTCTTTTTTAGCTTTTATATGCCCTTTCCACGTTAATATTTTATCGATATGTAGACCAAGATATTTTACAAAGTCTTTTTGGGGAATTTCACTATTATTTATAGTTAATCGAGGACAGACTCCTTTGCGTAATGTGAATACAATATGAACCGACTTTATTATTATTATTAGAAAATGAAAACAAAATTGTGAGTGAGAATTTATATTGAAAACAACAATAAAATACGAAAATTAGTTTTTTTTTTCAATATAAATTCTCACTCACTATTTTGTTGTAAGTATGAAACAGAATGTTCTATCATAAGTTGTAGCTTATAAGGACTATTGAGAAGCGCATAGAAGGCACTAATGCAAATATTACATTAAAAATGTGTTATTTATAGTCACGTGAAATTCAAAATACTACATATTATATATCAGTGGAAAGGTAATTAAATCCAGTTTGTATCTAACAGCAAATAATGCAAAATTTTTGCTGATTAAATAATTAAAATTATATTTTTTTTCCTATTATTGATATTGTCGGTGGACTTTCACATATTAAATTTTAGTTCTACTAATTTACTAACTTGACATCATATGAACCAATATATAGAACTTTAAATTTTTTAATGCTAGTTGCAAAATATATCGGCTGTCCCACGATCGAATGAAAAGCATCTCTGGACAAAATTTTATTTACTTTGTAGGATATTTTTGTGTTGCTCTGCTATCCTACAAAAAGATTAAATATAACTTGAACTTTTTATCCTTATTGCCACAGATATGTATTTAAATACCGCAACTGACTGTTTTCCCACTTAAATGGTTATCTAACAAATATTTACACAGATTTTATGTTTCTTGCGTCATTATTCTTTGGCAAATTCCACAAAGAATCTTCTCAATCGTTAATTAAAGCACATAAATTACAAGTGTTTTAAATCGTATCTGTTTGCGTAGCCATCAATAAATGAAAACAGCCAGAGACTACTGGCAGCCATTAAATTAATTTTGTAGCCTTCTTTTCTCATATTTGCTTAAGTTACAGCAATTTATTACTTATTAAAAAATATAACACTTACCATGCAGGAGCTTCTTAACAATGAATTAAATAAATTTCTTAACATTAACTTGTTATGAAAATATAAGCGGCGATGGAGTAACGGAGGTAGAATTTAGGTTTGATTACCATTTGAAGCATTAACAAATACCACGGAAATTAAAATAATGTGGCAAATTAAATGATTACTAAATGGTTTCCACAAGAAACCATAAAAATTAAAAACCCACAATTCATGCAGACAAAGAGAAAAATTAAAGAAATATTTTCAAAGACTTTATTTTGTGCACATTATCGAGTAGGAGGATAACTGAAACGACTAAAAGATTAACTATTAATTGTGTGTAAAGAGCTGTCAATGGGATTCGCGTTAAGCATTTGGGATTGTAGCATGATTTAAGTAAATAAAAATACTTTTAAAAAATATGTAAAAAATTTCATAACTTAAATTGGCCAGTTGGCGTCTTGCGTCCGTGTATATAGCTTTAAATTTCAATATGTATTCTACTGAAATTTTAATAGATATCGAATGTCCCGAATATGCTAATGACTTTTTAAACAGCAGATATTTTTTTTATTTAGAAAGAGTTAGGCATGATGAAAATTTTTAAGAATACTAGAGTATTTATGTTTTAAATTTTATTTATTTGTTAGAAAAGTAAACACATTCATAATGGAAAATTATTTGTTGTGTATGTTTACAAAGTTTTAAAAGACTATTTTTATTTTTTGTAATTCACAAATTTATTTGTGAGTTTTCGTATAAATAAATGAGCTTTAAAATTTTTTAAACATAGATGAGTTGGTATGGCTACAAACGAAATATATATATAGGTATTGCTAACCCGCAACAAATAAAAAAAATTTTAAATATTGGAAATATATAGAAAAAAAAAAAAACTTTATATGCACGCGCACTTGATAACGTTTTAAATTTGAGTTAAAAAAAAACAATATTACAATATAGGCATTTCTTTTTTTTTTGTAGGACCAGCACTCAGGGGTTAACACATTGGGCAACGCATTGCGCCAGAACTTAGTTTAAGGCCTAGAGAGAAAAGTGAAGATAGACTTTGAAAATTTAGAAGGCTTAATTCTTTCACAACTCTGCTATTGCGCGTTATGCGTTATTTAAAGCATTGTTGCAGTGCCTCTGGTATTAAATAGACGCATTAACTTTCTTAAGCTGTATGAGCAAGCATTTTATTAACTGTTTTACTTCGCCGCCGATTGTGCTAACCGAAGACGGATGGTACTATTGTATACATTAAGCTTGTAGCTGTGTATCAATAGCGGCCGGAACAGTATTTAATGACCAGTACTATGCCTTCATCACTTACGTAGTCCGACAACAATTAATACATTGCCACACTAATGTACATTGGAGAAATTAATATTGTTGATGGACTTGCTCAGGGTTTAAACCCATATCCCAAGTCATATGCTTGCTTAGTAGTCAACGCGCTAACCAGGGTGTAGAAACAATTGGGGTGTTCACACTGTTATCATATCAGTCATATTGTCATAATGTCTTATTATTTTACAATAGTTTAAAAAAATTGTTGTTGTGCTTCAAGCAAAAAAGTCATATAATAATAAGACATTTTGAGGTATGTTTATGGTTTGTCATAAAATAACAGTAGAAATCTTAGTCGAGAAGCTGCAACTCCTTATTCAAGCCGGCGATAATATTTATAAAAAATATTATCGCCATAATATTTACAAGCTGCCGCTATTTTTAAATAACACAAGAATGAAAACAAGGCAAATTCATTACCAGGTATTTGCACGACCAAGGCGAATAAATAATAAGGTGGATGAAGTGGCGAATTCACGCAAATTTATACATTACCTACACTGTCAAATTTGTTACATATTTTCCCGCGCCATTTTAATGTAATTTTCGTGCAAAAGGCAAATTCATTACGACTACAATAATTCAACAAGAAAGCAAACAACAGGGATTTTGTTTGTATAAACACCGAATTCAAAGCTGTCAAAATTCTCCATGAATAAAAAATTACATTAAAATGGCGCGGGAAAATATGTAACAAATTTGACAGTGTAGGTAATGTATAAATTTGCGTGAATTCGCCGCTGCATCCAACTTATAATTAATTCGCATTGAATGAAATTATGTGTTTGTGTAACTGATATGCCTGGCTCCAAAAAAATAGTTCAGCTCATGTTACCGGCAACAGCTGCTTTTGATTATAATTATTTCAACAAGTTCGTATAGATAAAAAAATTGAAAATTTTAATTGATAATGGACATTTTATAAAATTTACTCTCGTTTTCATTGAAGTTACTGACTTTGAGAGCCTGTCACCGCACCAAAAATACTTCGATTGGCGTGAAACTTTCCAAATGTTTTTGTTTTCATATCAAAAACAAAATATTGATGACTGCTACTTTAACAATTCAAGCCTGATATACATACATATAAAAACTTTTCTATTTTGCATGCAAATGTCATTTTGTATGACGTTTATGAGTTTTTGGAAATGTCTTTAATTTATTTTTTTTTTCACAAGGCTGTCTAGATAACAATGCAAACTTGCTTGTGACAAATATAATTTTCTATCATAAAAATTTCGAAAAAATATGGCGTTTACACGGCTTAAGAAGAAACGCGATGATATAAGTGTACTTGATTTTAGCGAACTCACGCAACATTTTACTGAATGCTTACAGTATACGAAATTTATTTCGAAAAAAACAAAAAGTATCAAAAGCAACGAATATCAAAGTACCAGTTTTTTCTCTCATTTTACCAACCCCACTCTCCCTAAAAGTACACTGTATCGTATTGTAAAAATATTTGTAAAGAAATATAAAGTATCAAAAGTACCAATTTTTTCCGTTTTCTACCCTCTATATTTTAATCTAAGTCATATGCTATCCGTCTAATAAAATTTCATTCAAATTCATTAAGTGGTTTTTGTCTTCTAGTAGAACGAATATTCAAACATGCAAACTTTCACATTTATAATATTCGTAGAACACAACTGTAATTCCTTTTAACGTTTAAACATTTAAATAACACAAAACATTTATACTAACATGTGTTGATTAATGGCTAATAGAAAATATGTTTGGGAAAAAGTTTAGAAAAGGTAACAGCTGCTTAAACAATTTCAAGCATTCCAAAAATAGTTTAAACATTTATTAACCGCCAAAACATTTTACATATTTCTTCTCATTCCTATTTCTTTATTTTTTTCTTTAATTTATTTCTGCTCTCTCGCTTCATAATTATATTGTCTACTTCCGGCTTGACATTGATAAAGATATTATGCCATAGTACGTCCTTTGGAATATCCTTTAAATATGACTCATAAGACAGTATGTTTTATGTTGGCCAACGTATGGATACTGCCCGCTCTTATCTCATTTACGCCCATATTTTTGGGTTGGTATACAACCGATGAACATTTACAAGAAATTAGTCTACATCCGGATCAATGTTCATTTGTCGTTAACAAGGCCTATGCACTCATATCTAGTTCCGTTAGCTTTTGGATACCTGGCATAGTGATGTTGGTCATGTATTGGAGAATTTATAAGTAAGTTAACTGATTTAAAAATGAGAAATTATTGTTATTAGTCTTAAGTTTACTTTTATTGAGTTAATGAAAGTTGTTGACTGATTTACTAAATTTTAATTGATTTCAAATTTAAATACATACTGCTTTCTCTCTCTATTTCTCTGTCTCTCTTACTCTCTGTGTGTCACTGTTTCTTATAGGGAAGCTGTAAGGCAGAGGAAGGCTTTAAGCCGCACTAGCTCAAATATTTTACTAAATAGTGTACACATGGGTCATACACAACAGCCAACAAATTTAAGCTATTTACATCCCAGTGACTGTGAATTAACCCTAACGAGAGACGAGACTCACAGTGCGATAAGTAATCTTGAGGTAAGTTGTTGCTATTATGCATGAATTGGATTGGACAAAGAAATTACTGACCAATTTTCTGCAATTATTTATTTACTCAGACAATATTTCACTTTTACAGCATATTTGTTTTCAATTCATTTTGTTTTCTTTTAAAACCATGTTATCAAGTTGCCCCAAAATAGACAAAATTTCTAATTTTGAGTAAATAAAATATACTCGTATTTAATTTGCATGTGTAAGGAGATGTTTCCTGATGACGGACGAGTGATTTGAGTGTAAGACTGTATGGAAATAGTTTAAAAACTGAGTGCTTTTCATACAAATTTTACACTCTCATCACTCGTCTGTCATGTGGAAACACCACATAAAAATTATTTAAAGAAAACTCATAGATTGATTGAATAAAATGTTATTCTTTTGATGGTTAAAACCGATTTTTATTAAAAATATTATTTAAATAGATTTTTCATGCTCACCCACTGTGCGAGCCTCAAAAATTAATTTTCATTCTACATATATATTTTTAAGAAATAGCATTACAGCGAAATTTTCAATTTATACTTGCAATCATGCAAAACATCCATTAAATGCGCATTTTTATTTCCTATTCTAAAGCAAATTTATAACAAAATATGAATTTATTTTCAGGATATTTTACCACAAACAGATGAGGACGATGACAAAGATGAGTGCGATGAGTTGCGTGTTCCTTCACCACCACCTCGTAGACTGAGTCGGAGTAGTATTGATTTACGTGACCTCGAACAGGAACGTTATGAAAAGGTTACACATACGGATAGTGCACCCTCAATGATAGCATTACATTATGCCACACAGCAGCAACTGCAAGTGCCGTGCAACAAAGATGTAACGCCATTACATATTTGGAATGATACATTAAATGATTGGCAACAACAACCCATAGAGATTTCGGTTCCTGTAGCAAAAACAAAGCAATTGCAACAACATCATCATCATACCTCTTCGACGAGTAGTAATTCACCTTCAGCATTAAATAAACAGGGTAATCAGGAGAAAAGACAAATAAATTATTATAGTAGTAGTAACAGTAAGAACGGTTGTGATTCCGAACAATATCAAATATTTGGAGGCAACAATACCGATGACAGTGAAACCAACGATTATTATGACAGTATTCATATTATGAAACAAGCACCTGCTACTTTTTTGCCCTTAGCCGAGGATAATAAAGAGCTTAAACGTCTTATAGATGACAATTATTTGTATTATAAAAAACAATCGGCTGGTGGGGGCAACAAAAACAATGTAACGGAGAATTTCCGCACTGAACGCGGTGGCAGTAAATATCCTGCTTTAAGTGAAAGTGATTTTATACGCATGAAAAATGGCGAAAATCGTTATCGCAGCAGCAGCAGCAGCAAAGAAGCGACAAAAAAATTAATTGCACTCAGTGATTCAGAATTTTTGAAAAGTTTTGCCGACAGCAAAAGCAAAAAGAAGCAGTTGGAAGCATTAAAGGAAGGCACAGTTGCCGCCACCAGCAAAAACAAAGCAACTACCGCTAAGGAAGAGAGTAAAGGAAGTTTTAATTTAAAATCATTGCTGGCCAAAACCAAACGATCCAGTACCGAATGTTTCTCATTGGAAAAGAAAAGACATCAGGCCAACTCTGAAGAGTTACCTTCAAGCAGAGCCCAGCTATTTAAGCGTTCACGTAATCGTAAACTCTCGCATAGCTGCAATGGTGGTATGCGTGACAGGCAAAAGAGTGATATACGCTCACGTCAACATAGTGACACTGATTCTGATGTTTATCTACCCCGCCTTTTTAGCGAAAGTCAGGATTCTTCCAGTCGTTATAATACGCCGGATATTTTGCTCGATATCAATATTTTAAATGAACAATCTGAAGATGCCCGCCGGGAAGAAGATGAAGAAATAATCAATCGCATGTCGCCACAACATAGAAGCACTTATATACAATTAATAGATTTAGGAGCGAATACTATACAAGAAGTAGGACCAGATGATTTATCCTTTTTGAAAGATAAAACAAATGATTATTTTCAAGTACCCACAACACCGCCACCTTCTCTATCGCCAACATCACTGATAGACTCCTCCATACCAGAACAATTACGCACAGAGACTTTCTACTCTATAAATGAAAAATCTAATGTCTCTATAAAATCAAGCTCCGAATTGGCTGAATTGTTTCGTTCGTTAAGTTTTCCTTCAACAGAACAATCGTTTCATTCGCCGGTACACCAACCAGTTGCTGTTGCGGGAAAAATGGATACGAAACAAGAATCTTTTCGAATTGTTAAAAAAGAATCAATAAAACAGCGTATGAGTACGCTTAGCGATCAAATTTTAGTGAATAAAAATAGTTCTAATTTTCTAATGTCTCCACCTATGACACCGAATTTTAATTCGGTAATTCAGTTGCCAACTAGCAAGTCACCTAATTTAATATTAACCGGTAATAGCAGCAGTTTTGGGGGAGGTGGTCCAGGAACTCCCAGCAATAGCATCAACGTGTACTTTTTATCGCCACCACCGACAGCAACAGCTTCTGTATTTCCACACCATTCGTCCGGCAATCAAATGTTTGTTAGTGATACTTCCACCATGTCATTGGATGTTTTTGCCACACTGGCCATGCCACAGAAATTAAACAATACAACAGCAACGCAACCAGCATCATCAGCAATACTACAGCCAATTTCACAACAGAAAAATATTTCACCTAAACCGGAAATTATTTTAGATTCAACCCTTTCACCGAAATCCTTGCGTAGCGGCAGTCACGGTTCTTTACCAGGAGAGGAGAAAGACTTAACATTGTCGTTATTTAAACGGTTTGAAAGTGAAACAGATGCAGGCAATGGCAACAATCAACACAGTGGCAAGCACACTTCACTGCTAACCGGTTACGAAGGCATTCAAACAGTGAGAAAACGTCAAGCTTCCGTTGTTACCTACGACGTTAATGTTATTAATTTCTCACAAGACAACGGTGATAGTCGCAGTTACATACCCATGGGACGAGTATCAGCCAGTTCGGCCAGTAAGTATTAAAATTATTTCCAATAATGCACACACTCATACATTGTTACTCACGTAAATATGTATTTAAGTATCAACATTGTATTCGTATTCGTTGTATATTCTTAAAAATGTACTTCACTACTTCACTATAAGGTTGGTTGTATGTTGACCTGTCCGCTATTACTTAACAACAGCAACAACTAAAAACATGATCTCTCATCTCATATTTATTTTTCCTTTGAAAGCTTGTTTTAATTCTATGTCATTTTTATAAAAAAGAAAAAAGTATATAAACTTTTTTAAGGATTCACAGTTGTCGGAAAATGTTTATTTAAAAAAAATTAAGTGTACTTTTAGGGGTTATAGTTTAGGTTGTACTCGTCTACAACAAAGTGCAATTTTAAAGAAATCCTTTAAAAGCATATAAGTGTCATCTATTTGCGGTGAGACTCTTGGGTCTTCTTGGAACTGTAGATTCCTGTTATTTATGTTATAGCACTTTCAGACTGTGCTGTGAGTCCTTGGAGGAAACTGTGATAATCAGATGACGGAAAAGAATATTTTTTTATTTTGTTTTTGTTCTCTCCATTTTGTATCCGTTAAGTGTCACGTATTGTATTTGTAATGTTTTTGTGTAATGTTTTATTTTTACTTCTGTGTGTGAGTGACTATTAAATGTTCTTATATCGATCAGCTTATGATTAGTTTGTCTACTATCTAGAGTTGATGTTACTGCACAGATACGTTTATATATGAAATGACAATGATGATGATGACAAAAATACTTGTTGTCGTACTTTATTTTAGGACAAGATTTTCGCTTTACTTTAAAAGCCACTTAAGCAAATTTTTTTTTTTTATAGATTTTTTAGATGTTTGTTTTGATTTTGATGCTTAAATAAATCACGTATGGCAATTATTTAGATTGGAATTCCAGCTACAATTTCCTCTATTATTTGTGAATCGATTTCAAAAATTCTTCTTGCTTTTTTTTTAAATGGTTTCTAACATTATGGTCCCATATATTTTTCGCAAAAAATGCAGGCAAATTGCACCCCTAATATATTGGTGATCGTATGAGTTAGAGAACGATTTTGTTTAAATTCTTGTTATTTTTAGTTTTCAACTTATCCGTCGACGGGCCAGTTTTTGAATCTGTTCGTAGAGCTCTCGATAATGAAATCAGTTTTCTTCGTTTGGACCCATGGGGATTGGCACGTTTATAAATATTGGTGACTATCTACACCTTAAAACTACCCAAGCTCTGACAAAATAGAGTAACGGGCGTACATTATCAGATATAAAAGGAAGTAAGAAAACCTACATATATTAGTTTGGTAGAAGGTGAAAGGACACCTTAGGTCTCTCCTCCAAGGCAAAAGTCAATAGAAAGTTAATCTCTACTGGTGGTATTTCAAGGATTGACCAGTAAACATACACTGCTACTACGGGAGCCGGTAAACCCTACGGGAGAGTGTTTACCGTGGGTAGAGAGTATTGCTTCTATACAGGACTCACCTTACGATGTCATTCGAGTTGCGTACTCTATCCCCTTAGGGATGGGTATACTTTTGGACATACTCCTTCTCCTTCGGGATGCATACGCATGGTGGGTGGGGTATCTATAAGACGTTGTAACGTGATGTGATCGTTTAGGTCACACTTAATTTTTCGCTTTTTTTTATTATCGTATAAGGATGGTGTTCGTTGAAGTGGTTAGCGCGTTGACTACTAAGCAAACAATGACTTGGGGCCTGGGCTCAAACCCTGGCCAAAGCAAGCCAATCAACATCATTAATTGTTGTATTAATTGTTGTCGGATTGTGATGAAGGCATAGCACTGGTCACTAAAAAACTGTTCCGAAAGCGATTGATTCTGTTCCAAGCTAATGTACAGAGCAGAAACATCGGCGAAGTAAAACAGTTAATAAAATGCCAGGTAATACAGCTTAACAAAGTTAACGCGCCTACTTAACACCGGATACGCCTCAACACTGCTATAAAAATTAACATAACGCACAAAGCAGAGTTGCAAAAGAGTTAAGCCTTCTAAAATTTCAACATCTATCTTCTCTAGTCTATCCCTCTCCGTGAGTTTCGGCACAATACACTGCATACGAAGGGGTCATCCCCTGAGTGCTGGTCGTAATTAAAATAAAAAATTCGGGGGTTGTATACTTTTAATACCTGTCACGGCAGAGCTTTAACTCCTCATAAAATAAAAGTTAATTTTAAAGTTTTTTAGATCAACTGTACCATAATTTGCCATTAGAACCGTCTTATGTATTTGAAAAATAATGATTTTGCTTTGCAGTGTAATTAATCACATCTCTAAAGATTTATTTCATTTAATTTTTATGGCTTTTCAAAAGATAGTCCAAGTGTTCATTCATATCAATGACATAGATTTCTTAACAAACTTTCCTAGCACTCACAAAAAAACATATTTATTTAACTTAAATCATAAATTGTATACCCTTGAGTTTTCATTTTGGGAATTTCTTGAAAATGCATGAGAAAAAACAGTATTGAAAGCATGGGCGCGTTACAAATCATAACTTTTTGTTACTCTTATAAATATTTAAATTTAACCTTTTTGTAAATAAATAAATCAAACAACAAATACCAATATTATTCCAACTATTCTTCTTTTGTATATACGTTTATGTATTTCTTTCTAACTTGAAAATTAAAAAACAAAAATAAACAAATAAACATAAAATCAGAATATGATGCAGATTACTGTAGTAAATCTTCCCTTAAACGACGTGGTGGTATTTGTATATTTGTCGATGAGGAAGAAATAGAACAAATGATTGATCCAACAATGACAAACGGTCAACAGCAACAGCAACAGCAACATGATGGCACAAAGATTATAAAATTTAATGTCAATTCATCGTTGCGTGGTAAATCGAGAGGTCCTAACAAATGCAACAAGTGTCTTTATTGTGGTTCAGATATTAAACAGCAAAAACAACAGCAACAACAAACTTCCTTAAAAACGGAAAATTTTAGCAAAAATAATGATAATAATAACAAATATGAATTTAAGCAAATGCGTAAAAAACGTAATTTAAATTTGTGGCATAAGACACGTTATTGGTATTATAAGAAACGGAAACAACAACGAAATGGATGCCAATGTGGGGCCAACGGTGAGTTTGAATAGACAAGAAAAAATTAATTTAGCATAAAAAAAAACAAACAACATTTTAAATTAATGACTTCAACTCAGTTTTAATTAGATACATACTTCTATTTTAAACTACTCGAACTTACAAAAATAAAATTAAATAAAATACATCAAATAACAAAATAAACTCACGAACACCACTACAAACCACTGCCACTACAATAACAATAACAGCTTCATTTTGTTTCTTAATTAAATATTTAAAAAAAAAAAAATATTGTACTTTGTATAGAGAAAAATAAGCACTTAATTACTTTCACTCAAAACGATTTCAATATTTTGCTAATGAACATGAATGAAGAGAAAATTACTCATCAGCAGCAATTGAATGATTGATTGAATGAATAGAATAAACAATTTTATTTGCCTTATGAAATTTAGTATTCGCTTTGAAACAAATTGCATCAAACTCACTTTTATTCATTTTCATTTTACTGTAATTGTCAACATTGAAGAACATTTACGAGTAAGTGCAGCAGTTACACACAATAAAATTATATATGTACATATAAACATTATCTGGTCTAACGATGTAACTGTCAAAATACATAGAAAAATATATACTCGTAATTAGATGTATTCACTTCCAGAAACTGTTTGAAACATCGAAATTTCGACATCTAATGAAGTCATTAAAAGATTCAATAATTTTCTCAATTTAAAATAGAATAAAGTAAAAAATTCCATATTAGTTTGATATTTTTATTACAAATTAGTTTATAGTCATACAAAACCTTATAGAATTCGGTATAACAAAATTGTTCTCGAAAAAAATTCTTCAATACTCCAAAAAAAAAAAAAAATACAGTGAGTACAGTGTGACTTTGACTCCCTATAGAAGTTATTATTTTTAAATGCAGTATTTTGCATATCTTTTTCCGTTGTGGTTTTTTTTTTCAAGTTAGCGATTTTTTTTTGTGATGAATTTTTTTTTATGTTTCCACTGTTCTTCGTATTTATAAATTGTTTTGCAACTTTATGTTTTTTATCATTTATTTTTTTTTTTTTTGTGTATTAGCGATTTTTTTTCGTTTTGGCGGTTTTTTAGTTTTTCCCGGCATTTTTATTTCCTTTTTGGTAAGTATTTTCCATTAGCGATTTTTTTAATTTTCCCAACTTATTTCGCTTTGGCGATTTTTTCGTTTTTATCATTATTTCGTAGCGACTTTTTTAATTTTGGTCATCTATTTTTTGTTGTGGTAAATTTCCTTTTTTTCTTTTTGGATACTTTCGTTTATAATTTTTTCCAATTATTTGTTTTGACTATTGTTTGTTTTTTTGTTTTTGCTTGCAATTTTTTATTATCTTTGTGGCGATTTTTTTCGTTTTGTTGAATTGTTCGTTTTTACCATTATTTCGTTTAGTGACTTTTTTAATTTTGGTAATTTTTTTTTTTTTTTTTTTTGTTAAATTTTATTTTTTTATCTTTTAAACAATAACGGTTTTTTTCGTTGTGAATACTTTGCGATTTTTTTCGTTTTCACCATTATTTTTCATTTGGGTTTTTTTTTAATTTTTCCAATATTTTAATTTTTGCCGGCTTTTTTTCATTGTGGCGATTTTTTCCCCGTTTTGGGGATTTCTAAGTGTTTGTAACAATTTCTTTTAACCTTTTTTTTTAATTTTAGTCATTTATTTTTTGGATACTTTCGTTTTGACCATTACTTATTTCCGTTTTGGTGAATTTTTCATTTTTATCACTATTTCGTCGCTAACTTGTTTAATTTTGGTATATTTTTTTGTTTTGGTAAATTTCCTTTTCATTTGAGGTGTTTTTCCAATTTTTCCATATTATTTATTTTCGCCGGCTTTTTTCATTTTCGTTGGGCGATTCTTTTCCGCTTTGGGGACTTCTAAGTTAAACATTTTTTTTAATTTTTGGAAGTTTTTTTTTTGTTTGGAAGGTTTTTATATACATATAAATAATTTTCCCGTTTTTGTAATTTTTCCCTGTTATTGATTTTTTAATTTTGGTGGCTTTCAGTATTTCGCGCGGTTTTTACTATATTATTTTGTTGTAGCCTTTAATTATTTTGACGCTTTTTTTATTTTCTTTTTTTCCAGTTGATTATTTTCTCATCGTTTATTTTTAACAATTTCTCATTAATTCAACGGGTTTCCTTAAATTCCCTTGATTTTTATTTATATTTATGTTTTTGTAATACATAATACACTACTCGACGAAACTCCAAGTGTAGAATTATTATATCTATTTTTTATCTCAAACTTCTGCAACACTTATGCATTTTTTCCGAATTTCGGGTAATTAACTTTTTTAACCGGAAATATATATTTTATTTTTGTCCAGAAAATTGTTGGTCTACTTTTACCTTTTTAAAAGAAATCTATAAATTAAAGTCAATTAAGAATTTTATTTCTTATCTACTATACTCGAACATCATCTGTTTGGCGTTTTGAACGGAAATTTCGAAAAACATTCTTATTTGCGTTTGCTATATTTTATTAAATTATGTATGAATGTATGTATGTACATATAACTTATTGATGATAAAGTTAAGAAGAGAAACAATCCTTTGGAATTAAGACATCTTAGTGTTGTCACGATTACATTTTATTGTTGTTCTTCCCCGATAATATAAATTCAGTTCATTAAAATGCAACCACGTATTTGCTTTTTCATTCATAAGTAAATGTAATTCGTCTTATCATCGATCACAACACGTACGCTTTTTTTAAACACCACTTTTATTTTGCTTTAATCGTATGATAAATAAATTGTGGAACAGATTTTTCTTCCATTGTTTTTTCATGTAATTTTTTGCTCTAATGGCCAGTTTTTGACTTCATATTTAAGTATGTAATTAGTTTAATTAAGATCTGCTGAAATGTTTTAAAATAATAACACCAACTTTCAAAATGATTAAAAGGATAATAGAGACAAAACAAAAAAAATTTACAATTTGTTAACAGCCACAAATATTTTATTGGCTTTATTTTATATAAGAAGAACAAGCAGTCAAAAACATATGGAAATTCGTAAATCTTAATTATTATTTATATACACAAGATTGTTCATATAATTATTAATTAAGTATTTTTTTAAATATGCAGTCAAAAACACAATTTGGTATTTAATTACAACTTAAAAATAATTATATCTTAAATATCAAGTCAAAAATTGGCCCTAAATCTATTGCAATAATTTTTTAAGAATTTATAATGAAAACTTGGCATGATATTATCATAAGTGCCGATTTGTTTCATATTTACTGCCTGTTTTTAGAAAATGAAAACAAAATAGTGAGTGAGAATTTATATTGAAAACAAAAACAAATTTTCGTATTTTATTGTTGTTTTCAATATAAATTCTCACTCACTATTTTGTTTTCATTTTCTAAAAACAGGCAGTTAGTTTGACATTGAAAATTAAATAGAAAAACTTTTCTATATAATTTATCACTTATGATAACTTTGTTATTCCAATATTCGCACTATAAATATTTCTGCTTTGTTACTTTTTCATTGATAAAGGTTAAATTACTTTAAAACACAAAAAAAAAATTAATTGAAAAATTTAAAAAAAATTAGTAATAAAACAGTCCTAATTTTTCCTTCAAACTTGATCGAATTTTATAAGTTTGTTTTAGTTTTGATTAAATATTTTATAACACATTTTTATAATTATAGTCATTATTATAAAATACAATCTTTTGCTTATATAATTATTAAAGTATCTGAATATCTTTTAATTTCATCTATTTCTTAAGCTTTATAATATTTTGCTTACTAACACATACACAAAGTTATGAACTTTTACATATTTCTCTCTCTATTTTTCTCTCTTTTTCTCTACCATTTGCTTGTTGCTATTGCTGTCGTTGTTGTTGTCGTTGTTGTCATTGTTATTGCTACAATTTCATTTAACATATCTGACAATCTTTAAAGAAAAAAAACAAAAACAATTTAATTTTTCCTATTTCTCAAGTCGTACAGCACGTTTGGTCTGTTTAATAATTTAAGATTTTTCATTTTATATCTTCATGTTCTATTTGATGTTGTATTTACTACTGCCATCCGCTCACTATTCAATTGTTGTTGCATTAATAATACAAATGTACATTAGGGATATAACGTATAATTTATTTGTTGATGGCTAAACAATGTTTAAATGCATTTCATTGGTTCTTAACCACATCATCAGCAGTATGTTTGAAACACTTTTGAAATCCGTCAAAATTCTTATCTCATACACAAAACTTTCCAATATCATTTGAGAATTACTACGCTTATTGGACAAGAATGGAGCTTCAAAAGAAAGTTTGAGAAATTTGCAGAAAAGTAAGTTAATTCGTATCGCAGTAGGTTTAAGCGTTTTGAAAAATGTTTAAAAGTGGACAAAGTCTTTTACCAAATATAAAAATAAGACTACAACTTTTTATATCACTTTATATATTTAAAATTTTTGATTTAAAATAAATGTAATTTTTTTTTTTTGAAGTTTTAAACAAATCATTTTCATGCTTAAGGTTTTTATTCAAAAATTAATAGAATAAAAATTGTTTGGCTAATGCCAAAATTTGGTTATGGCCCTAATGTACATCAATAGACATACAAACTCGTACATACACACGAACATTATGACTTGACTTAAGTTTAATCAAAACTGAAATACTTATCATTATTCGTATCTTTTATCATCAATTATGTGCAAAAAGAGCACATCCGTTCATGATTATTTGCTACAGAATACACTAGGCAACAAAAACCAAAATTACAATGATAATTAGTGGGTTTTAAAAATATGTTAACTACCAGAGATTTTATATTTCTCTGACTTAATAAAAAAAAATATTTATAAAATTTTAGATATCAAGAAAGTGTTTGTCATTAAAAACTTTTAGCTAGTGTATGAGTTGATACTACTCTATACAAATTTACAATATGAAATGAATTCATACTAAAAAATTTAATGAACATTATAAATATCCTGAAAGAAAGTACATGTATGTACATATAATGTTTTCAAAAGTTTATTAAAAAAAAGGATAAAGTTGCAAAATAGTTCATTATAATAATTGACTATTAAGAAATTAATTGATACAGATTTGAAATGAGAGAAAGTCTTTGCAAACTTTTATCAAAAGCAATAAAAATTTTAAATAAAGTTGAATACTTAAAAAGCTCATGATGTAAAAGTTGCACAAAAAATTTCCATTAAAGTTTGCCGTTGATTTTGTTAAGCAACCAATTAAATGACAAAATTTTTTCTAATTGTAGAAAACGAAATACAAATGAAATTTATTTTGTGGTAAAAAAAATTCGATATAACGAACGTATGGAACTAGAGGAGCTTCATTCCATAGTCTATTATTGTGTAACATTCAAAAGAGAATGGACAGCTGTTGTCGAGTACATTTCATTGTTTTCGCTTCCTTTGTAATTGGTTGAATTAAATTATTCAAGCGAATGTAAAAACTGTTGGAATAAAACAATTCGAATGAAAATCATGCATATAATTTAAAATTGAAATTGCAATACTTTTCCAAGAATTCTTTCCCATATTAGAAAGGCTAAAAAATTTTGCCAAGCTTACAGTTTACCTAGAAATGAGGTGGAATTTTACCTATGAAGAACTTGGTCCTTATTTGGATCTCAGTACTTTTTACGGCTGAAATATTTTGGATAGGAACTTGGCCTTATTTTCACATTTGTGTTTTTGTGCGGATCTCACTTCTTTTTTCTAAGATTTTTTTGTATAAATATTTATATGTATTTCATATCTGCGCCTACCTGTGTACGAAATTTCAGCTTTCTAGCTATACTGGAAGTGCCCCATAAAAAGAAGGGGCACCCTAGTCTCCCCGAGTGGAAAGTGCCCGTTTTCAGATTTTTATGGTTAATTTCTCACCAAAACCTAGCTATGTACCGATTGTCAGCTCTCTAGCTATACTGGAAGTGTCTAATAATATTGATGAGTGAGTGAGTGAGTGAGTCAGTGAGTCAGTGAGTCAGTGAGTCAGTGAGTCAGTGAATTTGTACTAAAATATGGACTTTTCACACCTTAATATCTCGGGAAGCTTTTAAGGTAGAACTTTTAAATTTAACCTGTGAGGTCACCTCTGTGGGGAGACCTTATGGTTCAAGTTTCATTATATTATGATCAAGAGGAGCAAAGTTATGAGGGGGGTAAAAACAGCTCGAATGGTTTCGTGTAAATATACACACTGTGTGGCCGAACTTGGCCTGGGGCACTACCGTGCGCCTAGATATTCTACTGACATTATGGTAATAAAAATAGATATTTATTAATTTAATCGAATAAAAGTTATTCGACTAAAAGTTAATCGAATGCTTATATTATTCTTTGTCTTCTTTTCAAACAAAATTTTCTTATTTTAGCTCAGTGGCAACTGTTTGCTTTTTATTATCACAAAACAATTTATTTACACTACCCAACTTTGTTTACGTGCAACTCCCTCTTTTCAGCGCCAAAGAAAATATATAAAAAGTATAAATTTATATTTCAACATTCACACTTAAAATGAAAACTACATGCAACAAATTTGCATATTGTAAATACGGTATAAAGTTTCTGGGCAAATCTTTTAACAAAATCATTACTCAAAAATGTCAATCCTAACTTCCAATCAATCATCCAAATAAATCCAACAAAAGCTTTAAGGTATTTGTATTCTGAGAAAATCGAATTACAATGACTAGACTTATTTGAGTGTTTGAAATTTAATTTTTAATAATATTTATACAATCTGAATGTCATTAAAAGTAATAATGACGAGTTACTATGAGATAATAATACTTATGAAATTGATATACTTCTTGTTAAGCAGTCTTATATTGTTTTAATTTTTATTTGTCTTAAGAATAACGAAATAAAAAATTATCCGGCTTATCTGAATATCTATTTCTTAATAAGCTTAATAAATATTTACACAAAGACAATTAGATATAAGATAACACTCAGTCAATTGAAACTGTCAAAGTTCTTCAAAGCAAAGCAGTAAATTTATTGTTTGTTCGTCATTTTCGCTTTTCTTGATGAATGTAAATAACCCAAGGACGATTTTATTTGTCTTCTTTTAATGAACTAATAGGATATTTAAACAAGTTAAATACGAGTGAAAGAGAACGTGAAAGAGAACCTACATAAATATACAAAAATATAATAAAAGTTTCAAAGTAAAACTTGTTCTAAGAAGTGAAAGCGGTGCGTATGATTAATGTGGTTGTAAATTATATTAAGTAGACGTTAAAGTGGCCACTAATTAATGAACATTTCTAAGATTTATATTTCAAATAAAATAAAATTAAATTGCCTCAGGTTATATATGGCTCTCACACACATTCTATTTCTCATTTAATACATAATTATATTTTCTAATCTTCTAAATTAAAAAATTACGAGCAATTATGCTATTCAAAATTTTATAAATTCAAATTTAACTCTTATTTTCACAAGAAAAGGAAAAGAACCAACAAAACGTATAAGATATTAACATATAAATATTTCAGAAAATTTTTTTATCTACTTTAAATATTTTTATTTGTTTAATGTTTAAACATGTTTGTTTGTTCTCTTTATATTCTCTCTGTACAAAAACTATAATCATATCCAAACTCTACTTGCCACATACATACCTGCATATGGTATGCATTATGCTTTTATGTACGTTTTTCTTTTTTTATTTCTCAACATGTATGAATATTTCCAATTTGTGCATGTTATATAATTGTGATAGAGAATGTGTAAGAACAAAAGCAAATGAAATCATAAATATAATTTTATTAATTATTTTTCATGTTTCTAGGTGGCTCGGTGAGACCAACAAAAGGTTGGAAGGCGGAACATAAAGCGGCACGTACTTTAGGCATTATAATGGGTGTATTCTTATTATGTTGGTTGCCATTTTTTCTATGGTAAGTACTAAATATCGAATAGTGCGGGTGTATTAAAAAAAATCATAAGTGAAATACGTATTGACGGACAATTATCTTTAGGATGATATTTAGGAACTTTTTGAGTTTAAAAATTATTCGTACAGAAATGTTTGCATTTTTCGCCTGTTAAGCATTTGTTTATGTATGTTTATCATCAGTAGACTTCAAGCTAAATGAATACTTTTGTTGCCAACCAACAATTTAAAAAAACAGAATAGATTCATATTGACTTACATTTGTTTATTGAAAATTTTGATAAGTTTCTTAATATCTCAAATGGTTTTTGAAAGTTGTTGCATAGGGAATTTTTCAATATGTAATTGAAGTCTACCGATGATTGGCATAAGTGGCAATGAAATGCTGAACATATAAAAAATGGAAACCTTTTTAACATAATATTGAGACAATATGTCAAATGATAAATTAATAAAATCTATTCGTATAAACTTCTTGGATATAAAGACTCTTCCTAAATTATCTGAAAAAAAAATAACAATTAGAATATATGATGTACATATGTATGTATATCTGAAAAAAGAATTCGAATAAAAAAGACGTGTGGCAGTCGGGGACTGCCGCGGTAAAGCTATTGCATAGCATTTTTTTATCAACTTATGCAATTTCAATTTCAATTTCTGCTTTCTAGCTATACTGGAAGTGTCCCATACAAAGAAGGGGCACCCTAGTATCCTATGTCCTTCTCCTGGTTCTAAGATACCTGCCCACCAAATCAGTTCAGCCGTTCTTGAGTTATAAATAGTGTAACTAACACGACTTTCTTTTATATACATATATAAAAATCCCCTCAAAAACCCAGAAATCCCGGAAAATTTCCCGGGAAAAGTCTCAACAATTGAAATTTAAAAAAATTTCCAAAGCGGCAACACTGTATAGTCATTATACATAGACTATACAAAAAAGAAGTTTTCAATTCAAAAAACAAAAGACTTAAGAAACAAACTTAGTGTCAGGTTTTTCGTTTCAAAAACAAATTCCAGGTTTATTCGTTTCATAAACAAAAGACTTAAGAAACAAACTTTTCAAAATTTCTTGATTCGGTCGTTTCAAAGCCCGCGATAGAATCTGTGCAATAGCTTGAAAATATTAGAGCCAAAATACTGGAAAAGAAACTAATTTAGCAAAATTAATCGAATAAAAAATATTCGAAAAAAAGTTATTCGTATAAAATTACATATGTGAATAAAAAGTTCATAAAAAATTAAAAAAAAAATCTAACAAAACTATTCGATTAAAAATAATTGTTTTATATATTAAATTATTATTTTTTAAAGAATATTACATGTTCGAATAAAAATTATTCGAATACACACGTGATATACAATATTATTTATTCGAAAAGAAAATCAGCTAATATTCGAATAAATTTAATTGAAAAAACAACGAACAGATCCGGTATGAAATGACTCAAACAAAAACTAATCGACTAAAATTGTTCGAATTGTCAACTTTTGAATAAAATTATGCGCACAAAACATTCTTAAAAAAATTATTCGTGTAAAATTATTAAAAAAAATATAATACTCGTATCGAATAAAATTTATTTACAAAATGTTTTCGCTGTCTCTGCAACCATTTAATTACACAATTCATTAAATTTTATACTGGAAATAAAAGTATCAGTGACTATATTATTCGAAAAAAAGTTATTCAAATAAGTTTTATTATTCAAATAAGCGTCATTCAAATAAATGTTATTGGAAATAAAATTATAAAATTAATATGTATCCTTAGGGTTTTCTGTCGGAGCATCCGCATGTCCCAGGGCTGGATTTGGGAAATCGGACAGGAAAAATTACGATACACTTTTAAAATGTTAAACTATAATTTACATATTCCTTCTTCGTCATTCTGAATATAAATACACGAATATAAACTTGTCATATTTAAGATTAAATTTGGAAAACATGTTTTTATCTAACTTGGAGTATTTAACGATTTGAAAAGCTTTTGCCGATTTTATTGGAAAGCATAAAAAACATTTAACTACCTACCACTTGAGACATTTTTGTTGGTGTGTAAATGAAAAATAAAAAGGGCTCTTATTAAATACTTTGGGTAATTTACTAATTTAACTAAAAAGCAACAACAGCAACAGCGCACACTTACTTAATACAACACCTTTTAAGTGTGCTTAGCTTTTACACATTTTCCGCTGAAAAAAGTGTGCATTTTCTATAGATTATTCAACTTATTATTTCGTTAATTAAGACAAGCTATATTACAACACTTATAAAAACACTTGTGTGCTTTATAAACTTTATAAATATTAAACACCCACTTATAAGTACGTATTTTTATTACACTTTATTTTTTTGTATTTTTTCTTCTTTGTTCTCTAATAGGTACGTGATTACATCACTATGTGGTCCAGCGTGCCCTTGTCCGGATGTTGTCGTTGCTGTACTATTTTGGATTGGTTATTTTAACTCAACACTGAACCCACTCATTTATGCTTATTTTAATCGTGATTTTCGAGAAGCATTTCGCAATACTTTAGAATGTGTTTTACCCTGTTTAGAGAAACGTAATCCTTATAATGCTTATTATGTGTAGCATATGCAGTATTCAACAATATCATCATCGTCAGCAGTACCAGTCGTGCGTTAAAAAAGAATTTGAAAAGCACGACGGCACAGGAGAACATACAAAAGTATTTAGAAATAAAAAAAATACAAAACAAAAAACAACGCAGTAGTGGTGTGCACTACACCATTGAATTTATATGCCATAAAATTTCACACGACTTAAAAACACCGCGCCATCACTAACTAAACTTCGTATGTAACTACTTGCGTGTGTTTGTATGTGGTGTTTTTCAACGTAAGTGTGCGTGCTATGGTTTTTATTTTATTCTTAGTTGCGTATGCATACGTACATTGCATATCGATCCTTAATTGCAACGTAGTCATATCTCAAAAAAACAAAATTTTTCAGTTACGGACGAAAAAGAGTTTATCAATCAAACTTTTTTATTAGTAAAAAATTTTCATAAACATTCCTCTATTTAAACCAAAGTTATAAACACTTACATGCTCAAGCCGTTCATATAATATATGTAAATGCTTACGTTTTGAAAACTTTAAGTGCATTTTGCCACACGTAAGTTTTTTTGAGATATGACTACGTTGCAATAAAGGAGCGATATGTACCCGTATGTGTCAGTTCTTCAAAGTTTATCGTATCGTAGTAAAATAAGAGATTGCAAACTAAACTAAAACTATTTATGTGATCAAAGAAATACGACATAAGAAATTACAATTTGTTATTTTTATATTATTTTAAGTGTTTTTGTATGAAAAAAAAAACGACTAACATTTAAAGGTAGAATTAGTTTTAACTTTCTGTTCTGTTCCGTATCAGCTGTTCGTTTTTTGTTTATGGAAAATATGTACTTTCAATTAGTTGTTCCGTTCTGTTACGGACCATTCTCTTGAAAACACAATTTTACTTACTGTTCTGACAGCAAGAGACAGCTGCTCGTTTCAGTGAACCAAGCCGATCGGTCCAAAATTACCGCGTAACGCTGATAAATTTTTATTATCACCGCCGCCATTGACTTAACCACATTAAAAACAAAACGATTTTTTATGTAAAAAAATTATATTCATGAAAAATTTATGGTGAGTAGATTTTTTTTTAATTATATAACGTTTTTAACTTATTTTCTTTAAAATTTTTCAACCTGATAATTAAGATGAAGCACCGTTTTAAATTTGTGAACACCGCCGCCGCCGCTGATACCTTCTTACAGAACTTCTAACTAAATTAAACAACTGAACGGCACAGAACAGAACAGAAAGTAAAAGTCAACACTAATGAGGCCTTAAGGGAGAATTAGAAAGTGTCCATACTACATAGCTGGTACAGTGGGTTTAAACTGAAAAAAAAGACAGCAATATCGTTAGGCCATAAAAGAGTTGTACTTCTTCCATATATAAAAATGTATACGTACGATACTCGTATAACAAGCGCATAATTTTGTTTCATTTATTTCTTTCTTTAAGAATTTTCTGAAATTGATTTCTTGGACTGTGTTACCTTTGCATGATGTGCTACAGTGCGGTGTGCAACAGTTTTTATTAGTGAAAAGTAATAGTCGTGATTGGAGGCGATTGCACACCATTAATAATTCTGACGTAAATGAATAGATGACTTGATAAATTGTTATTATTTTTAGAAAAATTGCAAACAGAATTTCATCAAAATTATTAATATTATTTTTAGACATACACACATACATACATATGTATGAACAAACCTTCTCAATTGAGACAATTGAATTGTAATTGAACAGTTGAATTGCAAGTAATCAATTAGCATTTGATCGAAGCTCTTCCATACCTCCTGGCCAGTTACTTTCTCCTTAATTGTTTTCGCTATTTCAGAAATATATTTCTAAATTATTAAAATTTTTAACTTATCACAAATTTTGCTGGCCATTTCTTTTTTTTTACCTGTTGTATTGTTTATTTACATTTTTCTTTTCTTGACTTTTTTATAGAGTTTATATTCAGTTAATATCCTTGTTACAAGTTTGGCTGCAATTAACTACTAATTGTGCAATTTATTAATTAAGTTTTTGTATGATAAATTGCGTAAATTTTCTAGTTGAAATTAAGCTTTTTATAATTAATTAGTGAAATGTACAGTACTTGTGTTATATTGTCAAACTGCATTGTGGTAAACTGTGGCAAAAGTTGTATATGGGGTTTGTTTCAAAATTATGGTGCATTTTTCATTTGTCTTAAAAAAATATTTATTTATTCATCATTTTCTTTTTTGTCACCTTCAAAGTAGTACCGCTCAGATATAATACACTTGTGCGAGCAACCCTAATATGCAAATTTTGGTATATCCTTGAGATCTATCTGCGATTTTAATATCGCGCAAAATCCAGTCCTTTAAGGGGTCTCTTCAATATTGGGAACAGGAAAATGTCGATGGCATCAAAAGAGCAAAGATTAAGGGATTTCTTGAGTCACAACAAAAATTACGTACATGCAATGCAATTTCAAAATTTACGAAAAAAAATTGCTTGGCACGAGCCAACCGATGTGCCGACATCGTCAGCAACTTCTCTAATTTTTCTGTAATTCGATGATTCTCCATAAGAATTTTCCTTACTTTTTTGTTGATGTACGGGGCGTCCGCGGGCGAGTGTTGCCATTCACATGTTTTCGGCCTTCTGTAAAAAGTTTGTACCACTTGTAAACATTTTTCTGATTCAGAGTACAATCACCGTATGCCACTGTCAGTCTTTGCAGCACTTAATTAAATTTTTTTACACAAAATTTTATGCGAATTATTTGCTCCATTTTTCTTCTTTTTTTCGATAGCAGTAAATTTCCGAACGGGTAAAACACTTTTAATTTTTATGGCTCTCACCAACAGAGTAAACATTCTAAACAGCTGAAAATGTGAACACAAGTATGGTCGAGATGAGTGTACCAACATACAAAAATAACAAGGCATCGTAAATCGCTAAATTCAACTTAATTTTTGAACTGACCTCGCACATGACATTTTCTTTTTTCAATAACTGAAAATTTTATGATTTTGTTTAGCTAGAGCTTAGGACCACAGTTCTATATGCTTTACTATGATCTTTCCTTACCACTCTGGTTTTTCTTCTCGTTATTGAAAACGAAACAACATTTCAAAGGATAAAAACCTGCTATACATTTTAACTTAATAAAAAAAAAACACAAAAATTCTTTTGTATACAAAAATAGGAAATACATACACACATACTTACTTATGCAGTTTAGAAAAACAAATTAAAAGAAATATCAACAAAATGTATAAAACAAATATTGATGTAATGTATTGTTAAGTAAAACGCTTTTTTTAGAATGATGTATAAAATAGCAATATGAAATATTAACCAAAAAAAAAAAACATATATATTAGAAACAGTCTTAAAGTGAAATTTAGCTAAACAATAATTGAAGAAAAAACTGGTGGCTATTCTGGAAAACCCAGCTACACAATATAAGTTTATATGGAGAACTAAAATAAATTTTATAAAAAAAAATCTCTGTTTTCTTTATAATTATATTCGTTCTCCACAGTAGCCAGCAATATAAAATTAATTGAATAACACAATGGTGTTCGTGTAAATGTCTCTGGTTCATAAGCAATATTTAATGTACACGTATTCGATAGTTAAGGCTAGAAAAAATTTATGTATTTATGATTAAATTTAATATGTTGTTCATACATACATAATCGTATGTATTATGAAAACAAAATAAACAAAAACGATGCAAAGTCCCAGCTCTGTATGTACATACAATTTAAAGTAAACAATTATTCTTATATAAATGCAAGATTATTATTGTAAGCTTAAGGTGAGGTTTATACATGCCGAACGAGTGATTTGAGTGTAAATTTTGTATGAAAAGCACTCAGTTTTTTGAGTGGTTTCCATACAAAATTTACACTCAAATCACTCGTTCGGCTTGTATAAACTGCACCTAAATAACATAAATAAAAAATTGGTTTGAGTGAAAAATTTATACGAAAACCACTCAGTTTTTTTAGTGAATCTCATACAAAATTTCTACTCAAGTCACTTGTGTATAAGGTGGAAACATCAACTATTAAAGTTTTTAATATATTTAGGTGCAGTTTTTACAAGCCGAACGAGTGATTTGAGTGTAAATTTTATATGAAAAGCACTCAGTTTTTTTAATGAATCTCATACAAAATTTCTATTCAAGTCATTTGTGTGTATTGTGAGAAAAGCACATACTAAAGTTTTTAATATATTTAAGTTATGAATTTTTAGTCGAACTGAGTGATATTTAAACCACTGAAATTTTAATTATTCTGGCTTAAGTTTGTGTAATTTAATTTTGAATTAAATTATTTCTTATTAGAAAGGAAACTTCACATTCAAAACACCTCATGTAGCGGTGGACGCCACCTAGGTATGAAAAGATTATTCAATTGAGCTTTTTCTAAGGGGCTGTGCACATATTACGTAACGCTCCAAAGAGGGAGGAGGCGGTTACAGATTTGTTACGGATTGAATTGAATTTTGCTCTGAAAAATGTGTAGAAAGCGTGACGAGGGGGTACGAAATCTCCGAAGACAGCGCTACGTAATACGTAAATGGCCCCTAAGACAGGAAAATAGTGAATTCCACAACAGATTTAATTAACGATACACGATCGATACACAGTGGTTGGTCTCGAAACATCATGCATGGATGCCTGTTCAAACTTTTGTGCAATCTTATTTGTTTTTTGTCTACTCAATTATTACGAGGTTATGGGGTTTCATTTCGAATAAAAAAGTAGTTTTATTAAAAAAATTTAATTTTACAAATTTAAACCTGAATAATTGATTTTTCATATATTCATTATTACGAATATACTTTATTTTTCTTTGTTCTGTATGAGTGTAAGTTGAAAATTTATATTATTTCGGCTAAGTTTCAATACAGGAATAAATGTATGTAAATAGTTAATACTCTAGTAAAATTAGAATATTCTATTAGACAAGCAAAACGTTTCAGTATATCGATTTCAAGGCTTCCACACTTCTCATCAGCGTTCATTTGTTCGATTTTTAGTCCCAAACGTACTAAAATCAATCTCAAGCCGTGTTAAAAAATACGGTATGTATTGATTTTCTAGAATCAACTATAAAAAGATTGATTCAAAACCGTGTTATTGAATCCCAAAAATCTACTACTTCAAAACAGGAAGCGGCTTGATTTAAGGATTTAAGAATTAAGGGTTTTAAATTGGATGTATGAATGCATGTCCAGTTTTATCGTGCGTCTAATTAAAACCCCTACAGATTTATTTTGCTTAAAATCAATGCTATTGCATTTTTAATTTTTCACTTCAATTTATATTATTTTTCCATTGCTGGTATTGAACATAGAGAATCACATGTTGGCAACACATCTTCTTAGATAACTCAGCCACATCCGAATATTCAAATGGATAAATAAAAACCCAAAACAAAATTATTATTTTATTTCTGTTTATTTCTGGCATTAAACAGAGGCAGCTAAAAAATTGGTTAATCCCTGTTGGGATTGATTCCATTAAATTTAGGATTAAAATTTTTAATCGTAACTTCACTCAAATTAATCCTAAATAAAATACTTAAATTTAGAAATTACGAGATTTTTTAATGAAGTGTATGAATGTAAGTTTTTAAAATTAATATTATTTCGGCTTAAGTTCAACACCCAATTAATCAATTTAGCTAGCAATTATATATTTATTTTTTACTGGGTACCTCCGTGGCTGATAGGTAGCAATGTTAGCCTTTTAATCCGGAAGTTCACTTCCGGCCAAAGACCCTGTGTATTTTCTGCCGACGAACTAATCGCTTTATTGGTTGCCTTTGTTAAAAAAAATGATAATAATCTTACTGTCATATTTTAGCCAATAACTTGGCGATATCATTGCAGATATGTGCTTGTCACATTGACTTACAAATATTAACTTGAAAATTTCAGTATTTAGAAATTATTAAATAATCAAAATATAATGAAAATTATATAAAATCCTCTGATGAGAAGTGAACACGTGGCAAGTGTGTCTTATGCTAAGTTTCTTACTTACTGGTCTACTCAAAAACCATATTTTATTGGCTTAAAATTTGTTTTTACAAACATACATACAATTTACAAAATATATTCAGTTTGCTTCGCTAGGAGTTGAACTTCTGAACATCAGAATGATAAGAAGAGAAAAGTATGTTATTGGGTGATTGTAAGACATTACCAAAGCTTTACTGGATATGTATGTTTGTATTTTTTTCTATTTTGAGATAATAAACGTTCCACTTTGCAAATAGTTTAGAAATCTAAAATATACCTTTTTCCATGCCTGGTTGTTGTCTCCTGCTTTTCCGGAAATCAAAATAAAACAAGCCAATAATGGAAAAATCCCAGTTGCTAGTCAAAACAATTTGTACAATCTATCTAATTACTGTGTCATTGAATAGTCATTGAAATAACTTTAGTTTTAAAATTAAAAAAAAAAGAAAAGCTTGTAAAGCAAAAATTATCGCTAGTGTTAGATTGACGTTTCGCTAGATATTTATGACAAATTCTCTTTAAAATGAAATTTTTATTTGCATCGAAATCTAAAATCTAATAGGAAATTACAATGAACAATTAAGCAAAAATATAAGAAATTAAAAAAAATAAAATACAAACAAAAATAAGAAGTAAAAAAATAACATGTTAAAGAAATTTTACTTTAAAGAAACAAAAATAGGAATTAATTAATTGGAAAACAAGTAAGGAAAAAATACTAAAAATATATAAATGTGAATTTTGTGTATAAATGTTGATGTTCTTCTACCTAAATAAGTTTATCAAAAGAGAAAAATAGTTTGTAAAACAAAAGAAAATAGAAGCTGCATAAAAAATAGTGTACATTAATTTAAATAAAAAGTCATGCAAATGCAGCATATGACAATCTTTAATGAAAACAAAAAATATTATTAAAAAAGTAAATTGAAACTTTAAATTTAAAGATTATATTTCAATTGTTTAAAATTTACTTTTACGTTTTTTTCTGATTTCAAATTATTTTTATGCAAAAATGCAAAATGCAAACTGGAAAAAAAGGAATTGTTAATTATGTATTTTCGGTTTTAGTGAAGAAAAAAAATAAATAAAACTTGAATAAAAAATTAATTTACTATAAAAAGAATTATTAAACTTTTAGTTTTATTTGGTGAAAAATATATTAGGTCCGTTTGCTTACTTTTGCCACAAAATGCACTAAACGAGTGTTTGCTGAGTAAATTGAAAAATTTACTCTCAAAAAGTGTACGAGAGGAAAAATATGTGACAATTACAACAATACAAGAACAACAGGCACATTTTTTTGTGTAATTTATGTGTAAGTAGATCAAAAAATTCCGTAACACTGCCACCTGGCTTACTAAGGCTTGGAAAAAATCAACTACTAAGACTCCTGCCAAGACTCCTTTCCACACATTACAAAATAAATATAAATTTAGTTAATCTGTTTTTTAATTTATGCTTGTAGTAGAGATAAACTAAATTAATAATAAAATCTCTCACCCATGGCATGACTGGACATGACATGACATTGTATGTATTAGTGATGTTACGAATATCAATTTTTTCGAACGAATACGAATATTTGAAACAGTATTCGCCGAATACGAATATTACTTAAAAGGCTTAGAGCCACATATTATTTCAAATTTAATTGGAAAAAATCCCTCCCTTTGCGTCAGTAGCGATAAATTGAAAAAAAAAATCACACTACTTTAGGGACATATCATTATTATGACATTGAGAAGCCGAACATACTTTTAGATTTCGTTTTTCTTACTCTGCTTGCGCTTTTAATTAGTAATTCATTGTTGTTTGGGGGAACATATTTTCACAGATTGCGCAACCACATATCTCGGTGGACTTTCACATATTAAATTTTAGTTCTTTCATTTTGGAAGTCCAACATTCCTCTACTGAGAATTGATTACTACATGAAATGAATTTACATATAAGACTTTAATTTTTAAATGACAGTTACGAAATATAATTTTCGTTTGTTTTTTAAGAAGATTGTTATCTTGCGTCAAAGATAAATGGCTTTCTTTCTTTAATTAAAAATTATTATAAATTAATAAATTTTTGTACATTTTATGTAGATACTTTTTTGGCTTTTTGTATGATATTTTTTTTTTTGGGAAAATGTATTTGCAAATTGTTCGAGAAATATTCGCTTGAATTTGGCGAATACGAATACGAATATCTTAAAAGAAGCGAATAGTCGAATAATCGAATGCGAGTATTCGTAACATCAGTAGTATGTATATCTGAGGTACTGTTGTACATCACCCCTACCGACCAAAATGTATTATAGGCCTAATCAATCTTTGCTGACAACCTGCATGTTTCTAGCCTTCAACTCAAACGATCATACACAACTATGAGCGGTCATGCTTCAGTAGTGTCCATGTCACTATTTAACATATTCTTAGTTGCCTCATAACCACAAATCTTGTCAGATCCGTCGTCGTTGGGCACCTGTGGAATTTCCCGCTACGACAACGAAGAGCCAGGATCCATGATGGAAAAAAATTTTATTTAAAACGAAATTCATGTTGCCATAATCAGACTAATTTCAGTAGAACTATTCACACTTTCTCTGACAAGTAAAACTGTGGCTGAAAAATTCATAGCACCAATACTGATTACCAATCGGAATTCGACCTTTCTGTTGGAGTTCCATCTTTAACTTGAGATTCTTTGCCGGCGCAGTTTCAAAACCAAAGTAAACACATTTCGTTTCTTATTTTAATCTACTGCGTTTACTTTAGATTTAAAATATAAAATTTCTTTTAAAGCACACGAAAGTTATTCCCACAATCAAATGTGGACACTAAAATTCAAACTTACGCATGTAAATAATTTTAAAATATACATATATATTGAATAATCCTTAAGAGCTATTTGAAATATTTAAATGTGTATTCAAATAAATTTCGCACGCCTAATTACACCATCACCTGAAGCTATATACACCATATTGCTGGATCCAATACATATACAATTCACACAACTGCCCACTTCAACTTCTCCCAAAGATTTGGGCTTCGTTTGATCGATGTCTGTCCAGCATTTTACTTTGCTATCATAACCGCCAGTATACAGATATTTTTCATCACCACACATACTATTTATAATCATTTCATGAATGTCCTTTAAGCCATCAAAAAAAAAAAAAAAAAAAAATTATTAGTCTCTCATTTTTATGTTTTTCATACCAAAAAGTCTGTCTGTCTGTCTACTTACAGGAGCATTCCATTTCTCATTAGAAGCGTTGTGAATCAACGTCATACCTTTTCCGGTACGATCGGCAAATGCCAAATATTTATTTCTACCCTCGTTAATGCCGCCCAACAAACACAACGGTGATTTTCCTTGTATGACCGCTTTTATACAATATTTTCCAGATTTACCCGATACCACTTCTGATATAACCACATCCAAATCACGTACAGTGTATATCCATTCTTGTTCTGCCGCCAAACCTTTTACTTCTTCTACCAAATTATATTTGAAGCGCATTTTATCGTTTTCCCAATTTGATACAACACCCTTGTCATCGCCCGTATACAATATATCGCCATTACAATACATGACCTGAATAACGTCGTCGCAGCGAAAAAGTTCTTCGACTTTATCGTACGGTGGCTGCATAAATTTAACGCTCCCATCACAGCAACTCGAATATAATTTGCCTTTACTGTTAACAGCCAAGGCGTAAATATAAGACTCATGTGCATCGACTGATTTAATTAAATTCAAGTCACTATCCCATATCTGTTGAAAGGAAAATTATAAAATTACAATTTTTGTAAATTCAGTGCATGTACTAAAAAATTGGAAAAATATTTTTCTCGTAAAATTTTTTAAAATATTTAAATTATTTGTAGATGTACAAAAAGAGGACTTATCTACTAGAGATGTGCATATGTCGTGAATTTTTCGTGTCACGTGTGAATCACGTCATTCGTGATTACAAATTGATAAATTGATTCAAAAATATAATACCGTGCGTGATTTCTTAATACAATTTTCACGCACTCAAAACAGTTCTCTATGTTAAAATCTCCGTTACAATTGCAGACATTCATCTACATACATACATATACATTTACGTACATACATAATGAAAATACATTTTGTTTTCTGTAAATATGTAATGTGATATTTTATCTCATTGGTGTTATAAAATGAATGTATGTACAATGTACATATTAATAAACCACCATATACTCGTAAGTAATAAATTTAAATAACCTGCCTTGGTAGACAGAACTAGATTTTTTATATTAAGTTTATTCTTTGCATTGCTAATTTTTCGAGCTTTTCCTGAATTTCTTTTATTTAATGGATGATATTGAAGTCAAATTATTCAATCAAATTAATTACAATATAAAATTTTAAGCATATGCTAAATCTTTTATTGCAAAATTTGTATTTCACCGTGAGCATTCGTGCAAAATTATTACCGTCGTGCGTGAAAGTACGTGATTAAAAATATTGCGCTCGTGAGCGTGCGTGATCGTGAAAGTTTTAAATCATGCTGTGCGTGAGCGTGCGTGAAAAATATTTATGGTTCGTGATCGTGCGTGATCGTGAGCGTAATTTTAATCACGCGCACATCTCTATTAAATATCACTCTAATGGTATATAATATATAAAACTTTGCATTTTACTTGTCCTTAAAAAATTGCTTTTGCCATGTAAGCTTTGAATTAGGCTGAACCCACACTGACATTAGACAAAACAGTTTTTTTGACTAATACGACAACAGGACATTAGTTCCTATCAGACATCGCACACCAAACAATACAATCGCAAAACTGTCTTTTGAACTTACTGCGACAAAGCATTGGATGCGGAATGTACATGTGGTTTGATACAACATACCCACACAGAGTAAGAGAAAACTTTCTTGTGATGTAGCCCACACAACAATTAAGATAAGTAAAAAAAAAAAAAACAAAAAAATACAAAAAACGCTATCGCATTGATGTTTGACTACGGGTTGTCATTTAAAACAAAAACTTGATGATAGATTACGTACGGGTTGTCATTTAAAACAAAAAACGTGATGATAATTCAAACAAGTGTCTTTGACTTAAAAGACAAAAACGTTTTGTCTTTCGTTGGTGTGGGTTCAGCCTAAACAAATAAATAAAATTGATAGTTAGAAGGTCTCAAAACAGTGGCATTTCGTTTACAATTCCAACATTATCGATCGGTCAAAATCGTGGATCATGCCTTCAGTTATTTCCAAAATACTTCTGTTCAGCCGCACTGTGTGTTGTAAGCTACAGTTATTGATGACACATATAATACTATAAGTGTATGTTGATTATTAGGAATTTCCAATCAGAAAAAGAGGAATTTCAGGCAAACAAAAAATTTTTTCAACATGTAAAAATTTAATAAAAAAAAAGGAATTATAAAAATGATCGTATTCTAATTCTGTTGAAAACATGATTATATTATTTGATATTCTTCCCAGTTAGTATCCACTTGACATAAGTTTTAAAAATGGACGAGCGAACGCTGATGAGATGATGTTCTGCTAGTCTGATTGGATGTGCTAATGTTTTTCAAAATAAAACTCATAGCAATTTGAATTTTCATAAATATTAAGCGCCATGGCCACGTATCAAATTGGCTTGACAAATCACATGTGTTGGTAAATATTATTTTGCTTAACACAGCAACGTGTCAAATTCATTCCGGCAATTTCATTTGAAAGTTATTTTTGAAGGATAAGAACGTGTGATGTTTTTGGTCGCAAAATATTTTTTGCTTTCAAAATTTTCTTAATTTTTATTTATTAACATTTATAATATCAATTACCTTATATTTTTATATGCGATTGACTTACAACAGAGCCTTTATATTAAATTATTATGAAAATAATTAAATATACATAGTTTGTTAATTTTATTTTAATAAATATAAAA
This sequence comes from Lypha dubia, assembly GCA_947311025.1. NCBI lineage: Eukaryota > Metazoa > Arthropoda > Insecta > Diptera > Tachinidae > Lypha > Lypha dubia. The sequence continues at coordinate 42,664,099 of OX371260.1, forward strand.
ATTTTCATAACATTTTCATTTTTTTCAACATTTGGTATATTTTTAAAGCAGGCAAACCGCGATAAAATGTAATTAATTCCAGTGTGAACCTTTTTTCATCCATTTTTTTATTTATTGCGCTATCAAATTTTCCGCGTACGATATTGTCGCTGCGCAAACTAAATAAAAATGAGATTTGATGTAATTACGCAGCATCACATCAAATCTGCTTCAAATTACAGTATCGACGGCAGTGAATATCTAAATTGTTTTGATTTTCGTCAAACTCACATGGCCATATACTTATGTATATACGTGAGAGTTTTTTTTCACTAACCCAATCAAAAAAACCTTGGTTTGTCAAGCCAATTTGATACGTGGCCATGGCGCTTTAATACACAAAATATGTGTATATGTACTTGTATGCACTCGTTTTCGTGCGTGTATCATTTCTTTTCTAATCGACCTTCAAAAATAATAGAGGTTACTAATTCAAGGAGTGTCGGTATAACTCCTTCATTTATGGTCCAATATTCTTAACTTTTTCTTTGTTCTTGTTTCGTTTCAATGGTAAACCCTTGCAGTTTGTTTACATCAAATTTTGTATAAAATCGGAAAGTTTTCCGCCCCTGCCAATACACTGCTTATCGCATAAAACCTCCACTTACGAACCGATTTACTAAACTTTTTTTTTTTTTTTGTTTGATCGGGTTTTCTTCCAGTTTGGTCCCATATTTTATAAAGTTTTTTTTAACCCTAGGGCAAGCTGTTTCCAAAACATTTATGGGTCATTAAAAAAAAATTTAGAGCGGTTGATTTTAGGGAAAATGAAGGTGCAAGATCCGTCCGGTATATTGATTTTTGAGTTATGCCTACATACATACATACATATATGAACCGATTTTAATATAGAGTAAAACCTCCCTAATCCGGACACATATAGTTTCAGCTATTGTCGTCCGGACTACAGTTAAAATAAATTTTTTTGCGCAATATATATTTGTACATATACAGGCATGTTCTGAAATCACGGTGATATCAAATCACGAACGTTTTTAAAATCACGGAAGTGATATTTAGGTGTTCTGAAAAGCACGAGATTTTTCATTTTTAGCGGTGATTTCATTGTTCTAAATCACGAACAAACAGCTGATTTTTTCTGTTTACAAACATTTTTTTTTTTTTTTTCTTTAAGAAATTTATCACAAAAATATAATAAATTTACGAATTAAAGTTAAAGTTTTTGTAAATATATTGTAAAAATGCCTGAAGAAAGTTCGTTAGCAATAATTGATCTAAAAGCAAAATTTAAAAAGAAACTGCAAAAAATACATGGTCCTAAATTTGTAAATTTTTTAGGTTCTTCTAAGTAAAATAATTAACTTTATTGCAAAAACAGATAAAGAACAAATCATTTTAAGTGTGCGTGATAATTTTTTGCAGATTTTATAGAAAAATTATTAAAAAAACTTAAAGTGATTTGAAATCGTCATGCTGTTAGCTGACCGGTTTTAAATCACAAAATTTCCAAAATTTGTGCGCCCAGAACACCTTTTCAGTGATTTGAAATCACTTTACGAAAAAGTGATTTTCAGAACATGCCTGATAAACATTGTTTTTATTACTGAACAAGAATATAAGTACACATAAGAATTCATTTGTAATTAATTAATTTACAAATACATAAAGAAAAATATTTAATAAAAGTGACCAAAAATATTAATTTTGAAAAATAAAAATTTATTCGTTTCCAAAAATTTGTCTGAAAACTTCAAATTACTCCATTGTTTTGATGAATGGTTAAATTTTAGTTGTAAATATTTTCAAAAATATAATTTAAGACAATTTTATAGATTCCATAAATATTCGGCAAAATCTTAAATGTCCGGATTACTGGATAGTCCGAATTAGCGAGTGTCCGGATTAGGGATTGTACTGTATATTTTTTTTTTTTTTTTTTTTTTCTTTGATGGGGTTTACTAGCGGTTTCATCTCAGATTTTGTTTTATTCGGAGGGGCAAGTTGCGAATTCGAAATAATATGTACATATTTCTGTAACGATTCAGAAAGTATATGGTTGCAGTTTGGTCCATTAGAAATTTAATAAGAAAAATAAATTCGATTTTAAATGTTTTCTATATAAGAAGGTACTTTTCCGTGAGAATACAAAATAAACTAGAATGGAATTATAATTTCTTCCATTAAATATTTGTATTGAAATCGGTTTATTTGCCATTCAAATACATACAAAACAACTAAATTGACGATACTTAAGCGACTTTTAGTATTAAATTTTAAAGTTTATTAAAATTTTTGTATATCTTAAAATTTTAAAGCTTAAAATTGCGATATTTCAATATAGTATGTATGTATGTATTTGCACATGCATTTTATGAAACCACAATCAAATAAATTGCTCATGCACACAAAACCACAAATTTTCACTTTATTTTGATCAGAATTTACTTGAAATTTATTTCGGCAAAAAAGCAAAACAAAAACGCAACTGTATTAACTTGTTTAATTTTCCTTCAAAGAATTGTATCTATAATATAATTTTATTAATAGCGATTTTTCCAATATTTTCATCATCAATATGTAAATATTTTATGTTTTATTTTATTCTATTACTTTTATTTTCCCATCAGCTCCTCCAGAAAATACTCGATTGTTGAAAAAAGCAACACAAATGGCATCGCCTTCATGTTTTTCTGTCGAGATTTTTTCAATGGCCGGCATTTAAAGAATGTTTTTTGCTATTTTGTTCTGATTTGCTAATTAGTATTTATCTATTTTATAAATTTATTTGAACTTGCTGTATAGACTACGAAAAATGAACTAACAACTCACTGCGAGAGATTCTAAACGATCTAAGGTACATAAATATATTCTATATGTATGTATCTAAAATGTGAATGCTACCATGACGCAAACGTGAACTAAATATAGATTATGTTGCCGATAGATTTTCTTTTTTACAGTGAATACCACAGATTTTTTTACATTTAAAATAGAGAATAAAATGATAAAAATAATTTGCTATGTAATAATGCATTGATGAAAACATTTTTCGATATTTTCAAAAGCGAAATTTAACAGTTAGATTTATTCCCAAAAAAAAGTATTTTAGAATCTACTTTATTTCAATTTAATAAAAATAGAACAACGAGATTAAAATATGTGATAAAAAACAAAATTAAAGAAAATGAACGAAATCGATTACGTGAACACCCTAGCTAAAAATTAGGTAGCGTTTCTGAGAGTTTACTTTATAAAGAATTCGGAAATCGATAATATCCTCCGAGTAAGCAATAGCAGAGACTTTATAAATATCCCCAAACAGTTAACTTTTAATACACGCCTTTGAACATTTGTGTTTTATTTCCGAAATCTTTATGTTTAAAATATTTCAAAACAGGTATTATTGTAACGCCTACACACCACAAACATCTGGCACTCCTTTCCTCCAATTCATGGTTTCCCCTGAAGTTGGCTGCAGTTTAGTTTTTATTTTCTCTTTTGCTGCTGTCAAAAATTAAATATTTTTTATTTTACTTTTCTCCGCCTAGGTTTATAAAAATTTTTCTGTGGATTAATTTTTTTAAATAGTGTATTATTGTGAAAAAATGCCAATTAGAATTTTATGAAAAATTGTGAAAGTATATCGTTACACTTAATAACGTTTTTTTTATTCAATTATTATATAAATAATACGTCCAATGTCTTCTAGACATGTATTAAGTAGATTTTACAAACTTTTATTGCCTCTGTTTTTCATACTAATAATAAGACTATCTCATCAAATATAACAAATTTAATTAGAACTGTAACGAAATCAGTAATAAATAATGTTGCAAGACGAAAAGGACTATGAAAAGGAAAATTTTTTGTTTATATTATTGATGTCAGCAAATGTTGCTGTTACACTGGTGGTAATGTTGGCAGCATGTCTCTGTTGCAAGAAAAAAATTCCAAAGTGAGTATGAACTAGGGAGCTCTATATGTGGCTTTAACAAAGTGAAGCCTTTCTAAAAACGATACAACAACATTAATCGTCAAATACTGATGATAATTAAATTATTGTGTTGTAACTTTAATACTAAACAGTGAATTCATAGCGAAAGTAAACAAGCACCATTGCAGCATACTGCAGAGAAAAGAAATTAATGAAAAACTAAAAAACTTATATGTACATACTTACTTGCAAACGTATGTACGGTTGTGCTTTTAAATTTTATTTTGTTATGCTTCGCTTGTTTTTTCCACTTTAGAAGAACTCTTGTGTTAAAAATATAAAATGAATACATATGAACATATAATTTTTTTTTCATGTATAGAAATGATATGATGGGCCTGGAAGGCATGGTAAAGTTAAAAAATCCGGATGAAGTTGTAGTAATTACTAACCTGAATAATAGTGAATCTCATGCGGATCTAAATAACTCAACAATTTCGCAAGGAGATTCAGAAAAGAGGTGATTTTATAGTAATATTTTATACCTATCTGTTTATAATAAACAAATAACAAACTTTTTTAGAGCTAGCACAGCTGCTCATCGTTCCTTGCCCGACATTCCAGTAGCTGAACTTAATGGCGACACTGGTTCTGAGCTGTATGAAACTGTGGCTGATAAAATGCTTTTAGAATCTCAAAGCCAAAATAAAAGTCGTAAGTGTTCTTTCTTCTGCATATTATTAAAGGATATATGTACCTACTTACATATAAGTACATAAATGTACGATTATTTATCTTCGAAAGAAGCAAGTAGTATTTGCAATTATCCTTTCTTTGTTTCTTATAAAATTTTACTGATAAAATATACCTAAACAGGGAATTAATCAGGTATTAAATAGTATTCTTTGCCCTTCTAAGGTTGCAATCGCATAATAAACTTTTTAAAATTTCTGTATTATCGAAGCAGAGAAGTTTTATGTATTTTCAAATTAAGTAAACCCTGTTTTCAGAAACGAAATTTGGAAAGTTATTTCGTCCACAAAAAAAAAAATTTTTTAATTGTACCTACATACTCATAAAAAATTCTTTTTGTTGGTACAGTAAGTAATTGTACATAGGTATTTTTTTTACTTATTCCATTTTTGTTTTAGGAAATTATCAGGAATGATAGGTTTTTTGTAAAAAAAAAAAATTTATCAACAAGTAATTTTATGGTCTCTACTTCTATCCATTAAGAGTTGAGCAAAATACATAGTATGCAGTATTTAAAATACAAAATACAAATAACTTGCTGATCATGTATTTAAAATACAAAATACTTGCAGGATATGTATTTAAAATACAAATACAAAATACGTATTTGTATTTTAAATACGTATTTCAAATACCTACATGTATTTCAAATATTGCCCAGCCCTGTATACATTCACCGTATTCAGAAATTAGAATCCTTTAGGATTTAAAAGGTTGCTTTTCAGAAAAGCTCCACAAACGTTTTTTTAGAAATAAACATTGTTAGCAAATGAATGAATATTCAACTTTTTGGTGAAAATTTAATTGACACAGACAAAATTTTTCAATAAAGAAAAGTTATCAACATATAGTTTCGTAATTGTAAATTCCCAAAACGTTTCGAGACAATCCCAAAAACAATTCAAATCTGTTTTACATACATACATATGTACATATGTCTAAAGTAGTATAAAAAACTAAACCTGCTTATAAAAATTTGATAATTTCAATGTAATAAATTCTTTTATTGTTAGCTACACCCAGTTTAAAGAAACAAATAAGTGTTTCTCAACATAGTTCGATAAGTCAAGCGGATGACGTTAGTTCACCTTATTCGAGAGTTAAAAACTCACCACACGGTTATGCCAAAGTAAGTCTATTCAGTTTTATTACAAAAATTTGTTAACATTGTGTATTAATATCCTTAAAACAATAATTCAGGTAAGGCCAACAGAACATCCTTATGCTCAGTTGAATGCTCCTTCAACATCTCAATCAATAAGTGCCCAAGTGGCAGCAAGTCATGTCGACATTATTAACCAGCCAACTGGTGCACAAAGTTCTACCATAAATGAACAACATCAGCTGCGATCATCCCATCACAGTGATATTATACAAAATCTAAACGATTCCTCGGCACCTCAGGTTGAAATACCAGCTGCTTCGGCAATTGCTGGTATGATATCGGCAAGCCAGGACTTACCTTATATGACACCACCAATAGCCAATCAGCATTTTAGTGGTGACTCTCAAGATTCCTCAAGTATGCTTTTATTTCTTCGACTTGTTTTTTTTTTTACCTTCTAAATTAATGAAATTATTTCTCTCGCAGAAGGTTATACGAGTATTAGTGTACGAGAGCCATTAGCGAATATATTAGCTCAACAAGCAGCTCCACAAGCTCAAAATCGAACTTCAAACCATAATCGCGAAGTCAACGATTCCCATTATGCTACAGTATCAGATGATTCAGGTATGATCAAGCTTTTAGCGAAGATATATTAATATGATAAAAAAATCTGTTAACAAAGGCAAAAAAAAAAAACATACTTTTTTATTATTTATTATGTGAGATATTCTTTAAAAGCACCAACGAAATTCATACAGAGATCGATCGCTTAGCAATCAAAAAATAAATAAAAAACAATAATCATAAAATAAAAAATTGTAAAGTTATTCAATTATTTGAATAAACAAAGAAACTATTCCAATAACTTGAAACCCGAATAAATTGACAACGCTTGCGGTACCGAAGATTCGCCTAAAAAACCAAAATCTTGATTGTGAATTAGTGTTATAAAAATTAATTGATGATTTTACTAGAACTCTATTTATTCTTCATTATCATTAAAATAATTCAATTAAATATTTCTGGCAACTCTTGAAGGAAACAACTTGTTTTTTCTGTTTTGTTTTTCTGCTTAATATAAATGATAAAAGTAGTACAATTAATTAATTTAAAAATTATTTGTTGTAACCTACATTTTATATGAATTAGACGAAACATATGCTGCAATTGAAGATCCAAACACTCGTTTACAACATGCCAATACAACGAACGATATATATACCAGTGGCTCCGAAACTTATGCCCAGATACAACCTATGCAATCGCCAAATGCTATTGTAGTTTCGGTAGAAATTAATAATGCGAGTAATTCAACATTGGCATCATCCAATTCAACTTTAATCGGAGCTATTCATAACAGTTCTCTTTTGTCATCTGACACAGTTAATACGTCATTGTCTTCTCAGCATTCCAGCAATACCGTTATTGGTCCTTTAAGAACAAGCTTGGAACACAGTACAAATAATACACCAATACCGCCACCTGTCGACAGCTTACGGGCCCAAATGCATTCGAGACAGGCCTCAGCATCGTCAAATAATAGCTCCTCATTGTGCAATTTGGGTTCACCAAAACCCGAAAAGAGACAGGCCAATTCACCTTTACCACCGACTCCAAAGTCTAATCTGTCGTCAACGTCTCAATTGCAAACAATGAGTTCAACTAGTAATTTGACTTCCGGCCGTAATTCTGTAATATCTGTGATTGAGTGTGCAGGAGAGTTGAGCGAGTTGGGATCTCAAGACTTTCATCATCCAGATCTTTCGCCGCAGAGAAGAAATAAAAGTCTAAGCCCCTCGAAAGATATCGAGGGAATGTACGCTAAAGTACGTTTTACTCTTCACATTAAATTAAATTTATTGTGATTTTTTTTGTTAAACTCTTCTATTTTCCAGGTGATAAAGAAAAATAAATTTTCTCGCAACTCACCTTCATCTCAAAATAGTTCTCCAGTATTAGCACGTAAACACGATGAACAATTATCCGCTAATTTGGGGTTAAGTCCTTTAGATTCTAAGGCTGCTGATCTTTTAGAAAATAATGTTAGTATTTTAAGTTCTAGCGATAGAAGTCGTTTACGCAGTAATAGCTATGGCGCCACTAAAGACCATGGCTATGAAACTATACCAGCTGATGCAATGCGATCGAATTCTTCACATGGTGTTATTGAAAATCGCAAATCCGATTGTTATACGCACATTTTACAAAAAGAACGTCAACGAGAGAGTGGTATGTATTTTGCATTTGTTAATCCTTTTTTCATTGTAAATGTACTTTTTATGTATGTATGTGTCTTTTTTTCCTATTCCATGGTTTTATATATTCCTCCTACATTTTCTTTACAAATAACAAACGCTTTAATGCTTTAATCCTTTTCCCTATTTAAATTATTAATTTATCATATAAATTTAGTTTTGCCAAAATGAGACAAAAATACAATTCCATTTTCATTTTCAATATACAAAAAAACTTGATAAAGTTTATAACAAAAAATACAACGAATTTCCCAATTTGGAGCCAGTGGTTAGTATTATATTCAAATTTGTGCTTTATTAATTTGTTTTTGCATGACATGATAATTTTTAAATATTTTATTTGTATTTGAAAAGGCAATAAGGGAAGGTAAAAATAAGACTTTTTTTCAAATTATTCTCATAACCTCAAAGAATAAAGAATAATTCAATTTAGATTTCGAATTAATAAAATAAAATTCCTAAATAAATAGACGTTTTAATAGTGATTCTTACAAAAAATCAGCCAATAATTTCAATCCAAAATACTTTTTATTAGGTTTTGTTTCATAAGTAAAAGCACTCAGAAAACCATTTCAGGGTATTCAACATAAAAATCTAAATTGTAATAACAGAGGTTAGGTTAGCAGGCTGCTGGTAAGAGGAAGATTAGATTCCAGCCCATTTGAGTTCTGATGTGGTCCCGTTGTGCTGCCTGTAGGGAAGAATAGTATTGGAATAATAATAACACAAAAGAAATTTCTAAAATGGAAACGATCACTGTAGAAAACTTAATATTAAATAAATGAAACAAAATTTTAATTAACTTTTTAATTACTACTTAAAAACTTGAATTTTCAGCAAAAATAAACAACAAGTTTAAGTTTTATTTTGTATTTTCTTCTTAAAAGTAATGTAATGAATGAAATCACACATTAAAATATACCCAAATGATGGTTTATGCTTCAGCACACAAAAAAATAAATAAATAAATGTAGGCATGTCTTTACTTCACAAAATCTATTGGTAGTCTGTGTTTAGAGAATGTAAGTTTTATTGGTAAGATTATCTTTTTATTCGTGGAACTTGGCGTTCACACAATGTAAATGTTATTGCTGAAATGTTTCTTCGCCCCTCTGTAATAGTACAAAAGTACTTTCTTCGAATAAAATTGTGATTTCTGTGGAAATTTAGTAACTAACCTGCTATGAATTATGGTTATTGAGTTATAAAAATCTATATAACAGAAAAATTAAAAATGTTATTTTAGAATTTGCAAACATTTTAATATACATATTTTAGTATTGAAAATTTAAATACTAATTAAGTACACTTTTGGTGAAAATTATGAGCTGACTCTTTGCGTGTTGTATGATATAAGCGACCCCCTAATGTACGCAATTGCCTTTCTTATTAACTTATCACATACATATGTTGTCTATAGATATTTCTTTTTTATAAGTATACCCAATAATGCAACTTAGTTTAGTTAAAAAAAAACTTTGCTTATTTAAATCCTTTAGATTTTTATTTTAATTAGTTGTATTTAACACGCGTACAATTTGTATTTCCTAAATATTTTAGTTCATACCTCATCTAAACCACCGATTAACGTCTATAGTGTACAATTAAGCAATAGCGATAAACATTATGAAACAATAGCTAATCCCGGCTTATCAAGTAGTTCAAATGATCCTGGATATGAAACAATATTAAAGCCAAAAATAAATGCATCTTTACTTGATGACAGTGAAAAAAAATCATCCGACTATGATCCAAATTATGAAGTGCTTAAAGGACCAAATAGTAACAGCATCAATTCAGCAGGCGGCTCAGATGATGGCTATGCTAAAGTATTGGAAAAGAAGCGTATAAACATTGATGAAGATACAATTGATGGTTATAGCAAAGTAAAAGGGGAAGAGGGTGATTATGATAGAAATATAACTGCAGGAGGTTACAGCACTATTGCCGATATAAAGAGACCCGACGCCAATCACAATTATGCAAGTATTTTGGAAGCAAAAGGAGAGGCAGTTGGTTGCAGTGAAACTGATAGTGATCACTATGCACGCATAGCGGAAAAAAATGAATCGATTAAACCAGCTTTGCCTCTCAGCAATTCCAATAAATCAATGGTAGATGAGTTGCTAACACCACGAACCGCAGATTTATCGATAACGTCACCAATATCTTTTACCAGTAGTTCCATGCTAAACACCAGTTCCATTAATTCCACATCAACTAATCTGACCACTACTAGCACAATAAGTTCACGGCAAACACCGACCTCTTCTTCTCAATATGAATCTCTTACAGGTAGCGAAACCGATCCAAACTATGAATCCGTCTCCTATTTAAATACATCTGGGCAGGAAAATCCATATGAGCGCTTGCAAACCGAATTCTCTGATGATACACAACTGAGTTCACCACCTTTAAGTCCACCAAATTCAAACAGCTCATCCGTGCATACACCATCAGCAGTACCACCAGAACATTCCACCAAAACATTAGCAACAAATGGTTCCAAAATAAATTTGACAGCTGATCCAAATGCAGATATTTTGGTCAATGACTATTTTCAAGTATAAACGATTTTTAGGTACTCTAAAAGTGATTCCAGTAATTTTACCATTCATAATGACTTGTTTATATACACATACATATTAACGATATATGTACATACATATGCATGTATAGTATATGTATACATACATATATTTATATATAAAAAATAATAATAATAAAATTCGCTGTACCAACGTGAGTTATAGGGAAAATAAATATTTTTAAGGCTTTTGCTTAGCAATCCCCATCATTAAATATTTGCACATCAACACATATCATTTCAATGAAACTTTATAAGAATTTCTTTTTTATAGCTTTAAAAATTTTGATTTTAATTCGTTAAAAAAAATATATAAAACCAATTCCAACATCGATTGCATTTTAATATCCTCCATCAACACAAATACATTATGAGATCAAAAGTGGCAAGATTTTAAATTTTAAAATGCGTATGTGTTTGCGTACAGTTCCAAAAATAAGTATCCAATAAAATTTTGATAAACAGTATAAAAAATGTTCGCATTTAAAAGTTATAATTTGTAAAAATTTTTAGGTACGCAAACACAGATAGATTTTAAAATTTACAAAAAATATTGTATAAAACCCAAATATCTAATTGCTTCAAAAGAGTTAGTGAAAACTATTCATAAATGTTTTATTCACAAAGAAATTAAAAATATGTATTGAAATGCATTGAACTAACTATTATTATGTTCTTTGTATGTACATAAATACATACTTATTTTCTATAGATAATATTAATTAAACAACAATGTAGTTTTGTTATTTTTATATTTGTTTTTTTTTTTAAGCTTTTAATTTTTTTTTTTGTTTCATTTGTTGGTCTACAAATTAAATATCGATCGTAACATTTTGCGACACCGAATGCAGCTAAAAGTTGTTTTTAGTTTATGTTGTTTTTTTAATAGTTATAAATTTCATTTAACCATACAAAACAATGCACAATTAACAAACGCACTCATGCACTTTCGTTAAAAAATAATTTTTATTTTATTAAATTTCTTAGTTTTAATTTGTTTATCCAAATAAGAGAGATATTTTAAATTTAGAATAGAAAAAGATAAAATTATATCAAAATATATTTATTTGTTTATTTTTTTTTTTTTATTAAATTATTTATTACATATTATCGAAAATAAAACGAAATATATAAAAATATAAAATAAGGGCTTTAAAAGTATGCCTCTAAATAATATTTTTTGAATAATTATTTAAAGTTAGCATGAATGAAAAATAAATGATCAAAACGGTTGAATATAAATAAATATTTGCGAACTTCTTTAATTAATGCTTCACGACAAACATGTAGACGGACATCGAGTGCAAAGTGAAAAATTCTCAAATACAATTGAGAAATCGGACTTACATAGTCAATAAGTATGGATTCTTGGATTTAATTTCTCATTGGTCCAAATGAGAAACAAACTAATTTTATAGAAAAATTCTCAAATACAATTGAGAAATAAGACTTACGTAGTCTATATGTATGGACCCTTGGATTTAATTTCTCATTGGTCCAAATGAGAAAGAAACAAATTTTATAGAAAAATTCTCAAATACAATTGAGAAATCGGACTTACGTAGTCTATATGTATGGATTCTTGGCTTTAACTTCCAAATGGTCCATATGAGTGACAAACACATATTATAGAAAAATTCTCAAATACAATTGAGAAATAAGACTTACATAGTCTATAAGTATGGATTCTTGGCTTTAACTTCCAAATGGTTCAAATGAGTGACAAACAAAAATGTGCCAACAAATGGCAAAATTCTCTCAGAAATCAACAAAAATTACATAAATATTAATTTTCAAAATTTTATAGAAAAATTCTCAAATACAATTGAGAAATAAGACTTACATAGTCTATAAGTATGGATTCTTGGCTTTAACTTCCAAATGGTCCAAATGAGTGACAAACACATATTATAGAAAAATTCTCAAATACAATTGAGAAATAAGACTTACATAGTCTATAAGTATGGATTCTTGGCTTTAACGTCCAAATGGTCCATATGAGTGACAAATAAAAAAGTGCCCACAAATGGCAAAATTCTCTCAGAAATCAACAAAAATTACATAAATATTAAATTTAAAAATTTTATAGAAAAATTCTCAAATACAATTGAGAAATCGGACTTACATAGTCTATAAGTATGGATTCTTGGCTTTAACTTCCAAATGGTCCAAATGAGTGACAAATAAAAATGTGCCCACAAATGGCAAAATTCTCTCAGAAATCAACAAAAATTACATAAATATTAATTTTCAAAATTTTATAGAAAAATTCTCAAATACAATTGAGAAATCGGACTTACATAGTCTATAAGTATGGATTCTTGGCTTTAATTTCTCATTGCTCCAAATGAGTGACAAACACATATAGAAAAATTCTCAAATACAATTGAGAAATAAGACTTACATAGTCTATAAGTATGGATTCTTGGCTTTAACTTCCAAATGGTTCAAATGAGTGACAAATAAAAATGTGCCCACAAATGGCAAAATTCTCTCAGAAATCAACAAAAATTACATAAATATTAATTTTCAAAATTTTATAGAAAAATTCTCAAATACAATTGAGAAATCGGACTTACATAGTCTATAAGTATGGATTCTTGGCTTTAATTTCTCATTGCTCCAAATGAGTGACAAACACATATTATAGAAAAATTCTCAAATACAATTGAGAAATCGGACTTACATAGTCTATAAGTATGGATTCTTGGCTTTAATTTCTCATTGCTCCAAATGAGTGACAAACACATATTATAGAAAAATTCTCAAATACAATTGAGAAATAAGACTTACATAGTCTATAAGTATGGATTCTTGGCTTGAACTTCCAAATGGTCCAAATGAGTGACAAATAAAAATGTGCCCACAAATGGCAAAATTCTCTCAGAAATCAACAAAAATTACATAAATATTAATTTTCAAAATTTTATAGAAAAATTCTCAAATACAATTGAGAAATCGGACTTACATAGTCTATAAGTATGGATTCTTGGCTTTAATTTCTCATTGCTCCAAATGAGTGACAAACACATATTATAGAAAAATTCTCAAATACAATTGAGAAATAAGACTTACATAGTCTATAAGTATAGATTCTTGGCTTTAACTTCCAAATGGTTCAAATGAGTGACAAATAAAAATGTGCCCACAAATGGCAAAATTCTCTCAGAAATCAACAAAAATTACATAAATATTAATTTTCAAAATTTTTTTAGAAGAATTCTCAAATACAATTGAGAAATCGGACTTACATAGTCTATAAGTATGGATTCTTGGCTTTAACTTCCCAATGGTCCAAATGAGTGACAAATAAAAATGTGCCCACAAATGGCAAAATTCTCTCAGAAATCAACAAAAATTACATAAATATTAATTTTCAAAATTTTTTTAGAAGAATTCTCAAATACAATTGAGAAATCGGACTTACGTAGTCTATATGTATGGATTCTTGGCTTGAACTTCCAAATGGTCCAAATGAGTGACAAACACATATTATAGAAAAATTCTCAAATACAATTGAGAAATAAGACTTACATAGTCTATAAGTATGGATTCTTGGCTTGAACTTCCAAATGGTCCAAATGAGTGACAAATAAAAATGTGCCCACAAATGGCAAAATTCTCTCAGAAATCAACAAAAATTACATAAATATTAATTTTCAAAATTTTATAGAAAAATTCTCAAATACAATTGAGAAATCGGACTTACATAGTCTATAAGTATGGATTCTTGGCTTTAATTTCTCATTGCTCCAAATGAGTGACAAACACATATTATAGAAAAATTCTCAAATACAATTGAGAAATAAGACTTACATAGTCTATAAGTATGGATTCTTGGCTTTAACGTCCAAATGGTCCATATGAGTGACAAATAAAAAAGTGCCCACAAATGGCAAAATTCTCTCAGAAATCAACAAAAATTACATAAATATTAAATTTAAAAATTTTATAGAAAAATTCTCAAATACAATTGAGAAATCGGACTTACATAGTCTATAAGTATGGATTCTTGGCTTTAACTTCCAAATGGTCCAAATGAGTGACAAATAAAAATGTGCCCACAAATGGCAAAATTCTCTCAGAAATCAACAAAAATTACATAAATATTAATTTTCAAAATTTTATAGAAAAATTCTCAAATACAATTGAGAAATCGGACTTACATAGTCTATAAGTATGGATTCTTGGCTTTAATTTCTCATTGCTCCAAATGAGTGACAAACACATATAGAAAAATTCTCAAATACAATTGAGAAATAAGACTTACATAGTCTATAAGTATGGATTCTTGGCTTTAACTTCCAAATGGTTCAAATGAGTGACAAATAAAAATGTGCCCACAAATGGCAAAATTCTCTCAGAAATCAACAAAAATTACATAAATATTAATTTTCAAAATTTTATAGAAAAATTCTCAAATACAATTGAGAAATCGGACTTACATAGTCTATAAGTATGGATTCTTGGCTTTAATTTCTCATTGCTCCAAATGAGTGACAAACACATATTATAGAAAAATTCTCAAATACAATTGAGAAATCGGACTTACATAGTCTATAAGTATGGATTCTTGGCTTTAATTTCTCATTGCTCCAAATGAGTGACAAACACATATTATAGAAAAATTCTCAAATACAATTGAGAAATAAGACTTACATAGTCTATAAGTATGGATTCTTGGCTTGAACTTCCAAATGGTCCAAATGAGTGACAAATAAAAATGTGCCCACAAATGGCAAAATTCTCTCAGAAATCAACAAAAATTACATAAATATTAATTTTCAAAATTTTATAGAAAAATTCTCAAATACAATTGAGAAATCGGACTTACATAGTCTATAAGTATGGATTCTTGGCTTTAACTTCCCAATGGTCCAAATGAGTGACAAATAAAAATGTGCCCACAAATGGCAAAATTCTCTCAGAAATCAACAAAAATTACATAAATATTAATTTTCAAAATTTTTTTAGAAGAATTCTCAAATACAATTGAGAAATCGGACTTACGTAGTCTATATGTATGGATTCTTGGCTTGAACTTCCAAATGGTCCAAATGAGTGACAAATAAAAATGTGCCCACAAATGGCAAAATTCTCTCAGAAATCAACAAAAATTACATAAATATTAATTTTAAAAATTTTATAGAAAAATTCTCAAATACAATTGAGAAATCGGACTTACATAGTCTATAAGTATGGATTCTTGGCTTTAATTTCTCATTGCTCCAAATGAGTGACAAACACATATTATAGAAAAATTCTCAAATACAATTGAGAAATAAGACTTACATAGTCTATAAGTATGGATTCTTGGCTTTAACGTCCAAATGGTCCATATGAGTGACAAATAAAAAAGTGCCCACAAATGGCAAAATTCTCTCAGAAATCAACAAAAATTACATAAATATTAAATTTAAAAATTTTATAGAAAAATTCTCAAATACAATTGAGAAATCGGACTTACATAGTCTATAAGTATGGATTCTTGGCTTTAACTTCCAAATGGTCCAAATGAGTGACAAATAAAAATGTGCCCACAAATGGCAAAATTCTCTCAGAAATCAACAAAAATTACATAAATATTAATTTTAAAAATTTTATAGAAAAATTCTCAAATACAATTGAGAAATCGGACTTACATAGTCTATAAGTATGGATTCTTGGCTTTAATTTCTCATTGCTCCAAATGAGTGACAAACACATATTATAGAAAAATTCTCAAATACAATTAAGAAATAAGACTTACATAGTCTATAAGTATGGATTCTTGGCTTTAACTTCCCAATGGTCCAAATGAGTGACCAATAAAAATGTGCCCACAAATGGCAAAATTCTCTCAGAAATCAACAAAAATTACATAAATATTAATTTTCAAAATTTTTTTAGAAGAATTCTCAAATACAATTGAGAAATCGGACTTACGTAGTCTATATGTATGGATTCTTGGCTTGAACTTCCAAATGGTCCAAATGAGTGACAAATAAAAATGTGCCCACAAATGGCAAAATTCTCTCAGAAATCAACAAAAATTACATAAATATTAATTTTAAAAATTTTTTTAGAAGAATTCTCAAATACAATTGAGAAATCGGACTTACGTAGTCTATATGTATGGATTCTTGGCTTTAACTTCCAAATGGTTCAAATGAGTGACAAATAAAAATGTGCCCACAAATGGCAAAATTCTCTCAGAAATCAACAAAAATTACATAAATATTAATTTTCAAAATTTTTTTAGAAGATTTCTCAAATACAATTGAGAAATCGGACTTACATAGTCTATAAGTATGGATTCTTGGCTTTAACTTCCCAATGGTCCAAATGAGTGACAAATAAAAATGTGCCCACAAATGGCAAAATTCTCTCAGAAATCAACAAAAATTACATAAATATTAATTTTAAAAATTTTATAGAAAAATTCTCAAATACAATTGAGAAATCGGACTTACATAGTCTATAAGTATGGATTCTTGGCTTTAACTTCCAAATGGTCCAAATGAGTGACAAACACATATTATAGAAAAATTCTCAAATACAATTAAGAAATAAGACTTACATAGTCTATAAGTATGGATTCTTGGCTTTAACTTCCAAATGGTTCAAATGAGTGACAAATAAAAATGTGCCCACAAATGGCAAAATTCTCTCAGAAATCAACAAAAATTACATAAATATTAATTTTCAAAATTTTTTTAGAAGATTTCTCAAATACAATTGAGAAATCGGACTTACGTAGTCTATATGTATGGATTCTTGGCTTTAACTTCCAAATGGTCCAAATGAGTGACAAACACATATTATAGAAAAATTCTCAAATACAATTGAGAAATCGGACTTACGTAGTCTATATGTATGGATTCTTGGCTTTAACTTCCAAATGGTTCAAATGAGTGACAAATAAAAATGTGCCCACAAATGGCAAAATTCTCTCAGAAATCAACAAAAATTACATAAATATTAATTTTCAAAATTTTTTTAGAAGATTTCTCAAATACAATTGAGAAATCGGACTTACATAGTCTATAAGTATGGATTCTTGGCTTTAACTTCCAAATGGTCCAAATGAGTGACAAACACATATTATAGAAAAATTCTCAAATACAATTAAGAAATAAGACTTACATAGTCTATAAGTATGGATTCTTGGCTTTAACTTCCAAATGGTTCAAATGAGTGACAAATAAAAATGTGCCCACAAATGGCAAAATTCTCTCAGAAATCAACAAAAATTACATAAATATTAATTTTCAAAATTTTTTTAGAAGATTTCTCAAATACAATTGAGAAATCGGACTTACGTAGTCTATATGTATGGATTCTTGGCTTTAACTTCCAAATGGTCCAAATGAGTGACAAACACATATTATAGAAAAATTCTCAAATACAATTGAGAAATCGGACTTACGTAGTCTATATGTATGGATTCTTGGCTTTAACTTCCAAATGGTTCAAATGAGTGACAAATAAAAATGTGCCCACAAATGGCAAAATTCTCTCAGAAATCAACAAAAATTACATAAATATTAATTTTCAAAATTTTTTTAGAAGAATTCTCAAATACAATTGAGAAATCGGACTTACGTAGTCTATATGTATGGATTCTTGGCTTTAACTTCCAAATGGTCCAAATGAGTGACAAACACATATTATAGAAAAATTCTCAAATACAATTGAGAAATCGGACTTACGTAGTCTATATGTATGGATTCTTGGCTTTAACTTCCAAATGGTTCAAATGAGTGACAAATAAAAATGTGCCCACAAATGGCAAAATTCTCTCAGAAATCAACAAAAATTACATAAATATTAATTTTCAAAATTTTTTTAGAAGATTTCTCAAATACAATTGAGAAATCGGACTTACATAGTCTATAAGTATGGATTCTTGGCTTTAACTTCCCAATGGTCCAAATGAGTGACAAATAAAAATGTGCCCACAAATGGCAAAATTCTCTCAGAAATCAACAAAAATTACATAAATATTAATTTTCAAAATTTTTTTAGAAGAATTCTCAAATACAATTGAGAAATCGGACTTACGTAGTCTATATGTATGGATTCTTGGCTTGAACTTCCAAATGGTCCAAATGAGTGACAAATAAAAATGTGCCCACAAATGGCAAAATTCTCTCAGAAATCAACAAAAATTACATAAATATTAATTTTAAAAATTTTATAGAAAAATTCTCAAATACAATTGAGAAATCGGACTTACATAGTCTATAAGTATGGATTCTTGGCTTTAATTTCTCATTGCTCCAAATGAGTGACAAACACATATTATAGAAAAATTCTCAAATACAATTGAGAAATAAGACTTACATAGTCTATAAGTATGGATTCTTGGCTTTAACTTCCAAATGGTCCAAATGAGTGACAAACACATATTATAGAAAAATTCTCAAATACAATTAAGAAATAAGACTTACATAGTCTATATGTATGGATTCTTGGCTTTAACTTCCAAATGGTCCAAATGAGTGACAAACACATATTATAGAAAAATTCTCAAATACAATTAAGAAATAAGACTTACATAGTCTATAAGTATGGATTCTTGGCTTTAACTTCCAAATGGTCCAAATGAGTGACAAACACATATTATAGAAAAATTCTCAAATACAATTGAGAAATCGGACTTACGTAGTCTATATGTATGGATTCTTGGCTTTAACTTCCAAATGGTCCAAATGAGTGACAAATAAAAATGTGCCCACAAAAATGGAAAATTCTCTCAGAAATCAACAAAAATTACATAAATATTAATTTTCAAAATTTTAAAGAAGAATTCTCAAATACAATTGAGAAATAAGACTTATGTAGTCTATATGTATGGATTCTTGGCTTTAACTTCCAAATGGTCCAAATGAGTGACAAACACATATTATAGAAAAATTCTCAAATACAATTAAGAAATAAGACTTACATAGTCTATAAGTATGGATTCTTGGCTTTAACTTCCCAATGGTCCAAATGAGTGACAAATAAAAATGTGCCCACAAATGGCAAAATTCTCTCAGAAATCAACAAAAATTACATAAATATTAATTTTAAAAATTTTATAGAAAAATTCTCAAATACAATTGAGAAATCGGACTTACATAGTCTATAAGTATGGATTCTTGGCTTTAACTTCCAAATGGTCCAAATGAGTGACAAACACATATTATAGAAAAATTCTCAAATACAATTAAGAAATAAGACTTACATAGTCTATAAGTATGGATTCTTGGCTTTAACTTCCCAATGGTAAAAATGAGTGACAAATAAAAATGTGCCCACAAATGGCAAAATTCTCTCAGAAATCAACAAAAATTACATAAATATTAATTTTAAAAATTTTATAGAAAAATTCTCAAATACAATTGAGAAATCGGACTTACATAGTCTATAAGTATGGATTCTTGGCTTTAATTTCTCATTGCTCCAAATGAGTGACAAACACATATTATAGAAAAATTCGCAAATACAATTGAGAAATAAGACTTACATAGTCTATAAGTATGGATTCTTGGCTTTAACTTCCAAATGGTTCAAATGAGTGACAAATAAAAATGTGCCCACAAATGGCAAAATTCTCTCAGAAATCAACAAAAATTACATAAATATTAATTTTCAAAATTTTTTTAGAAGAATTCTCAAATACAATTGAGAAATCGGACTTACGTAGTCTATATGTATGGATTCTGGGCTTTAACTTCCAAATGGTCCAAATGAGTGACAAATAAAAATGTGCCCACAAATGGCAAAATTCTCTCAGAAATCAACAAAAATTACATAAATATTAATTTTCAAAATTTTATAGAAAAATTCTCAAATACAATTGAGAAATCGGACTTACGTAGTCTATAAGTATGGATTCTTGGCTTTAATTTCTCATTGCTCCAAATGAGTGACAAACACATATTATAGAAAAATTCTCAAATACAATTGAGAAATCGGACTTACATAGTCTATAAGTATGGATTCTTGGCTTTAATTTCTCATTGCTCCAAATGAGTGACAAACACATATTATAGAAAAATTCTCAAATACAATTAAGAAATAAGACTTACATAGTCTATAAGTATGAATTCTTGGCTTTAACTTCCCAATGGTCCAAATGAGTGACAAATAAAAATGTGCCCACAAATGGCAAAATTCTCTCAGAAATCAACAAAAATTACATAAATATTAATTTTAAAAATTTTATAGAAAAATTCTCAAATACAATTGAGAAATCGGACTTACATAGTCTATAAGTATGGATTCTTGGCTTTAATTTCTCATTGCTCCAAATGAGTGACAAACACATATTATAAAAAAATTCTCAAATACAATTGAGAAATAAGACTTACATAGTCTATAAGTATGGATTCTGGGCTTTAACTTCCAAATGGTCCAAATGAGTGACAAATAAAAATGTGCCCACAAATGGCAAAATTCTCTCAGAAATCAACAAAAATTACATAAATATTAATTTTCAAAATTTTTTTAGAAGAATTCTCAAATACAATTGAGAAATCGGACTTACGTAGTCTATAAGTATGGATTCTTGGCTTTAATTTCTCATTGCTCCAAATGAGTGACAAACACATATTATAAAAAAATTCTCAAATACAATTGAGAAATAAGACTTACATAGTCTATAAGTATGGATTCTTGGCTTTAACTTCCAAATGGTTCAAATGAGTGACAAATAAAAATGTGCCCACAAATGGCAAAATTCTCTCAGAAATCAACAAAAATTACATAAATATTAATTTTCAAAATTTTATAGAAAAATTCTCAAATACAATTGAGAAATCGGACTTACATAGTCTATATGTATGGATTTTTGGCTTTAACTTCCAAATGGTCCAAATGAGTGACAAACACATATTATAGAAAAATTCTCAAATACAATTGAGAAATAAGACTTACATAGTCTATAAGTATGGATTCTGGGCTTTAACTTCCAAATGGTCCAAATGAGTGACAAATAAAAATGTGCCCACAAATGGCAAAATTCTCTCAGAAATCAACAAAAATTACATAAATATTAATTTTCAAAATTTTATAGAAAAATTCTCAAATACAATTGAGAAATAAGACTTATGTAGTCTATATGTATGGATTCTTGGCTTTAACTTCCAAATGGTCCAAATGAGTGACAAATAAAAATGTGCCCACAAATGGCAAAATTCTCTCAGAAATCAACAAAAATTACATAAATATTAATTTTCAAAATTTTATAGAAAAATTCTCAAATACAATTGAGAAATCGGACTTACGTAGTCTATATGTATGGATTCTTGGCTTTAACTTCCAAATGGTCCAAATGAGTGACAAATAAAAATGTGCCCACAAATGGCAAAATTCTCTCAGAAATCAACAAAAATTACATAAATATTAATTTTCAAAATTTTAAAGAAGAATTCTCAAATACAATTGAGAAATAAGACTTATGTAGTCTATATGTATGGATTCTTGGCTTTAACTTCCAAATGGTCCAAATGAGTGACAAACACATATTATAGAAAAATTCTCAAATACAATTGAGAAATCGGACTTGCGTAGTCTATATGTATGGATTCTTGGCTTTAACTTCCAAATGGTCCAAATGAGTGACAAATAAAAATGGGCCCACAAATGGCAAAATTCTCTCAGAAATCAACAAAAATTACATAAATATTAATTTTCAAAATTTTATAGAAAAATTCTCAAATACAATTGAGAAATCGGACTTACATAGTCTATATGTATGGATTTTTGGCTTTAACTTCCAAATGGTCCAAATGAGTGACAAACACATATTATAGAAAAATTCTCAAATACAATTGAGAAATAAGACTTACATAGTCTATAAGTATGGATTCTGGGCTTTAACTTCCAAATGGTCCAAATGAGTGACAAACACATATTATAGAAAAATTCTCAAATACAATTGAGAAATCGGACTTGCGTAGTCTATATGTATGGATTCTTGGCTTTAACTTCCAAATGGTCCAAATGAGTGACAAATAAAAATGGGCCCACAAATGGCAAAATTCTCTCAGAAATCAACAAAAATTACATAAATATTAATTTTCAAAATTTTATAGAAAAATTCTCAAATACAATTGAGAAATCGGACTTACATAGTCTATATGTATGGATTTTTGGCTTTAACTTCCAAATGGTCCAAATGAGTGACAAACACATATTATAGAAAAATTCTCAAATACAATTGAGAAATAAGACTTACATAGTCTATAAGTATGGATTCTGGGCTTTAACTTCCAAATGGTCCAAATGAGTGACAAACACATATTATAGAAAAATTCTCAAATACAATTGAGAAATCGGACTTGCGTAGTCTATATGTATGGATTCTTGGCTTTAACTTCCAAATGGTCCAAATGAGTGACAAATAAAAATGGGCCCACAAATGGCAAAATTCTCTCAGAAATCAACAAAAATTACATAAATATTAATTTTAAAAATTTTATAGAAAAATTCTCAAATACAATTGAGAAATCGGACTTACGTAGTCTATATGTATGGATTCTTGGCTTGAACTTCCAAATGGTCCAAATGAGTGACAAATAAAAATGTGCCCACAAATGGCAAAATTCTCTCAGAAATCAACAAAAATTACATAAATATTAATTTTAAAAATTTTATAGAAAAATTCTCAAATACAATTGAGAAATCGGACTTACGTAGTCTATATGTATGGATTCTTGGCTTTAACTTCCAAATGGTCCAAATGAGTGACAAACACATATTATAGAAAAATTCTCAAATACAATTGAGAAATCGGACTTACGTAGTCTATATGTATGGATTCTTGGCTTGAACTTCCAAATGGTCCAAATGAGTGACAAACACATATTATAGAAAAATTCTCAAATACAATTGAGAAATAAGACTTATGTAGTCTATATGTATGGATTCTTGGCTTTAACTTCCAAATGGTCCAAATGAGTGACAAATAAAAATGTGCCCACAAATGGCAAAATTCTCTCAGAAATCAACAAAAATTACATAAATATTAATTTTAAAAATTTTATAGAAAAATTCTCAAATACAATTGAGAAATCGGACTTACATAGTCTATAAGTATGGATTCTTGGCTTTAATTTCTCATTGCTCCAAATGAGTGACAAACACATATTATAAAAAAATTCTCAAATACAATTGAGAAATAAGACTTACATAGTCTATAAGTATGGATTCTTGGCTTTAACTTCCAAATGGTTCAAATGAGTGACAAATAAAAATGTGCCCACAAATGGCAAAATTCTCTCAGAAATCAACAAAAATTACATAAATATTAATTTTCAAAATTTTATAGAAAAATTCTCAAATACAATTGAGAAATCGGACTTACATAGTCTATATGTATGGATTTTTGGCTTTAACTTCCAAATGGTCCAAATGAGTGACAAACACATATTATAGAAAAATTCTCAAATACAATTGAGAAATAAGACTTACATAGTCTATAAGTATGGATTCTGGGCTTTAACTTCCAAATGGTCCAAATGAGTGACAAATAAAAATGTGCCCACAAATGGCAAAATTCTCTCAGAAATCAACAAAAATTACATAAATATTAATTTTCAAAATTTTATAGAAAAATTCTCAAATACAATTGAGAAATCGGACTTACGTAGTCTATATGTATGGATTCTTGGCTTTAACTTCCAAATGGTCCAAATGAGTGACAAACACATATTATAGAAAAATTCTCAAATACAATTGAGAAATAAGACTTACATAGTCTATAAGTATGGATTCTTGGCTTTAACTTCCAAATGGTCCAAATGAGTGACAAATAAAAATGTGCCAACAAATGGCAAAATTCTCTCAGAAATCAACAAAAATTACATAAATATTAATTTTCAAAATTTTAAAGAAGAATTCTCAAATACAATTGAGAAATAAGTTTTATGTAGTCTATATGTATGGATTTTTGGCTTTAACTTCCAAATGGTCCAAATGAGTGACAAACACATATTATAGAAAAATTCTCAAATACAATTGAGAAATAAGACTTACATAGTCTATAAGTATGGATTCTGGGCTTTAACTTCCAAATGGTCCAAATGAGTGACAAATAAAAATGTGCCAACAAATGGCAAAATTCTCTCAGAAATCAACAAAAATTACATAAATATTAATTTTCAAAATTTTATAGAAATATTCTCAAATACAATTGAGAAATCGGACTTACATAGTCTATAAGTATGGATTCTTGGCTTTAACTTCCAAATGGTCCAAATGAGTGACAAATAAAAATGTGCCCACAAATGGCAAAATTCTCTCAGAAATCAACAAAAATTACATAAATATTAATTTTAAAAATTTTATAGAAAAATTCTCAAATACAATTGAGAAATCGGACTTACGTAGTCTATATGTATGGATTCTTGGCTTGAACTTCCAAATGGTCCAAATGAGTGACAAATAAAAATGTGCCCACAAATGGCAAAATTCTCTCAGAAATCAACAAAAATTACATAAATATTAATTTTCAAAATTTTAAAGAAGAATTCTCAAATACAATTGAGAAATCGGACTTACATAGTCTATAAGTATGGATTTTTGGCTTTAACTTCCAAATGGTCCAAATGAGTGACAAATAAAAATGTGCCCACAAACGGCAAAATTCTCTCAGAAATCAACAAAAATTACATAAATATTAATTTTCAAAATTTTAAAGAAGAATTCTCAAATACAATTGAGAAATCGGACTTACATAGTCTATAAGTATGCATTCTTGGCTTGAACTTCCAAATGGTCCAAATGAGTGACAAACACATATTATAGAAAAATTCTCAAATACAATTGAGAAATCGGACTTACGTAGTCTATATGTATGGATTCTTGGCTTGAACTTCCAAATGGTCCAAATGAGTGACAAACACATATTATAGAAAAATTCTCAAATACAATTGAGAAATAAGACTTATGTAGTCTATATGTATGGATTCTTGGCTTTAACTTCCAAATGGTCCAAATGAGTGACAAATAAAAATGTGCCCACAAACGGCAAAATTCTCTCAGAAATCAACAAAAATTACATAAATATTAATTTTCAAAATTTTAAAGAAGAATTCTCAAATACAATTGAGAAATCGGACTTACATAGTCTATATGTATGGATTTTTGGCTTTAACTTCCAAATGGTCCAAATGAGTGACAAACACATATTATAGAAAAATTCTCAAATACAATTGAGAAATAAGACTTACATAGTCTATAAGTATGGATTCTGGGCTTTAACTTCCAAATGGTCCAAATGAGTGGCAAATAAAAATGTGCCCACAAATGGCAAAATTCTCTCAGAAATCAACAAAAATTACATAAATATTAATTTTCAAAATTTTAAAGAAGAATTCTCAAATACAATTGAGAAATCGGACTTACATAGTCTATATGTATGGATTTTTGGCTTTAACTTCCAAATGGTCCAAATGAGTGACAAACACATATTATAGAAAAATTCTCAAATACAATTGAGAAATAAGACTTACATAGTCTATAAGTATGGATTCTGGGCTTTAACTTCCAAATGGTCCAAATGAGTGGCAAATAAAAATGTGCCCACAAATGGCAAAATTCTCTCAGAAATCAACAAAAATTACATAAATATTAATTTTAAAAATTTTATAGAAAAATTCTCAAATACAATTGAGAAATCGGACTTACATAGTCTATAAGTATGGATTCTTGGCTTTAACTTCCAAATGGTCCAAATGAGTGACAAACACATATTATAGAAAAATTCTCAAATACAATTGAGAAATAAGACTTACATAGTTTATAAGTATGGATTCTTGGCTTTAACTTCCAAATGGTCCAAATGAGTGACAAATAAAAATATGCCCACAAATGGCAAAATTCTCTCAGAAATCAACAAAAATTACATAAATATTAATTTTAAAAATTTTAAAGAAGAATTCTCAAATACAATTGAGAAATCGGACTTACATAGTCTATATGTATGGATTTTTGGCTTTAACTTCCAAATGGTCCAAATGAGTGACAAATAAAAATGTGCCCACAAATGGCAAAATTCTCTCAGAAATCAACAAAAATTACATAAATATTAATTTTCAAAATTTTATAGAAATATTCTCAAATACAATTGAGAAATCGGACTTACATAGTCTATAAGTATGGATTCTTGGCTTTAACTTCCAAATGGTCCAAATGAGTGACAAATAAAAATGTGCCCACAAACGGCAAAATTCTCTCAGAAATCAACAAAAATTACATAAATATTAATTTTCAAAATTTTAAAGAAGAATTCTCAAATACAATTGAGAAATCGGACTTACATAGTCTATAAGTATGGATTCTTGGCTTTAACTTCCAAATGGTCCAAATGAGTGACAAATAAAAATGTGCCCACAAACGGCAAAATTCTCTCAGAAATCAACAAAAATTACATAAATATTAATTTTAAAAATTTTAAAGAAGAATTCTCAAATACAATTGAGAAATCGGACTTACATAGTCTATATGTATGGATTTTTGGCTTTAACTTCCAAATGGTCCAAATGAGTGACAAATAAAAATGTGCCCACAAATGGCAAAATTCTCTCAGAAATCAACAAAAATTACATAAATATTAATTTTCAAAATTTTAAAGAAGAATTCTCAAATACAATTGAGAAATCGGACTTACATAGTCTATATGTATGGATTTTTGGCTTTAACTTCCAAATGGTCCAAATGAGTGACAAACACATATTATAGAAATATTCTCAAATACAATTGAGAAATCGGACTTACATAGTCTATAAGTATGGATTCTGGGCTTTAACTTCCAAATGGTCCAAATGAGTGACAAATAAAAATGTGCCCACAAATGGCAAAATTCTCTCAGAAATCAACAAAAATTACATAAATATTAATTTTTAAAATTTTAAAGAAGAATTCTCAAATACAATTGAGAAATCGGACTTACATAGTCTATAAGTATGCATTCTTGGCTTGAACTTCCAAATGGTCCAAATGAGTGACAAACACATATTATAGAAAAATTCTCAAATACAATTGAGAAATCGGACTTACGTAGTCTATATGTATGGATTCTTGGCTTGAACTTCCAAATGGTCCAAATGAGTGACAAACACATATTATAGAAAAATTCTCAAATACAATTGAGAAATAAGACTTATGTAGTCTATATGTATGGATTCTTGGCTTTAACTTCCAAATGGTCCAAATGAGTGACAAACACATATTATAGAAAAATTCTCAAATACAATTGAGAAATAAGACTTACATAGTCTATAAGTATGGATTCTGGGCTTTAACTTCCAAATGGTCCAAATGAGTGGCAAATAAAAATGTGCCCACAAATGGCAAAATTCTCTCAGAAATCAACAAAAATTACATAAATATTAATTTTAAAAATTTTATAGAAAAATTCTCAAATACAATTGAGAAATCGGACTTACATAGTCTATAAGTATGGATTCTTGGCTTTAACTTCCAAATGGTCCAAATGAGTGACAAACACATATTATAGAAAAATTCTCAAATACAATTGAGAAATAAGACTTACATAGTTTATAAGTATGGATTCTTGGCTTTAACTTCCAAATGGTCCAAATGAGTGACAAATAAAAATATGCCCACAAATGGCAAAATTCTCTCAGAAATCAACAAAAATTACATAAATATTAATTTTAAAAATTTTAAAGAAGAATTCTCAAATACAATTGAGAAATCGGACTTACATAGTCTATATGTATGGATTTTTGGCTTTAACTTCCAAATGGTCCAAATGAGTGACAAATAAAAATGTGCCCACAAATGGCAAAATTCTCTCAGAAATCAACAAAAATTACATAAATATTAATTTTCAAAATTTTATAGAAATATTCTCAAATACAATTGAGAAATCGGACTTACATAGTCTATAAGTATGGATTCTTGGCTTTAACTTCCAAATGGTCCAAATGAGTGACAAATAAAAATGTGCCCACAAACGGCAAAATTCTCTCAGAAATCAACAAAAATTACATAAATATTAATTTTCAAAATTTTAAAGAAGAATTCTCAAATACAATTGAGAAATCGGACTTACATAGTCTATAAGTATGGATTCTTGGCTTTAACTTCCAAATGGTCCAAATGAGTGACAAATAAAAATGTGCCCACAAACGGCAAAATTCTCTCAGAAATCAACAAAAATTACATAAATATTAATTTTAAAAATTTTAAAGAAGAATTCTCAAATACAATTGAGAAATCGGACTTACATAGTCTATATGTATGGATTTTTGGCTTTAACTTCCAAATGGTCCAAATGAGTGACAAATAAAAATGTGCCCACAAATGGCAAAATTCTCTCAGAAATCAACAAAAATTACATAAATATTAATTTTCAAAATTTTAAAGAAGAATTCTCAAATACAATTGAGAAATCGGACTTACATAGTCTATATGTATGGATTTTTGGCTTTAACTTCCAAATGGTCCAAATGAGTGACAAACACATATTATAGAAATATTCTCAAATACAATTGAGAAATCGGACTTACATAGTCTATAAGTATGGATTCTGGGCTTTAACTTCCAAATGGTCCAAATGAGTGACAAATAAAAATGTGCCCACAAATGGCAAAATTCTCTCAGAAATCAACAAAAATTACATAAATATTAATTTTTAAAATTTTAAAGAAGAATTCTCAAATACAATTGAGAAATCGGACTTACATAGTCTATATGTATGGATTTTTGGCTTTAACTTCCAAATGGTCCAAATGAGTGACAAACACATATTATAGAAATATTCTCAAATACAATTGAGAAATCGGACTTACATAGTCTATAAGTATGGATTCTGGGCTTTAACTTCCAAATGGTCCAAATGAGTGACAAATAAAAATGTGCCCACAAATGGCAAAATTCTCTCAGAAATCAACAAAAATTACATAAATATTAATTTTCAAAATTTTATAGAAAAATTCTCAAATACAATTGAGAAATCGGACTTACGTAGTCTATATGTATGGATTCTTGGCTTTAATTTCCAAATGGTCCAAATGAGTGACAAATAAAAATGTGCCCACAAATGGCAAAATTCTCTCAGAAATCAACAAAAATTACATAAATATTAATTTTAAAAATTTATAGAAAAATTCTCAAATACAATTGAGAAATCGGACTTACGTAGTCTATATGTATGGATTCTTGGCTTGAACTTCCAAATGGTCCAAATGAGTGACAAATAAAAATGTGCCCACAAATGGCAAAATTCTCTCAGAAATCAACAAAAATTACATAAATATTAATTTTCAAAATTTTAAAGAAGAATTCTCAAATACAATTGAGAAATCGGACTTACATAGTCTATAAGTATGCATTCTTGGCTTGAACTTCCAAATGGTCCAAATGAGTGACAAACACATATTATAGAAAAATTCTCAAATACAATTGAGAAATCGGACTTACGTAGTCTATATGTATGGATTCTTGGCTTGAACTTCCAAATGGTCCAAATGAGTGACAAACACATATTATAGAAAAATTCTCAAATACAATTGAGAAATAAGACTTATGTAGTCTATATGTATGGATTCTTGGCTTTAACTTCCAAATGGTCCAAATGAGTGACAAATAAAAATGTGCCCACAAATGGCAAAATTCTCTCAGAAATCAACAAAAATTACATAATTATTAATTTTCAAAATTTTATAGAAATATTCTCTAATACAATTGAGAAATCGGACTTACATAGTCTATAAGTATGGATTCTTGGCTTTAACTTCCAAATGGTCCAAATGAGTGACAAATAAAAATGTGCCCACAAATGGCAAAATTCTCTCAGAAATCAACAAAAATTACATAAATATTAATTTTCAAAATTTTATAGAAATATTCTCAAATACAATTGAGAAATCGGACTTACATAGTCTATAAGTATGGATTCTTGGCTTTAACTTCCAAATGGTCCAAATGAGTGACAAATAAAAATGTGCCCACAAACGGCAAAATTCTCTCAGAAATCAACAAAAATTACATAAATATTAATTTTCAAAATTTTAAAGAAGAATTCTCAAATACAATTGAGAAATCGGACTTACATAGTCTATATGTATGGATTTTTGGCTTTAACTTCCAAATGGTCCAAATGAGTGACAAACACATATTATAGAAAAATTCTCAAATACAATTGAGAAATAAGACTTACATAGTCTATAAGTATGGATTCTGGGCTTTAACTTCCAAATGGTCCAAATGAGTGGCAAATAAAAATGTGCCCACAAATGGCAAAATTCTCTCAGAAATCAACAAAAATTACATAAATATTAATTTTAAAAATTTTATAGAAAAATTCTCAAATACAATTGAGAAATCGGACTTACATAGTCTATAAGTATGGATTCTTGGCTTTAACTTCCAAATGGTCCAAATGAGTGACAAACACATATTATAGAAAAATTCTCAAATACAATTGAGAAATAAGACTTACATAGTTTATAAGTATGGATTCTTGGCTTTAACTTCCAAATGGTCCAAATGAGTGACAAATAAAAATATGCCCACAAATGGCAAAATTCTCTCAGAAATCAACAAAAATTACATAAATATTAATTTTAAAAATTTTAAAGAAGAATTCTCAAATACAATTGAGAAATCGGACTTACATAGTCTATATGTATGGATTTTTGGCTTTAACTTCCAAATGGTCCAAATGAGTGACAAATAAAAATGTGCCCACAAATGGCAAAATTCTCTCAGAAATCAACAAAAATTACATAAATATTAATTTTCAAAATTTTATAGAAATATTCTCAAATACAATTGAGAAATCGGACTTACATAGTCTATAAGTATGGATTCTTGGCTTTAACTTCCAAATGGTCCAAATGAGTGACAAATAAAAATGTGCCCACAAACGGCAAAATTCTCTCAGAAATCAACAAAAATTACATAAATATTAATTTTCAAAATTTTAAAGAAGAATTCTCAAATACAATTGAGAAATCGGACTTACATAGTCTATAAGTATGGATTCTTGGCTTTAACTTCCAAATGGTCCAAATGAGTGACAAATAAAAATGTGCCCACAAACGGCAAAATTCTCTCAGAAATCAACAAAAATTACATAAATATTAATTTTAAAAATTTTAAAGAAGAATTCTCAAATACAATTGAGAAATCGGACTTACATAGTCTATATGTATGGATTTTTGGCTTTAACTTCCAAATGGTCCAAATGAGTGACAAATAAAAATGTGCCCACAAATGGCAAAATTCTCTCAGAAATCAACAAAAATTACATAAATATTAATTTTCAAAATTTTAAAGAAGAATTCTCAAATACAATTGAGAAATCGGACTTACATAGTCTATATGTATGGATTTTTGGCTTTAACTTCCAAATGGTCCAAATGAGTGACAAACACATATTATAGAAATATTCTCAAATACAATTGAGAAATCGGACTTACATAGTCTATAAGTATGGATTCTGGGCTTTAACTTCCAAATGGTCCAAATGAGTGACAAATAAAAATGTGCCCACAAATGGCAAAATTCTCTCAGAAATCAACAAAAATTACATAAATATTAATTTTTAAAATTTTAAAGAAGAATTCTCAAATACAATTGAGAAATCGGACTTACATAGTCTATATGTATGGATTTTTGGCTTTAACTTCCAAATGGTCCAAATGAGTGACAAACACATATTATACAAAAATTCTCAAATACAATTGAGAAATAAGACTTACATAGTCTATAAGTATGGATTCTTGGCTTTAACTTCCAAATGGTTCAAATGAGTGACAAATAAAAATGTGCCCACAAATGGCAAAATTCTCTCAGAAATCAACAAAAATTACATAAATATTAATTTTCAAAATTTTATAGAAAAATTCTCAAATACAATTGAGAAATCGGACTTACGTAGTCTATATGTATGGATTCTTGGCTTTAATTTCCAAATGGTCCAAATGAGTGACAAATAAAAATGTGCCCACAAATGGCAAAATTCTCTCAGAAATCAACAAAAATTACATAAATATTAATTTTAAAAATTTTATAGAAAAATTCTCAAATACAATTGAGAAATCGGACTTACGTAGTCTATATGTATGGATTCTTGGCTTGAACTTCCAAATGGTCCAAATGAGTGACAAATAAAAATGTGCCCACAAATGGCAAAATTCTCTCAGAAATCAACAAAAATTACATAAATATTAATTTTAAAAATTTTATAGAAAAATTCTCAAATACAATTGAGAAATAAGACTTATGTAGTCTATATGTATGGATTCTTGGCTTTAACTTCCAAATGGTCCAAATGAGTGACAAATAAAAATGTGCCCACAAATGGCAAAATTCTCTCAGAAATCAACAAAAATTACATAAATATTAATTTTAAAAATTTTATAGAAAAATTCTCAAATACAATTGAGAAATAAGACTTATGTAGTCTATATGTATGGATTCTTGGCTTTAACTTCCAAAAGGTCCAAATGAGTGACAAATAAAAATGTGCCCACAAATGGCAAAATTCTCTCAGAAATCAACAAAAATTACATAAATATTAATTTTAAAAATTTTATAGAAAAATTCTCAAATACAATTGAGAAATAAGACTTATGTAGTCTATATGTATGGATTCTTGGCTTTAACTTCCAAATGGTCCAAATGAGTGACAAATAAAAATGTGCCCACAAATGGCAAAATTCTCTCAGAAATCAACAAAAATTACATAAATATTAATTTTAAAAATTTTATAGAAAAATTCTCAAATACAATTGAGAAATCGGACTTACGTAGTCTATATGTATGGATTCTTGGCTTGAACTTCCAAATGGTCCAAATGAGTGACAAACACATATTATAGAAAAATTCTCAAATACAATTGAGAAATAAGACTTACATAGTCTATAAGTATGGATTCTTGGCTTTAACTTCCAAATGGTCCAAATGAGTGACAAATAAAAATGTGCCCACAAATGGCAAAATTCTCTCAGAAATCAACAAAAATTACATAAATATTAATTTTAAAAATTTTATAGAAAAATTCTCAAATACGATTGAGAAATAAGACTTACATAGTCTATATGGCAAAATTCTCTCAGAAATCAACAAAAATTACATAAATATTAATTTTAAAAATTTTATAGAAAAATTCTCAAATACAATTGAGAAATCGGACTTACATAGTCTATAAGTATGGATTCTTGGCTTTAACTTCCAAATGGTTTAAATGAGTGACAAACAAAAATGTACCCACAAATGGCAGAATTCTCTCAGAAATCAACAAAAATTACATAAATATTAATTTTAAAAATTTTATAGAAAAATTCTCAAATACAATTGAGAAATCGGACTTACATAGTCTATAAGTATGGGTTCTTGGCTTTAACTTCCAAATGGTCCAAATGAGTGACAAACACATATTATAGAAAAATTATCAAATACAATTGAGAAATAAGACTTACATAGTCTATAAGTATGGATTCTTGGCTTTAACTTCCAAATGGTCCAAATGAGTGACAAATAAAAATGTGCCCACAAATGGCAAAATTCTCTCAGAAATCAACAAAAATTACATAAATATTAATTTTCAAAATTTTATAGAAAAATTCTCAAATACAATTGAGAAATAAGACTTACATAGTCTATAAGTATGGATTCTTGGCTTTAACTTCCAAATGGTTCAAATGAGTGACAAATAAAAATGTGCCCACAAATGGCAAAATTCTCTCAGAAATCAACAAAAATTACATAAATATTAATTTTCAAAATTTTATACAAAAATTCTCAAATACAATTGAGAAATCGAACTTACATAATCTATAAGTATGGATTCTTGGCTTTAACTTCCAAATGGTTCAAATGAGTGACAAGTAAAAATGTGCCCACAAATGGCAAAATTCTCTCAGAAATCAACAAAAATTACATAAATATTAATTTTCAAAATTTTATAGAAAAATTCTCAAATACAATTGAGAAATCGGACTTACGTGTTCTATATGTATGGATTCTTGGCTTTAATTTTTCATTGGTCCAAATGAGTGACGAACACATATTATAGAAAAATTCTCAAATACAATTGAGAAATAAGACTTACATAGTCTATAAGTATGGATTCTTGGCTTTAACTTCCAAATGGTTCAAATGAGTGACAAATAATAATGTGCCCACAAATGGCAAAATTCTCTCAGAAATCAACAAAAATTACATAAATATTAATTTTCAAAATTTTATAGAAAAATTCTCAAATACAATTGAGAAATCGGACTTACGTGTTCTATATGTATGGATTCTTGGCTTTAATTTCTCATTGGTCCAAATGAGTGACAAACACATATTATAGAAAAATTCTCAAATACAATTGAGAAATAAGACTTACATAGTCTATAAGTATGGATTCTTGGCTTTAACTTCCAAATGGTTCAAATGAGTGACAAGTAAAAATGTGCCCACAAATGGCAAAATTCTCTCAGAAATCAACAAAAATTACATAAATATTAATTTTCAAAATTTTATAGAAAAATTCTCAAATACAATTGAGAAATCGGACTTACGTGTTCTATATGTATGGATTCTTGGCTTTAATTTTTCATTGGTCCAAATGAGTGATGAACACATATTATAGAAAAATTCTCAAATACAATTGAGAAATAAGACTTACATAGTCTATAAGTATGGATTCTTGGCTTTAACTTCCAAATGGTTCAAATGAGTGACAAATAATAATGTGCCCACAAATGGCAAAATTCTCTCAGAAATCAACAAAAATTACATAAATATTAATTTTCAAAATTTTTTTAGAAGAATTCTCAAATACAACTGAGAAATCGGACTAACGTAGTCTATATGTATGGATTCTTGGCTTGAACTTCCAAATGGTCCAAATGAGTGACAAATAAAAATGTGCCCACAAATGGCAAAATTCTCTCAGAAATCAACAAAAATTACATAAATATTAATTTTCAAAATTTTATAGAAAAATTCTCAAATACAATTGAGAAATCGGACTTACATAGTCTATAAGTATGGATTCTTGGCTTTAATTTCTCATTGCTCCAAATGAGTGACAAACACATATTATAGAAAAAATCTCAAATACAATTGAGAAATAAGACTTACATAGTCTATAAGTATGGATTCTTGGCTTTAACTTCCAAATGGTTCAAATGAGTGACAAATAAAAATGTGCCCACAAATGGCAAAATTCTCTCAGAAATCAACAAAAATTACATAAATATTAATTTTCAAAATTTTTTTAGAAGAATTCTCAAATACAATTGAGAAATCGGACTTACATAGTCTATAAGTATGGATTCTTGGCTTTAACTTCCCAATGGTCCAAATGAGTGACAAATAAAAATGTGCCCACAAATGGCAAAATTCTCTCAGAAATCAACAAAAATTACATAAATATTAATTTTCAAAATTTTTTTAGAAGAATTCTCAAATACAATTGAGAAATCGGACTTACGTAGTCTATATGTATGGATTCTTGGCTTGAACTTCCAAATGGTCCAAATGAGTGACAAATAAAAATGTGCCCACAAATGGCAAAATTCTCTCAGAAATCAACAAAAATTACATAAATATTAATTTTAAAAATTTTATAGAAAAATTCTCAAATACAATTGAGAAATCGGACTTACATAGTCTATAAGTATGGATTCTTGGCTTTAATTTCTCATTGCTCCAAATGAGTGACAAACACATATTATAGAAAAATTCTCAAATACAATTGAGAAATAAGACTTACATAGTCTATAAGTATGGATTCTTGGCTTTAACTTCCAAATGGTCCAAATGAGTGACAAATAAAAATGTGCCCACAAAAATGGCAAAATTCTCTCAAAAATCAACAAAAATTACATAAATATTAATTTTCAAAATTTTAAAGAAGAATTCTCAAATACAATTGAGAAATAAGACTTATGTAGTCTATATGTATGGATTCTTGGCTTTAACTTCCAAATGGTCCAAATGAGTGACAAACACATATTATAGAAAAATTCTCAAATACAATTGAGAAATAAGACTTACATAGTCTATAAGTATGGATTCTTGGCTTTAACGTCCAAATGGTCCATATGAGTGACAAATAAAAAAGTGCCCACAAATGGCAAAATTCTCTCAGAAATCAACAAAAATTTAAAAATTTTATAGAAAAATTCTCAAATACAATTGAGAAATCGGACTTACATAGTCTATAAGTATGGATTCTTGGCTTTAACTTCCAAATGGTCCAAATGAGTGACAAATAAAAATGTGCCCACAAATGGCAAAATTCTCTCAGAAATCAACAAAAATTACATAAATATTAATTTTAAAAATTTTATAGAAAAATTCTCAAATACAATTGAGAAATCGGACTTACATAGTCTATAAGTATGGATTCTTGGCTTTAATTTCTCATTGCTCCAAATGAGTGACAAACACATATTATAGAAAAATTCTCAAATACAATTAAGAAATAAGACTTACATAGTCTATAAGTATGGATTCTTGGCTTTAACTTCCCAATGGTCCAAATGAGTGACAAATAAAAATGTGCCCACAAATGGCAAAATTCTCTCAGAAATCAACAAAAATTACATAAATATTAATTTTCAAAATTTTATAGAAAAATTCTCAAATACAATTGAGAAATCGGACTTACATAGTCTATAAGTATGGATTCTTGGCTTTAATTTCTCATTGCTCCAAATGAGTGACAAACACATATTATAGAAAAATTCTCAAATACAATTAAGAAATAAGACTTACATAGTCTATAAGTATGGATTCTTGGCTTTAACTTCCCAATGGTCCAAATGAGTGACAAATAAAAATGTGCCCACAAATGGCAAAATTCTCTCAGAAATCAACAAAAATTACATAAATATTAATTTTCAAAATTTTATAGAAAAATTCTCAAATACAATTGAGAAATCGGACTTACGTAGTCTATATGTATGGATTCTTGGCTTGAACTTTCAAATGGTCCAAATGAGTGACAAATAAAAATGTGCCCACAAATGGCAAAATTCTCTCAGAAATCAACAAAAATTACATAAATATTAATTTTCAAAATTTTATAGAAAAATTCTCAAATACAATTGAGAAATCGGACTTACATAGTCTATAAGTATGGATTCTTGGCTTTAATTTCTCATTGCTCCAAATGAGTGACAAACACATATTATAGAAAAATTCTCAAATACAATTAAGAAATAAGACTTACATAGTCTATAAGTATGGATTCTTGGCTTTAACTTCCCAATGGTCCAAATGAGTGACAAATAAAAATGTGCCCACAAATGGCAAAATTCTCTCAGAAATCAACAAAAATTACATAAATATTAATTTTCAAAATTTTTTTAGAAGAATTCTCAAATACAATTGAGAAATCGGACTTACGTAGTCTATATGTATGGATTCTTGGCTTGAACTTTCAAATGGTCCAAATGAGTGACAAATAAAAATGTGCCCACAAATGGCAAAATTCTCTCAGAAATCAACAAAAATTACATAAATATTAATTTTCAAAATTTTTTTAGAAGAATTCTCAAATACAATTGAGAAATCGGACTTACGTAGTCTATATGTATGGATTCTTGGCTTGAACTTTCAAATGGTCCAAATGAGTGACAAATAAAAATGTGCCCACAAATGGCAAAATTCTCTCAGAAATCAACAAAAATTACATAGATATTAATTTTCAAAATTTTTTTAGAAGAATTCTCAAATACAATTGAGAAATCGGACTTACATAGTCTATATGTATGGATTTTTGGCTTTAACTTCCAAATGGTCCAAATGAGTGACAAACACATATTATAGAAAAATTCTCAAATACAATTGAGAAATAAGACTTACATAGTCTATAAGTATGGATTCTGGGCTTTAACTTCCAAATGGTCCAAATGAGTGACAAATAAAAATGTGCCCACAAATGGCAAAATTCTCTCAGAAATCAACAAAAATTACATAAATATTAATTTTCAAAATTTTATAGAAAAATTCTCAAATACAATTGAGAAATCGGACTTACGTAGTCAATATGTATGGATTCTTGGCTTTAACTTCCAAATGGTCCAAATGAGTGACAAATAAAAATGTGCCCACAAATGGCAAAATTCTCTCAGAAATCAACAAAAATTACATAAATATTAATTTTCAAAATTTTAAAGAAGAATTCTCAAATACAATTGAGAAATAAGACTTATGTAGTCTATATGTATGGATTCTTGGCTTTAACTTCCAAATGGTCCAAATGAGTGACAAACACATATTATAGAAAAATTCTCAAATACAATTGAGAAATCGGACTTACGTAGTCTATATGTATGGATTCTTGGCTTGAACTTCCAAATGGTCCAAATGAGTGACAAACACATATTATAGAAAAATTCTCAAATACAATTGAGAAATAAGACTTATGTAGTCTATATGTATGGATTCTTGGCTTTAACTTCCAAATGGTCCAAATGAGTGACAAATAAAAATGTGCCCACAAATGGCAAAATTCTCTCAGAAATCAACAAAAATTACATAAATATTAATTTTAAAAATTTTATAGAAAAATTCTCAAATACAATTGAGAAATCGGACTTACATAGTCTATAAGTATGGATTCTTGGCTTTAATTTCGCATTGCTCCAAATGAGTGACAAACACATATTATAGAAAAATTCTCAAATACAATTGAGAAATAAGACTTACATAGTCTATAAGTATGGATTCTTGGCTTTAACTTCCAAATGGTCCAAATGAGTGACAAATAAAAATGTGCCAACAAATGGCAAAATTCTCTCAGAAATCAACAAAAATTACATAAATATTAATTTTCAAAATTTTAAAGAAGAATTCTCAAATACAATTGAGAAATAAGACTTATGTAGTCTATATGTATGGATTTTTGGCTTTAACTTCCAAATGGTCCAAATGAGTGACAAACACATATTATAGAAAAATTCTCAAATACAATTGAGAAATAAGACTTACATAGTCTATAAGTATGGATTCTGGGCTTTAACTTCCAAATGGTCCAAATGAGTGACAAATAAAAATGTGCCAACAAATGGCAAAATTCTCTCAGAAATCAACAAAAATTACATAAATATTAATTTTAAAAATTTTATAGAAAAATTCTCAAATACAATTGAGAAATCGGACTTACGTACTCTATATGTATGGATTCTTGGCTTGAACTTCCAAATGGTCCAAATGAGTGACAAATAAAAATGTGCCCACAAATGGCAAAATTCTCTCAGAAATCAACAAAAATTACATAAATATTAATTTTCAAAATTTTAAAGAAGAATTCTCAAATACAATTGAGAAATAAGACTTATGTAGTCTATATGTATGGATTCTTGGCTTTAACTTCCAAATGGTCCAAATGAGTGACAAACACATATTATAGAAAAATTCTCAAATACAATTGAGAAATCGGACTTACGTAGTCTATATGTATGGATTCTTGGCTTGAACTTCCAAATGGTCCAAATGAGTGACAAACACATATTATAGAAAAATTCTCAAATACAATTGAGAAATAAGACTTATGTAGTCTATATGTATGGATTCTTGGCTTTAACTTCCAAATGGTCCAAATGAGTGACAAATAAAAATGTGCCCACAAATGGCAAAATTCTCTCAGAAATCAACAAAAATTACATAAATATTAATTTTCAAAATTTTAAAGAAGAATTCTCAAATATAATTGAGAAATAAGACTTATGTAGTCTATATGTATGGATTCTTGGCTTTAACTTCCAAATGGTCCAAATGAGTGACAAATAAAAATGTGCCCACAAATGGCAAAATTCTCTCAGAAATCAACAAAAATTACATAAATATTAATTTTCAAAATTTTAAAGAAGAATTCTCAAATACAATTGAGAAATCGGACTTACATAGTCTATATGTATGGATTTTTGGCTTTAACTTCCAAATGGTCCAAATGAGTGACAAACACATATTATAGAAAAATTCTCAAATACAATTGAGAAATCGGACTTACGTGGTCTATATGTATGGATTCTTGGCTTTAACTTCCAAATGGTCCAAATGAGTGACAAATAAAAATGTGCCCACAAATGGCAAAATTCTCTCAGAAATCAACAAAAATTACATAAATATTAATTTTCAAAATTTTAAAGAAGAATTCTTAAATACAATTGAGAAATAAGACTTATGTAGTCTATATGTATGGATTCTTGGCTTTAACTTCCAAATGGTCCAAATGAGTGACAAATAAAAATGTGCCCACAAATGGCAAAATTCTCTCAGAAATCAACAAAAATTACATAAATATTAATTTTCAAAATTTTAAAGAAGAATTCTCAAATACAATTGAGAAATAAGACTTATGTAGTCTATATGTATGGATTCTTGGCTTTAACTTCCAAATGGTCCAAATGAGTGACAAATAAAAATGTGCCCACAAATGGCAAAATTCTCTCAGAAATCAACAAAAATTACATAAATATTAATTTTCAAAATTTTAAAGAAGAATTCTCAAATACAATTGAGAAATAAGACTTATGTAGTCTATATGTATGGATTCTTGGCTTTAACTTCCAAATGGTCCAAATGAGTGACAAATAAAAATGTGCCCACAAATGGCAAAATTCTCTCAGAAATCAACAAAAATTACATAAATATTAATTTTCAAAATTTTAAAGAAGAATTCTCAAATACAATTGAGAAATCGGACTTACATAGTCTATAAGTATGGATTCTTGGCTTTAACTTCCAAATGGTCCAAATGAGTGACAAATAAAAATGTGCCCACAAATGGCAAAATTCTCTCAGAAATCAACAAAAATTACATAAATATTAATTTTCAAAATTTTAAAGAAGAATTCTCAAATACAATTGAGAAATAAGACTTATGTAGTCTATATGTATGGATTCTTGGCTTTAACCTCCAAATGGTCCAAATGAGTGACAAATAAAAATGTGCCCACAAATGGCAAAATTCTCTCAGAAATCAACAAAAATTACATAAATATTAATTTTCAAAATTTTATAGAAATATTCTCAAATACAATTGAGAAATCGGACTTACATAGTCTATAAGTATGGATTCTTGGCTTTAACTTCCAAATGGTCCAAATGAGTGACAAATAAAAATGTGCCCACAAATGGCAAAATTCTCTCAGAAATCAACAAAAATTACATAAATATTAATTTTCAAAATTTTATAGAAA
This sequence comes from Lypha dubia, assembly GCA_947311025.1. Classification (NCBI taxonomy): domain Eukaryota; kingdom Metazoa; phylum Arthropoda; class Insecta; order Diptera; family Tachinidae; genus Lypha; species Lypha dubia. Next base: position 42,705,893 of record OX371260.1, read on the forward strand.
TATTCTCAAATACAATTGAGAAATCGGACTTACATAGTCTATAAGTATGGATTCTTGGCTTTAACTTCCAAATGGTCCAAATGAGTGACAAATAAAAATGTGCCCACAAATGGCAAAATTCTCTCAGAAATCAACAAAAATTACATAAATATTAATTTTAAAAATTTTATAGAAAAATTCTCAAATACAATTGAGAAATCGGACTTACGTAGTCTATATGTATGGATTCTTGGCTTGAACTTCCAAATGGTCCAAATGAGTGACAAATAAAAATGTGCCCACAAATGGCAAAATTCTCTCAGAAATCAACAAAAATTACATAAATATTAATTTTCAAAATTTTAAAGAAGAATTCTAAAATACAATTGAGAAATAAGACTTATGTAGTCTATATGTATGGATTTTTGGCTTTAACTTCCAAATGGTCCAAATGAGTGACAAACACATATTATAGAAAAATTCTCAAATACAATTGAGAAATAAGACTTACATAGTCTATAAGTATGGATTCTGGGCTTTAACTTCCAAATGGTCCAAATGAGTGACAAATAAAAATGTGCCAACAAATGGCAAAATTCTCTCAGAAATCAACAAAAATTACATAAATATTAATTTTCAAAATTTTATAGAAATATTCTCAAATACAATTGAGAAATCGGACTTACATAGTCTATAAGTATGGATTCTTGGCTTTAACTTCCAAATGGTCCAAATGAGTGACAAATAAAAATGTGCCCACAAATGGCAAAATTCTCTCAGAAATCAACAAAAATTACATAAATATTAATTTTAAAAATTTTATAGAAAAATTCTCAAATACAATTGAGAAATCGGACTAACGTAGTCTATATGTATGGATTCTTGGCTTGAACTTCCAAATGGTCCAAATGAGTGACAAATAAAAATGTGCCCACAAATGGCAAAATTCTCTCAGAAATCAACAAAAATTACATAAATATTAATTTTCAAAATTTTAAAGAAGAATTCTCAAATACAATTGAGAAATAAGACTAATGTAGTCTATATGTATGGATTCTTGGCTTTAACTTCCAAATGGTCCAAATGAGTGACAAACATATATTATAGAAAAATTCTCAAATACAATTTAGAAATCGGACTTACGTAGTCTATATGTATGGATTCTTGGCTTGAACTTCCAAATGGTCCAAATGAGTGACAAATAAAAATGTGCCCACAAATGGCAAAATTCTCTCAGAAATCAACAAAAATTACATAAATATTAATTTTCAAAATTTTATAGAAATATTCTCAAATACAATTGAGAAATCGGACTTACATAGTCTATAAGTATGGATTCTTGGCTTTAACTTCCAAATGGTCCAAATGAGTGACAAATAAAAATGTGCCCACAAATGGCAAAATTCTCTCAGAAATCAACAAAAATTACATAAATATTAATTTTCAAAATTTTAAAGAAGAATTCTGAAATTCAATTGAGAAATAAGACTTATGTAGTCTATATGTATGGATTCTTGGCTTCAACTTCCAAATGGTCCAAATGAGTGACAAACATATATTATAGAAAAATTCTCAAATACAATTGAGAAATCGGACTTACGTAGTCTATATGTATGGATTCTTGGCTTGAACTTCCAAATGGTCCAAATGAGTGACAAATAAAAATGTGCCCACAAATGGCAAAATTCTCTCAGAAATCAACAAAAATTACATAAATATTAATTTTCAAAATTTTATAGAAATATTCTCAAATACAATTGAGAAATCGGACTTACATAGTCTATAAGTATGGATTCTTGGCTTTAACTTCCAAATGGTCCAAATGAGTGACAAATAAAAATGTGCCCACAAATGGCAAAATTCTCTCAGAAATCAACAAAAATTACATAAATATTAATTTTCAAAATTTTAAAGAAGAATTCTCAAATACAATTGAGAAATCGGACTTACATAGTCTATAAGTATGGATTCTTGGCTTTAACTTCCAAATGGTCCAAATGAGTGACAAATAAAAATGTGCCCACAAATGGCAAAATTCTCTCAGAAATCAACAAAAATTACATAAATATTAATTTTCAAAATTTTATAGAAATATTCTCAAATACAATTGAGAAATCGGACTTACATAGTCTATAAGTATGGATTCTTGGCTTTAACTTCCAAATGGTCCAAATGAGTGACAAATAAAAATGTGCCCACAAATGGCAAAATTCTCTCAGAAATCAACAAAAATTACATAAATATTAATTTTCAAAATTTTAAAGAAGAATTCTCAAATACAATTGAGAAATCGGACTTACATAGTCTATAAGTATGGATTCTTGGCTTTAACTTCCAAATGGCCCAAATGAGTGACAAATAAAAATGTGCCCACAAATGGCAAAATTCTCTCAGAAATCAACAAAAATTACATAAATATTAATTTTCAAAATTTTATAGAAATATTCTCAAATACAATTGAGAAATCGGACTTACATAGTCTATAAGTATGGATTCTTGGCTTTAACTTCCAAATGGTCCAAATGAGTGACAAATAAAAATTTGCCCACAAATGGCAAAATTCTCTCAGAAATCAACAAAAATTACATAAATATTAATTTTCAAAATTTTAAAGAAGAATTCTCAAATACAATTGAGAAATCGGACTTACATAGTCTATATGTATGGATTTTTGGCTTTAACTTCCAAATGGTCCAAATGAGTGACAAACACATATTATAGAAAAATTCTCAAATACAATTGAGAAATAAGACTTACATAGTCTATAAGTATGGATTCTGGGCTTTAACTTCCAAATGGTCCAAATGAGTGACAAATAAAAATGTGCCCACAAATGGCAAAATTCTCTCAGAAATCAACAAAAATTACATAAATATTAATTTTAAAAATTTTATAGAAAAATTCTCAAATACAATTGAGAAATCGGACTTACATAGTCTATAAGTATGGATTCTTGGCTTTAACTTTCAAATGGTCCAAATGAGTGACAAATACATATTATAGAAAAATTCTCAAATACAATTGAGAAATAAGACTTACATAGTCTATAAGTATGGATTCTGGGCTTTAACTTCCAAATGGTCCAAATGAGTGACAAATAAAAATGTGCCCACAAATGGCAAAATTCTCTCAGAAATCAACAAAAATTACATAAATATTAATTTTCAAAATTTTAAAGAAGAATTCTCAAATACAATTGAGAAATCGGACTTACATAGTCTATATGTATGGATTTTTGGCTTTAACTTCCAAATGGTCCAAATGAGTGACAAACACATATTATAGAAAAATTCTCAAATACAATTGAGAAATAAGACTTACATAGTCTATAAGTATGGATTCTGGGCTTTAACTTCCAAATGGTCCAAATGAGTGACAAATAAAAATGTGCCCACAAATGGCAAAATTCTCTCAGAAATCAACAAAAATTACATAAATATTAATTTTAAAAATTTTATAGAAAAATTCTCAAATACAATTGAGAAATCGGACTTACGTAGTCTATATGTATGGATTCTTGGCTTGAACTTCCAAATGGTCCAAATGAGTGACAAATAAAAATGTGCCCACAAATGGCAAAATTCTCTCAGAAATCAACAAAAATTACATAAATATTAATTTTCAAAATTTTATAGAAATATTCTCAAATACAATTGAGAAATCGGACTTACATAGTCTATAAGTATGGATTCTTGGCTTTAACTTCCAAATGGTCCAAATGAGTGACAAATAAAAATGTGCCCACAAATGGCAAAATTCTCTCAGAAATCAACAAAAATTACATAAATATTAATTTTCAAAATTTTAAAGAAGAATTCTCAAATACAATTGAGAAATCGGACTTACATAGTCTATAAGTATGGATTCTTGGCTTTAACTTCCAAATGGTCCAAATGAGTGACAAATAAAAATGTGCCCACAAATGGCAAAATTCTCTCAGAAATCAACAAAAATTACATAAATATTAATTTTCAAAATTTTATAGAAATATTCTCAAATACAATTGAGAAATCGGACTTACATAGTCTATAAGTATGGATTCTTGGCTTTAACTTCCAAATGGTCCAAATGAGTGACAAATAAAAATGTGCCCACAAATGGCAAAATTCTCTCAGAAATCAACAAAAATTACATAAATATTAATTTTCAAAATTTTAAAGAAGAATTCTCAAATACAATTGAGAAATCGGACTTACATAGTCTATAAGTATGGATTCTTGGCTTTAACTTCCAAATGGTCCAAATGAGTGACAAATAAAAATGTGCCCACAAATGGCAAAATTCTCTCAGAAATCAACAAAAATTACATAAATATTAATTTTGAAAATTTTATAGAAATATTCTCAAATACAATTGAGAAATCGGACTTCATAGTCTATAAGTATGGATTCTTGGCTTTAACTTCCAAATGGTCCAAATGAGTGACAAATAAAAATGTGCCCACAAATGGCAAAATTCTCTCAGAAATCAACAAAAATTACATAAATATTAATTTTCAAAATTTTAAAGAAGAATTCTCAAATACAATTGAGAAATCGGACTTACATAGTCTATATGTATGGATTTTTGGCTTTAACTTCCAAATGGTCCAAATGAGTGACAAACACATATTATAGAAAAATTCTCAAATACAATTGAGAAATAAGACTTACATAGTCTATAAGTATGGATTCTGGGCTTTAACTTCCAAATGGTCCAAATGAGTGACAAATAAAAATGTGCCCACAAATGGCAAAATTCTCTCAGAAATCAACAAAAATTACATAAATATTAATTTTAAAAATTTTATAGAAAAATTCTCAAATACAATTGAGAAATCGGACTTACATAGTCTATAAGTATGGATTCTTGGCTTTAACTTCCAAATGGTCCAAATGAGTGACAAACACATATTATAGAAAAATTCTCAAATACAATTGAGAAATAAGACTTACATAGTTTATAAGTATGGATTCTTGGCTTTAACTTCCAAATGGTCCAAATGAGTGACAAATAAAAATATGCCCACAAATGGCAAAATTCTCTCAGAAATCAACAAAAATTACATAAATATTAATTTTAAAAATTTTATAGAAAAATTCTCAAATACAATTGAGAAATCGGACTTACATAGTCTATAAGTATGGATTCTTGGCTTTAACTTCCAAATGGTCCAAATGAGTGACAAACACATATTATAGAAAAATTCTCAAATACAATTGAGAAATAAGACTTACATAGTCTATAAGTATGGATTCTGGGCTTTAACTTCCAAATGGTCCAAATGAGTGACAAATAAAAATGTGCCCAAAAATGGCAAAATTCTCTCAGAAATCAACAAAAATTACATAAATATTAATTTTCAAAATTTTAAAGAAGAATTCTCAAATACAATTGAGAAATCGGACTTACATAGTCTATATGTATGGATTTTTGGCTTTAACTTCCAAATGGTCAAAATGAGTGACAAACACATATTATAGAAATATTCTCAAATACAATTGAGAAATCGGACTTACATTGTCTATAAGTATGGATTCTGGGCTTTAACTTCCAAATGGTCCAAATGAGTGACAAATAAAAATGTGCCCACAAATGGCAAAATTCTCTCAGAAATCAACAAAAATTACATAAATATTAATTTTAAAAATTTTATAGAAAAATTCTCAAATACAATTGAGAAATCGGACTTACATAGTCTATAAGTATGGATTTTTGGCTTTAACTTCCAAATGGTCCAAATGAGTGACAAACACATATTATAGAAATATTCTCAAATACAATTGAGAAATCGGACTTACATAGTCTATAAGTATGGATTCTGGGCTTTAACTTCCAAATGGTCCAAATGAGTGACAAATAAAAATGTGCCCACAAATGGCAAAATTCTCTCAGAAATCAACAAAAATTACATAAATATTAATTTTCAAAATTTTAAAGAAGAATTCTCAAATACAATTGAGAAATCGGACTTACATAGTCTATATGTATGGATTTTTGGCTTTAACTTCCAAATGGTCCAAATGAGTGACAAATAAAAATGTGCCCACAAATGGCAAAATTCTCTCAGAAATCAACAAAAATTACATAAATATTAATTTTCAAAATTTTATAGAAAAATTCTCAAATACAATTGAGAAATCGGACTTACGTGGTCTATAAGTATGGATTCTTGGCTTTAATTTCTCATTGGTCCAAATGAGTGACAAACACATATTATAGAAAAATTCTCAAATACAATTGAGAAATAAGACTTACATAGTCCATAAGTATGGATTCTTGGCTTTAACTTCCAAATGGTTCAAATGAGTGACAAATAAAAATGTGCCCACAAATGGCAAAATTCTCTCAGAAATCAACAAAAATTACATAAATATTAATTTTCAAAATTTTATAGAAAAATTTTCAAATACAATTGAGAAATCGGACTTACGTGGTCTATAAGTATGGATTCTTGGCTTTAATTTCTCATTGGTCCAAATGAGTGACAAACACATATTATAGAAAAATTCTCAAATACAATTGAGAAATAAGACTTACATAGTCTATAAGTATGGATTCTTGGCTTGAACTAACAAATGGTCCAAATGCGTGACAAACACATATTATAGAAAAATTCTCAAATACAATTGAGAAATAAGACTTACATAGTCTATAAGTATGGATTCTTGGCTTTAACTTCCAAATGGTCCAAATGAGTGACAAATAAAAAAGTGCCCACAAATGGCAAAATTCACTCAGAAATCAAAAAAATTACATAAATATTAATTTTCAAAATTTTAAAGAAGAATTCTCAAATACAATTGAGAAATAAGATTTATGTAGTCTATATGTATGGATTCTTGGCTTTAACTTCCAAATGGTCTAAATGAGTGACAAATAAAAATGTGCCCACAAATGGCAAAATTCTCTCAGAAATCAACAAAAATTACATAAATATTAATTTTCAAAATTTTAAAGAAGAATTCTCAAATACAATTGAGAAATAAGACTTATGTAGTCTATATGTATGGATTCTTGGCTTTAACTTCCAAATGGTCCAAATGAGTGACAAACACATATTAGAGAAATATTCTCAAATACAATTGAGAAATCGGACTTACGTAGTCTATATGTATGGATTCTTGGCTTTAACTTCCAAATGGTCCAAATGAGTGACAAACACATATTAGAGAAATATTCTCAAATACAATTGAGAAATCGGACTTACATAGTCTATAAGTATGGATTCTTGGCTTTAACTTTCAAATGGTCCAAATGAGTGACAAACACATATTAGAGAAATATTCTCAAATACAATTGAGAAATCGGACTTACGTAGTCTATATGTATGGATTCTTGGCTTTAACTTCCAAATGGTCCAAATGAGTGACAAACACATATTAGAGAAATATTCTCAAATACAATTGAGAAATAAGACTTACATAGTCTAAAAGTATGGATTCTTGGCTTTAACTTCCAAATGGTCCAAATGAGTGACAAACACATATTAGAGAAATATTCTCAAATACAATTGAGAAATCGGACTTACGTAGTCTATATGTATGGATTCTTGGCTTTAACTTCCAAATGGTCAAAATGAGTGACAAACACATATTATAGAAATATTCTCAAATACAATTGAGAAATCGGACTTACATAGTCTGTAAGTATGGATTCTTGGCTTTAACTTCCAAATGGTCCAAATGAGTGACAAATAAAAATGTGCCCACAAATGGCAAAATTCTCTCAGAAATCAACAAAAATTACATAAATATTAATTTTCAAAATTTTAAAGAAGAATTCTCAAATACAATTGAGAAATCGGACTTACATAGTCTATAAGTATGGATTCTTGGCTTTAACTTCCAAATGGTCCAAATGAGTGACAAATAAAAATGTGCCCACAAATGGCAAAATTCTCTCAGAAATCAACAAAAATTACATAAATATTAATTTTAAAAATTTTATAGAAAAATTCTCAAATACAATTGAGAAATCGGACTTACATAGTCTATAAGTATGGATTCTTGGCTTTAACTTCCAAATGGTCCAAATGAGTGACAAACACATATTATAGAAAAATTCTCAAATACAATTGAGAAATCGGACTTACATAGTCTGTAAGTATGGATTCTTGGCTTTAACTTCCAAATGGTCCAAATGAGTGACAAATAAAAATGTGCCCACAAATGGCAAAATTCTCTCAGAAATCAACAAAAATTACATAAATATTAATTTTCAAAATTTTAAAGAAGAATTCTCAAATACAATTGAGAAATCGGACTTACATAGTCTATAAGTATGGATTCTTGGCTTTAACTTCCAAATGGTCCAAATGAGTGACAAATAAAAATGTGCCCACAAATGGCAAAATTCTCTCAGAAATCAACAAAAATTACATAAATATTAATTTTCAAAATTTTATAGAAATATTCTCAAATACAATTGAGAAATCGGACTTACATAGTCTATAAGTATGGATTCTTGGCTTTAACTTCCAAATGGTCCAAATGAGTGACAAATAAAAATGTGCCCACAAATGGCAAAATTCTCTCAGAAATCAACAAAAATTACATAAATATTAATTTTCAAAATTTTAAAGAAGAATTCTCAAATACAATTGAGAAATCGGACTTACATAGTCTATATGTATGGATTTTTGGCTTTAACTTCCAAATGGTCCAAATGAGTGACAAACACATATTATAGAAAAATTCTCAAATACAATTGAGAAATAAGACTTACATAGTCTATAAGTATGGATTCTGGGCTTTAACTTCCAAATGGTCCAAATGAGTGACAAATAAAAATGTGCCCAAAAATGGCAAAATTCTCTCAGAAATCAACAAAAATTACATAAATATTAATTTTCAAAATTTTAAAGAAGAATTCTCAAATACAATTGAGAAATCGGACTTACATAGTCTATATGTATGGATTTTTGGCTTTAACTTCCAAATGGTCAAAATGAGTGACAAACACATATTATAGAAATATTCTCAAATACAATTGAGAAATCGGACTTACATAGTCTATAAGTATGGATTCTGGGCTTTAACTTCCAAATGGTCCAAATGAGTGACAAATAAAAATGTGCCCACAAATGGCAAAATTCTCTCAGAAATCAACAAAAATTACATAAATATTAATTTTAAAAATTTTATAGAAAAATTCTCAAATACAATTGAGAAATCGGACTTACATAGTCTATAAGTATGGATTTTTGGCTTTAACTTCCAAATGGTCCAAATGAGTGACAAACACATATTATAGAAATATTCTCAAATACAATTGAGAAATCGGACTTACATAGTCTATAAGTATGGATTCTGGGCTTTAACTTCCAAATGGTCCAAATGAGTGACAAATAAAAATGTGCCCACAAATGGCAAAATTCTCTCAGAAATCAACAAAAATTACATAAATATTAATTTTCAAAATTTTAAAGAAGAATTCTCAAATACAATTGAGAAATCGGACTTACATAGTCTATATGTATGGATTTTTGGCTTTAACTTCCAAATGGTCCAAATGAGTGACAAACACATATTATAGAAATATTCTCAAATACAATTGAGAAATCGGACTTACATAGTCTATAAGTATGGATTCTGGGCTTTAACTTCCAAATGGTCCAAATGAGTGACAAATAAAAATGTGCCCACAAATGGCAAAATTCTCTCAGAAATCAACAAAAATTACATAAATATTAATTTTCAAAATTTTAAAGAAGAATTCTCAAATACAATTGAGAAATCGGACTTACATAGTCTATATGTATGGATTTTTGGCTTTTACTTCCAAATGGTCCAAATGAGTGACAAATAAAAATGTGCCCACAAATGGCAAAATTCTCTCAGAAATCAACAAAAATTACATAAATATTAATTTTTAAAATTTTAAAGAAGAATTCTCAAATACAATTGAGAAATCGGACTTACATAGTCTATATGTATGGATTTTTGGCTTTAACTTCCAAATGGTCCAAATGAGTGACAAACACATATTATAGAAAAATTCTCAAATACAATTGAGAAATAAGACTTACATAGTCTATAAGTATGGATTCTTGGCTTTAACTTCCAAATGGTCCAAATGAGTGACAAACACATATTATAGAAAAATTCTCAAATACAATTGAGAAATAAGACTTACATAGTTTATAAGTATGGATTCTTGGCTTTAACTTCCAAATGGTCCAAATGAGTGACAAATAAAAATATGCCCACAAATGGCAAAATTCTCTCAGAAATCAACAAAAATTACATAAATATTAATTTTAAAAATTTTATAGAAAAATTCTCAAATACAATTGAGAAATCGGACTTACATAGTCTATAAGTATGGATTCTTGGCTTTAACTTCCAAATGGTCCAAATGAGTGACAAACACATATTATAGAAAAATTCTCAAATACAATTGAGAAATAAGACTTACATAGTCTATAAGTATGGATTCTGGGCTTTAACTTCCAAATGGTCCAAATGAGTGACAAATAAAAATGTGCCCAAAAATGGCAAAATTCTCTCAGAAATCAACAAAAATTACATAAATATTAATTTTCAAAATTTTAAAGAAGAATTCTCAAATACAATTGAGAAATCGGACTTACATAGTCTATATGTATGGATTTTTGGCTTTAACTTCCAAATGGTCAAAATGAGTGACAAACACATATTATAGAAATATTCTCAAATACAATTGAGAAATCGGACTTACATAGTCTATAAGTATGGATTCTGGGCTTTAACTTCCAAATGGTCCAAATGAGTGACAAATAAAAATGTGCCCACAAATGGCAAAATTCTCTCAGAAATCAACAAAAATTACATAAATATTAATTTTAAAAATTTTATAGAAAAATTCTCAAATACAATTGAGAAATCGGACTTACATAGTCTATAAGTATGGATTTTTGGCTTTAACTTCCAAATGGTCCAAATGAGTGACAAACACATATTATAGAAATATTCTCAAATACAATTGAGAAATCGGACTTACATAGTCTATAAGTATGGATTCTGGGCTTTAACTTCCAAATGGTCCAAATGAGTGACAAATAAAAATGTGCCCACAAATGGCAAAATTCTCTCAGAAATCAACAAAAATTACATAAATATTAATTTTCAAAATTTTAAAGAAGAATTCTCAAATACAATTGAGAAATCGGACTTACATAGTCTATATGTATGGATTTTTGGCTTTAACTTCCAAATGGTCCAAATGAGTGACAAACACATATTATAGAAATATTCTCAAATACAATTGAGAAATCGGACTTACATAGTCTATAAGTATGGATTCTGGGCTTTAACTTCCAAATGGTCCAAATGAGTGACAAATAAAAATGTGCCCACAAATGGCAAAATTCTCTCAGAAATCAACAAAAATTACATAAATATTAATTTTCAAAATTTTAAAGAAGAATTCTCAAATACAATTGAGAAATCGGACTTACATAGTCTATATGTATGGATTTTTGGCTTTAACTTCCAAATGGTCCAAATGAGTGACAAATAAAAATGTGCCCACAAATGGCAAAATTCTCTCAGAAATCAACAAAAATTACATAAATATTAATTTTTAAAATTTTAAAGAAGAATTCTCAAATACAATTGAGAAATCGGACTTACATAGTCTATATGTATGGATTTTTGGCTTTAACTTCCAAATGGTCCAAATGAGTGACAAACACATATTATAGAAAAATTCTCAAATACAATTGAGAAATAAGACTTACATAGTCTATAAGTATGGATTCTTGGCTTTAACTTCCAAATGGTCCAAATGAGTGACAAACACATATTATAGAAAAATTCTCAAATACAATTGAGAAATAAGACTTACATAGTTTATAAGTATGGATTCTTGGCTTTAACTTCCAAATGGTCCAAATGAGTGACAAATAAAAATATGCCCACAAATGGCAAAATTCTCTCAGAAATCAACAAAAATTACATAAATATTAATTTTAAAAATTTTATAGAAAAATTCTCAAATACAATTGAGAAATCGGACTTACATAGTCTATAAGTATGGATTCTTGGCTTTAACTTCCAAATGGTCCAAATGAGTGACAAACACATATTATAGAAAAATTCTCAAATACAATTGAGAAATAAGACTTACATAGTCTATAAGTATGGATTCTGGGCTTTAACTTCCAAATGGTCCAAATGAGTGACAAATAAAAATGTGCCCAAAAATGGCAAAATTCTCTCAGAAATCAACAAAAATTACATAAATATTAATTTTCAAAATTTTAAAGAAGAATTCTCAAATACAATTGAGAAATCGGACTTACATAGTCTATATGTATGGATTTTTGGCTTTAACTTCCAAATGGTCAAAATGAGTGACAAACACATATTATAGAAATATTCTCAAATACAATTGAGAAATCGGACTTACATAGTCTATAAGTATGGATTCTGGACTTTAACTTCCAAATGGTCCAAATGAGTGACAAATAAAAATGTGCCCACAAATGGCAAAATTCTCTCAGAAATCAACAAAAATTACATAAATATTAATTTTAAAAATTTTATAGAAAAATTCTCAAATACAATTGAGAAATCGGACTTACATAGTCTATAAGTATGGATTTTTGGCTTTAACTTCCAAATGGTCCAAATGAGTGACAAACACATATTATAGAAATATTCTCAAATACAATTGAGAAATCGGACTTACATAGTCTATAAGTATGGATTCTGGGCTTTAACTTCCAAATGGTCCAAATGAGTGACAAATAAAAATGTGCCCACAAATGGCAAAATTCTCTCAGAAATCAACAAAAATTACATAAATATTAATTTTCAAAATTTTAAAGAAGAATTCTCAAATACAATTGAGAAATCGGACTTACATAGTCTATATGTATGGATTTTTGGCTTTAACTTCCAAATGGTCCAAATGAGTGACAAATAAAAATGTGCCCACAAATGGCAAAATTCTCTCAGAAATCAACAAAAATTACATAAATATTAATTTTTAAAATTTTAAAGAAGAATTCTCAAATACAATTGAGAAATAAGACTTATGTAGTCTATATGTATGGATTCTTGGCTTTAACTTCCAAATGGTCCAAATGAGTGACAAACACATATTAGAGAAATATTCTCAAATACAATTGAGAAATCGGACTTACGTAGTCTATATGTATGGATTCTTGGCTTTAACTTCCAAATGGTCCAAATGAGTGACAAATAAAAATGTGCCCACAAATGGCAAAATTCTCTCAGAAATCAACAAAAATTACATAAATATTAATTTTCAAAATTTTAAAGAAGAATTCTCAAATACAATTGAGAAATAAGACTTATGTAGTCTATATGTATGGATTCTTGGCTTTAACTTCCAAATGGTCCAAATGAGTGACAAACACATATTAGAGAAATATTCTCAAATACAATTGAGAAATCGGACTTACGTAGTCTATATGTATGGATTCTTGGCTTTAACTTCCAAATGGTCCAAATGAGTGACAAACACATATTATAGAAATATTCTCAAATACAATTGAGAAATCGGACTTACATAGTCTGTAAGTATGGATTCTTGGCTTTAACTTCCAAATGGTCCAAATGAGTGACAAATAAAAATGTGCCCACAAATGGCAAAATTCTCTCAGAAATCAACAAAAATTACATAAATATTAATTTTCAAAATTTTAAAGAAGAATTCTCAAATACAATTGAGAAATCGGACTTACATAGTCTATAAGTATGGATTCTTGGCTTTAACTTCCAAATGGTCCAAATGAGTGACAAATAAAAATGTGCCCACAAATGGCAAAATTCTCTCAGAAATCAACAAAAATTACATAAATATTAATTTTCAAAATTTTATAGAAATATTCTCAAATACAATTGAGAAATCGGACTTACATAGTCTATAAGTATGGATTCTTGGCTTTAACTTCCAAATGGTCCAAATGAGTGACAAATAAAAATGTGCCCACAAATGGCAAAATTCTCTCAGAAATCAACAAAAATTGCATAAATATTAATTTTCAAAATTTTAAAGAAGAATTCTCAAATACAATTGAGAAATCGGACTTACATAGTCTATATGTATGGATTTTTGGCTTTAACTTCCAAATGGTCCAAATGAGTGACAAACACATATTATAGAAAAATTCTCAAATACAATTGAGAAATAAGACTTACATAGTCTATAAGTATGGATTCTGGGCTTTAACTTCCAAATGGTCCAAATGAGTGACAAATAAAAATGTGCCCACAAATGGCAAAATTCTCTCAGAAATCAACAAAAATTACATAAATATTAATTTTAAAAATTTTATAGAAAAATTCTCAAATACAATTGAGAAATCGGACTTACATAGTCTATAAGTATGGATTCTTGGCTTTAACTTCCAAATGGTCCAAATGAGTGACAAACACATATTATAGAAAAATTCTCAAATACAATTGAGAAATAAGACTTACATAGTTTATAAGTATGGATTCTTGGCTTTAACTTCCAAATGGTCCAAATGAGTGACAAATAAAAATATGCCCACAAATGGCAAAATTCTCTCAGAAATCAACAAAAATTACATAAATATTAATTTTAAAAATTTTATAGAAAAATTCTCAAATACAATTGAGAAATCGGACTTACATAGTCTATAAGTATGGATTCTTGGCTTTAACTTCCAAATGGTCCAAATGAGTGACAAACACATATTATAGAAAAATTCTCAAATACAATTGAGAAATAAGACTTACATAGTCTATAAGTATGGATTCTGGGCTTTAACTTCCAAATGGTCCAAATGAGTGACAAATAAAAATGTGCCCAAAAATGGCAAAATTCTCTCAGAAATCAACAAAAATTACATAAATATTAATTTTCAAAATTTTAAAGAAGAATTCTCAAATACAATTGAGAAATCGGACTTACATAGTCTATATGTATGGATTTTTGGCTTTAACTTCCAAATGGTCAAAATGAGTGACAAACACATATTATAGAAATATTCTCAAATACAATTGAGAAATCGGACTTACATAGTCTATAAGTATGGATTCTGGGCTTTAACTTCCAAATGGTCCAAATGAGTGACAAATAAAAATGTGCCCACAAATGGCAAAATTCTCTCAGAAATCAACAAAAATTACATAAATATTAATTTTAAAAATTTTATAGAAAAATTCTCAAATACAATTGAGAAATCGGACTTACATAGTCTATAAGTATGGATTTTTGGCTTTAACTTCCAAATGGTCCAAATGAGTGACAAACACATATTATAGAAATATTCTCAAATACAATTGAGAAATCGGACTTACATAGTCTATAAGTATGGATTCTGGGCTTTAACTTCCAAATGGTCCAAATGAGTGACAAATAAAAATGTGCCCACAAATGGCAAAATTCTCTCAGAAATCAACAAAAATTACATAAATATTAATTTTCAAAATTTTAAAGAAGAATTCTCAAATACAATTGAGAAATCGGACTTACATAGTCTATATGTATGGATTTTTGGCTTTAACTTCCAAATGGTCCAAATGAGTGACAAACACATATTATAGAAATATTCTCAAATACAATTGAGAAATCGGACTTACATAGTCTATAAGTATGGATTCTGGGCTTTAACTTCCAAATGGTCCAAATGAGTGACAAATAAAAATGTGCCCACAAATGGCAAAATTCTCTCAGAAATCAACAAAAATTACATAAATATTAATTTTTAAAATTTTAAAGAAGAATTCTCAAATACAATTGAGAAATCGGACTTACATAGTCTATATGTATGGATTTTTGGCTTTAACTTCCAAATGGTCCAAATGAGTGACAAACACATATTATAGAAATATTCTCAAATACAATTGAGAAATCGGACTTACATAGTCTATAAGTATGGATTCTGGGCTTTAACTTCCAAATGGTCCAAATGAGTGACAAATAAAAATGTGCCCACAAATGGCAAAATTCTCTCAGAAATCAACAAAAATTACATAAATATTAATTTTTAAAATTTTAAAGAAGAATTCTCAAATACAATTGAGAAATCGGACTTACATAGTCTATATGTATGGATTTTTGGCTTTAACTTCCAAATGGTCCAAATGAGTGACAAACACATATTATAGAAATATTCTCAAATACAATTGAGAAATAAGACTTACATAGTCTATAAGTATGGATTCTGGGCTTTAACTTCCAAATGGTCCAAATGAGTGACAAATAAAAATGTGCCCAAAAATGGCAAAATTCTCTCAGAAATCAACAAAAATTACATAAATATTAATTTTCAAAATTTTAAAGAAGAATTCTCAAATACAATTGAGAAATCGGACTTACATAGTCTATATGTATGGATTTTTGGCTTTAACTTCCAAATGGTCAAAATGAGTGACAAACACATATTATAGAAATATTCTCAAATACAATTGAGAAATCGGACTTACATAGTCTATAAGTATGGATTCTGGGCTTTAACTTCCAAATGGTCCAAATGAGTGACAAATAAAAATGTGCCCACAAATGGCAAAATTCTCTCAGAAATCAACAAAAATTACATAAATATTAATTTTAAAAATTTTATAGAAAAATTCTCAAATACAATTGAGAAATCGGACTTACATAGTCTATAAGTATGGATTTTTGGCTTTAACTTCCAAATGGTCCAAATGAGTGACAAACACATATTATAGAAATATTCTCAAATACAATTGAGAAATCGGACTTACATAGTCTATAAGTATGGATTCTGGGCTTTAACTTCCAAATGGTCCAAATGAGTGACAAATAAAAATGTGCCCACAAATGGCAAAATTCTCTCAGAAATCAACAAAAATTACATAAATATTAATTTTCAAAATTTTAAAAAAGAATTCTCAAATACAATTGAGAAATCGGACTTACATAGTCTATATGTATGGATTTTTGGCTTTAACTTCCAAATGGTCCAAATGAGTGACAAACACATATTATAGAAATATTCTCAAATACAATTGAGAAATCGGACTTACATAGTCTATAAGTATGGATTCTGGGCTTTAACTTCCAAATGGTCCAAATGAGTGACAAATAAAAATGTGCCCACAAATGGCAAAATTCTCTCAGAAATCAACAAAAATTACATAAATATTAATTTTTAAAATTTTAAAGAAGAATTCTCAAATACAATTGAGAAATCGGACTTACATAGTCTATATGTATGGATTTTTGGCTTTAACTTCCAAATGGTCCAAATGAGTGACAAACACATATTATAGAAATATTCTCAAATACAATTGAGAAATCGGACTTACATAGTCTATAAGTATGGATTCTGGGCTTTAACTTCCAAATGGTCCAAATGAGTGACAAATAAAAATGTGCCCACAAATGGCAAAATTCTCTCAGAAATCAACAAAAATTACATAAATATTAATTTTTAAAATTTTAAAGAAGAATTCTCAAATACAATTGAGAAATCGGACTTACATAGTCTATATGTATGGATTTTTGGCTTTAACTTCCAAATGGTCCAAATGAGTGACAAACACATATTATAGAAATATTCTCAAATACAATTGAGAAATCGGACTTACATAGTCTATAAGTATGGATTCTGGGCTTTAACTTCCAAATGGTCCAAATGAGTGACAAATAAAAATGTGCCCACAAATGGCAAAATTCTCTCAGAAATCAACAAAAATTACATAAATATTAATTTTAAAAATTTTATAGAAAAATTCTCAAATACAATTGAGAAATCGGACTTACATAGTCTATAAGTATGGATTTTTGGCTTTAACTTCCAAATGGTCCAAATGAGTGACAAACACATATTATAGAAATATTCTCAAATACAATTGAGAAATCGGACTTACATAGTCTATAAGTATGGATTCTGGGCTTTAACTTCCAAATGGTCCAAATGAGTGACAAATAAAAATGTGCCCACAAATGGCAAAATTCTCTCAGAAATCAACAAAAATTACATAAATATTAATTTTCAAAATTTTAAAGAAGAATTCTCAAATACAATTGAGAAATCGGACTTACATAGTCTATATGTATGGATTTTTGGCTTTAACTTCCAAATGGTCCAAATGAGTGACAAACACATATTATAGAAATATTCTCAAATACAATTGAGAAATCGGACTTACATAGTCTATAAGTATGGATTCTGGGCTTTAACTTCCAAATGGTCCAAATGAGTGACAAATAAAAATGTGCCCACAAATGGCAAAATTCTCTCAGAAATCAACAAAAATTACATAAATATTAATTTTCAAAATTTTAAAGAAGAATTCTCAAATACAATTGAGAAATCGGACTTACATAGTCTATATGTATGGATTTTTGGCTTTAACTTCCAAATGGTCCAAATGAGTGACAAATAAAAATGTGCCCACAAATGGCAAAATTCTCTCAGAAATCAACAAAAATTACATAAATATTAATTTTTAAAATTTTAAAGAAGAATTCTCAAATACAATTGAGAAATAAGACTTATGTAGTCTATATGTATGGATTCTTGGCTTTAACTTCCAAATGGTCCAAATGAGTGACAAACACATATTAGAGAAATATTCTCAAATACAATTGAGAAATCGGACTTACGTAGTCTATATGTATGGATTCTTGGCTTTAACTTCCAAATGGTCCAAATGAGTGACAAATAAAAATGTGCCCACAAATGGCAAAATTCTCTCAGAAATCAACAAAAATTACATAAATATTAATTTTAAAAATTTTATAGAAAAATTCTCAAATACGATTGAGAAATCGGAATAACGTAGTCTATATGCATGGATTCTTGGCTTTAACTTCCAAATGGTCCATATGAGTGACAAATAAAAATGTGCCCAGAAATGGCAAAATTCTCTCAGAAATCAACAAAAATTACATAAATATTAATTTTAAAAATTTTATAGAAAAATTCTCAAATACAATTGAGAAATCGGACTTACATAGTCTATAAGTATGGATTCTTGGCTTTAACTTCCAAATGGTCCAAATGAGTGACAAACACATATTATAGAAAAATTCTCAAATACAATTGAGAAATAAGACTTACATAGTCTGTCTATAAGTATGGATTCTTGGCTTTAACTTCCAAATGGTTCAAATGAGTGACAAATAAAAATGTGCCCACAAATGGCAAAATTCTCTCAGAAATCAACAAAAATTACATAAATATTAATTTTCAAAATTTTATAGAAATATTCTCAAATACAATTGAGAAATCGGACTTACATAGTCTATAAGTATGGATTCTTGGCTTTAACTTCCAAATGGTCCAAATGAGTGACAAATAAAAATGTGCCCACAAATGGCAAAATTCTCTCAGAAATCAACAAAAATTACATAAATATTAATTTTCAAAATTTTAAAGAAGAATTCTCAAATACAATTGAGAAATAAGATTTATGTAGTCTATATGTATGGATTCTTGGCTTTAACTTCCGAATGGTCTAAATGAGTTACAAATAAAAATGTGCCCACAAATGGCAAAATTCTCTCAGAAATCAACAAAAATTACATAAATATTAATTTTCAAAATTTTAAAGAAGAATTCTCAAATACAATTGAGAAATCGGACTTACGTAGTCTATATGTATGGATTCTTGGCTTTAACTTCCAAATGGTCCAAATGAGTGACAAATACATATTATAGAAAAATTCTCAAATACAATTGAGAAATAAGACTTATGTAGTCTATATGTATGGATTCTTGGCTTTAACTTCCAAATGGTCCAAATGAGTGACAAATAAAAATGTGCCCACAAATGGCAAAATTCTCTCAGAAATCAACAAAAATTACATAAATATTAATTTTCAAAATTTTAAAGAAGAATTCTCAAATACAATTGAGAAATCGGACTTACGTAGTCTATATGTATGGATTCTTGGCTTTAACTTCCAAATGGTCCAAATGAGTGACAAATACATATTATAGAAAAATTCTCAAATACAATTGAGAAATAAGACTTATGTAGTCTATATGTATGGATTCTTGGCTTTAACTTCCAAATGGTCTAAATGAGTGACAAATAAAAATGTGCCCACAAATGGCAAAATTCTCTCTGAAATCAACAAAAATTACATAAATATTAATTTTCAAAATTTTAAAGAAGAATTCTCAAATACAATTGAGAAATAAGACTTATGTAGTCTATATGTATGGATTCTTGGCTTTAACTTCCAAATGGTCCAAATGAGTGACAAATACATATTATAGAAAAATTCTCAAATACAATTGAGAAATAAGACTTATGTAGTCTATATGTATGGATTCTTGGCTTTAACTTCCAAATGGTCCAAATGAGTGACAAACACATATTATAGAAATATTCTCAAATACAATTGAGAAATCGGACTTACGTAGTCTATATGTATGGATTCTTGGCTTTAACTTCCAAATGGTCCAAATGAGTGACAAACACATATTATAGAAAAATTCTTAAATACAATTGAGAAATAAGACTTACATAGTCTATAAGTATGGATTCTTGGCTTTAACTTCCAAATGGTCCAAATGAGTGACAAATAAAAATGTGCCCACAAATGGCAAAATTCTCTCAGAAATCAACAAAAATTACATAAATATTAATTTTCAAAATTTTAAAGAAGAATTCTCAAATACAATTGAGAAATCGGACTTACGTAGTCTATATGTATGGATTCTTGGCTTTAACTTCCAAATGGTCCAAATGAGTGACAAATAAAAATGTGCCCACAAATGGCAAAATTCTCTCAGAAATCAACAAAAATTACATAAATATTAATTTTCAAAATTTTAAAGAAGAATTCTCAAATACAATTGAGAAATCGGACTAACGTGTTCTATATGTATGGATTCTTGGCTTTAATTTCTCATTGGTCCAAATGAGTGACAAACACATATTATAGAAAAATTCTCAAATACAATTGAGAAATAAGACTTACATAGTCTATAAGTATGGATTCTTGGCTTTAACTTCCAAATGGTTCAAATGAGTGACAAATAATAATGTGCCCACAAATGGCAAAATTCTCTCAGAAATCAACAAAAATTACATAAATATTAATTTTCAAAATTTTATACAAAAATTCTCAAATACAATTGAGAAATCGAACTTACATAATCTATAAGTATGGATTCTTGGCTTTAACTTCCAAATGGTTCAAATGAGTGACAAATAAAAATGTGCCCAGAAATGGCAAAATTCTCTCAGAAATCAACAAAAATTACATAAATATTAATTTTCAAAATTTTATAGAAAAATTCTCAAATACAATTGAGAAATCGGACTTACGTGGTCTATATGTATGGATTCTTGGCTTTAATTTCTCATTGGTCCAAATGAGTGACAAACACATATTATAGAAAAATTCTCAAATACAATTGAGAAATAAGACTTACATAGTCTATAAGTATGGATTCTTGGCTTTAACTTCCAAATGGTTCAAATGAGTGACAAATAAAAATGTGCCCACAAATGGCAAAATTCTCTCAGAAATCAACAAAAATTACATAAATATTAATTTTCAAAATTTTATAGAAAAATTCTCAAATACGATTGAGAAATCGGACTTACGTAGTCTATATGTATGGATTCTTGGCTTTAATTTCTCATTGGTCCAAATGAGTGACAAACACATATTATAGAAAAATTCTCAAATACAATTGAGAAATAAGACTTACATAGTCTATAAGTATGGATTCTTGGCTTTAACTTCCAAATGGTTCAAATGAGTGACAAATAAAAATGTGCCCACAAATGGCAAAATTCTCTCAGAAATCAACAAAAATTACATAAATATTAATTTTCAAAATTTTATAGAAAAATTCTCAAATACGATTGAGAAATCGGACTTACGTAGTCTATAAGTATGGATTCTTGGCTTTAACTTCCAAATGGTTCAAATGAGTGACATATAATAATGTGCCCACAAATGGCAAAATTCTCTCAGAAATCAACAAAAATTACCTAAATATTAATTTTAAAAATTTTATAGAAAAATTCTCAAATACAATTGAGAAATCGGACTTACGTGGTCTATATGTATGGATTCTTGGCTTTAATTTCTCATTGGTCCAAATGAGTGACAAACACATATTATAGAAAAATTCTCAAATACAATTGAGAAATAAGACTTACATAGTCTATAAGTATGGATTCTTGGCTTTAACTTCCAAATGGTTCAAATGAGTGATATATAATAATGTGCCCACAAATGGCAAAATTCTCTCAGAAATCAACAAAAATTACCTAAATATTAATTTTAAAAATTTTATAGAAAAATTCTCAAATACAATTGAGAAATCGGACTTACGTGGTCTATATGTATGGATTCTTGGCTTTAATTTCTCATTGGTCCAAATGAGTGACAAACACATATTATAGAAAAATTCTCAAATACAATTGAGAAATAAGACTTACATAGTCTATAAGTATGGATTCTTGGCTTTAACTTCCAAATGGTCCAAATGAGTGACAAACACATATTATAGAAAAATTCTCTAATACAATTGAGAAATAAGACTTACATAGTCTATAAGTATGGATTCTTGGCTTTAACTTCCAAATGGTCCAAATGAGTGACAAATAAAAATGTGCCCACAAATGGCAAAATTCTCTCAGAAATCAACAAAAATTACATAAATATTAATTTTCAAAATTTTATAGAAAAATTCTCAAATACGATTGAGAAATCGGACTTACGTAGTCTATAAGTATGGATTCTTCGCTTTAACTTCCAAATGGTCCAAATGAGTGACAAATAAAAATGTGCCCACAAATGGCAAAATTCTCTCAGAAATCAACAAAAATTACATAAATATTAATTTTCAAAATTTTATAGAAAAATTCTCAAATACGATTGAGAAATCGGACTTACGTAGTCTATAAGTATGGATTCTTGGCTTTAACTTCCAAATGGTCCAAATGAGTGACAAATAAAAATGTGCCCACAAACGGCAAAATTCTCTCAGAAATCAACAAAAATTACATAAATATTAATTTTAAAAATTTTATAGAAAAATTCTCAAATACAATTGAGAAATCGGACTTACATAGTCTATAAGTATGGATTCTTGGCTTTAACTTCCAAATGGTCCAAATGAGTGACAAACACATATTATAGAAAAATTCTCAAATACAATTGAGAAATAAAACTTACATAGTCTATAAGTATGGATTCTTGGCTTTAACTTCCAAATGGTTCAAATGAGTGACAAATAAAAATGTGCCCACAAATGGCAAAATTCTCTCAGAAATCAACAAAAATTACATAAATATTAATTTTCAAAATTTTATAGAAAAATTCTCAAATACAATTGAGAAATAAGACTTACATAGTCTATAAGTATGGATTCTTGGCTTTAACTTCCAAATGGTTCAAATGAGTGACAAATAAAAATGTGCCCACAAATGGCAAAATTCTCTCAGAAATCAACAAAAATTACATAAATATTAATTTTCAAAATTTTATAGAAAAATTCTCAAATACAATTGAGAAATCGGACTTACATAGTCTATAAGTATGGATTCTTGGCTTTAACTTCCAAATGGTCCAAATGAGTGACAAACATATATTATAGAAAAATTCTCAAATACAATTGAGAAATAAGACTTACATAGTCTATAAGTATGGATTCTTGGCTTTAACTTCCAAATGGTTCAAATGAGTGACAAATAAAAATGTGCACACAAATGGCAAAATTCTTTTAGAAATCAACAAAAATTACATAAATATTAATTTTCAAAATTTTATAGAAAAATTCTCAAATACAATTGAGAAATCGGACTTACATAGTCTATAAGTATGGATTCTTGGCTTTAACTTCCAAATTGTCCAAATGAGTGACAAACACATATTATAGAAAAATTCTCAAATACAATTGAGAAATAAGACTTACATAGTCTATAAGTATGGATTCTTGGCTTTAACTTCCAAATGGTTCAAATGAGTGACAAATAATAATGTGCCCACAAATGGCAAAATTCTCTCAGAAATCAACAAAAATTACATAAATATTAATTTTCAAAATTTTATAGAAAAATTCTCAAATACAATTGAGAAATCGGACTTACGTGTTCTATATGTATGGATTCTTGGCTTTAATTTCTCATTGGTCCAAATGAGTGACAAACACATATTATAGAAAAATTCTCAAATACAATTGAGAAATAAGACTTACATAGTCTATAAGTATGGATTCTTGGCTTTAACTTCCAAATGGTTCAAATGAGTGACAAATAAAAATGTGCCCACAAATGGCAAAATTCTCTCAGAAATCAACAAAAATTACATAAATATTAATTTTCAAAATTTTATAGAAAAATTCTCAAATACAATTGAGAAATAAGACTTACATAGTCTATAAGTATGGATTCTTGGCTTTAACTTCCAAATGGTTCAAATGAGTGACAAATAATAATGTGCCCACAAATGGCAAAATTCTCTCAGAAATCAACAAAAATTACATAAATATTAATTTTCAAAATTTTATAGAAAAATTCTCAAATACAATTGAGAAATCGGACTTACGTGTTCTATATGTATGGATTCTTGGCTTTAATTTCTCATTGGTCCAAATGAGTGACAAACACATATTATAGAAAAATTCTCAAATACAATTGAGAAATAAGACTTACATAGTCTATAAGTATGGATTCTTGGCTTTAACTTCCAAATGGTTCAAATGAGTGACAAATAAAAATGTGCCCACAAATGGCAAAATTCTCTCAGAAATCAACAAAAATTACATAAATATTAATTTTCAAAATTTTATAGAAAAATTCTCAAATACAATTGAGAAATAAGACTTACATAGTCTATAAGTATGGATTCTTGGCTTTAACTTCCAAATGGTTCAAATGAGTGACAAATAAAAATGTGCCCACAAATGGCAAAATTCTCTCAGAAATCAACAAAAATTACATAAATATTAATTTTCAAAATTTTATAGAAAAATTCTCAAATACAATTGAGAAATCGGACTTACATAGTCTATAAGTATGGATTCTTGGCTTTAACTTCCAAATGGTCCAAATGAGTGACAAACACATATTATAGAAAAATTCTCAAATACAATTGAGAAATAAGACTTACATAGTCTATAAGTATGGATTCTTGGCTTTAACTTCCAAATGGTTCAAATGAGTGACAAATAAAAATGTGCCCACAAATGGCAAAATTCTCTCAGAAATCAACAAAAATTACATAAATATTAATTTTCAAAATTTTATAGAAAAATTCTCAAATACAATTGAGAAATCGGACTTACATAGTCTATAAGTATGGATTCTTGGCTTTAACTTCCAAATGGTCCAAATGAGTGACAAACATATATTATAGAAAAATTCTCAAATACAATTGAGAAATAAGACTTACATAGTCTATAAGTATGGATTCTTGGCTTTAACTTCCAAATGGTTCAAATGAGTGACAAATAAAAATGTGCACACAAATGGCAAAATTCTTTTAGAAATCAACAAAAATTACATAAATATTAATTTTCAAAATTTTATAGAAAAATTCTCAAATACAATTGAGAAATCGGACTTACATAGTCTATAAGTATGGATTCTTGGCTTTAACTTCCAAATTGTCCAAATGAGTGACAAACACATATTATAGAAAAATTCTCAAATACAATTGAGAAATAAGACTTACATAGTCTATAAGTATGGATTCTTGGCTTTAACTTCCAAATGGTTCAAATGAGTGACAAATAATAATGTGCCCACAAATGGCAAAATTCTCTCAGAAATCAACAAAAATTACATAAATATTAATTTTCAAAATTTTATAGAAAAATTCTCAAATACAATTGAGAAATCGGACTTACGTGTTCTATATGTATGGATTCTTGGCTTTAATTTCTCATTGGTCCAAATGAGTGACAAACACATATTATAGAAAAATTCTCAAATACAATTGAGAAATAAGACTTACATAGTCTATAAGTATGGATTCTTGGCTTTAACTTCCAAATGGTTCAAATGAGTGACAAATAATAATGTGCCCACAAATGGCAAAATTCTCTCAGAAATCAACAAAAATTACATAAATATTAATTTTCAAAATTTTATAGAAAAATTCTCAAATACAATTGAGAAATCGGACTTACGTGTTCTATATGTATGGATTCTTGGCTTTAATTTCTCATTGGTCCAAATGAGTGACGAACACATATTATAGAAAAATTCTCAAATACAATTGAGAAATAAGTCTTACATAGTCTATAAGTATGGATTCTTGGCTTTAACTTCCAAATGGTTCAAATGAGTGACAAATAATAATGTGCCCACAAATGGCAAAATTCTCTCAGAAATCAACAAAAATTACATAAATATTAATTTTCAAAATTTTATAGAAAAATTCTCAAATACAATTGAGAAATCGGACTTACGTGTTCTATATGTATGGATTCTTGGCTTTAATTTCTCA
This sequence comes from Lypha dubia, assembly GCA_947311025.1. Lineage (NCBI taxonomy): Eukaryota > Metazoa > Arthropoda > Insecta > Diptera > Tachinidae > Lypha > Lypha dubia. Next base: position 42,732,230 of record OX371260.1, read on the forward strand.
TTGGTCCAAATGAGTGACAAACACATATTATAGAAAAATTCTCAAATACAATTGAGAAATAAGACTTACATAGTCTATAAGTATGGATTCTTGGCTTTAACTTCCAAATGGTTCAAATGAGTGACAAATAATAATGTGCCCACAAATGGCAAAATTCTCTCAGAAATCAACAAAAATTACATAAATATTAATTTTCAAAATTTTATACAAAAATTCTCAAATACAATTGAGAAATCGAACTTACATAATCTATAAGTATGGATTCTTGGCTTTAACTTCCAAATGGTTCAAATGAGTGACAAATAAAAATGTGCCCACAAATGGCAAAATTCTCTCAGAAATCAACAAAAATTACCTAAATATTAATTTTAAAAATTTTATAGAAAAATTCTCAAATACAATTGAGAAATCGGACTTACGTGGTCTATATGTATGGATTCTTGGCTTTAATTTCTCATTGGTCCAAATGAGTGACAAACACATATTATAGAAAAATTCTCAAATACAATTGAGAAATAAGACTTACATAGTCTATAAGTATGGATTCTTGGCTTTAACTTCCAAATGGTTCAAATGAGTGACAAATAATAATGTGCCCACAAATGGCAAAATTCTCTCAGAAATCAACAAAAATTACCTAAATATTAATTTTAAAAATTTTATAGAAAAATTCTCAAATACAATTGAGAAATCGGACTTACGTGGTCTATATGTATGGATTCTTGGCTTTAATTTCTCATTGGTCCAAATGAGTGACAAACACATATTATAGAAAAATTCTCAAATACAATTGAGAAATAAGACTTACATAGTCTATAAGTATGGATTCTTGGCTTTAACTTCCAAATGGTTCAAATGAGTGACAAATAAAAATGTGCCCACAAATGGCAAAATTCTCTCAGAAATCAACAAAAATTACCTGAATATTAATTTTCAAAATTTTATAGAAAAATTCTCAAATACAATTGAGAAATCGGACTTACGTGGTCTATATGTATGGATTCTTGGCTTTAATTTCTCATTGGTCCAAATGAGTGACAAACACATATTATAGAAAAATTCTCAAATACAATTGAGAAATACGACTTACATAGTCTATAAGTATGGATTCTTGGCTTTAACTTCCAAATGGTTCAAATGAGTGACAAATAATAATGTGCCCACAAATGGCAAAATTCTCTCAGAAATCAACAAAAATTACCTAAATATTAATTTTAAAAATTTTATAGAAAAATTCTCAAATACAATTGAGAAATCGGACTTACGTGGTCTATATGTATGGATTCTTGGCTTTAATTTCTCATTGGTCCAAATGAGTGACAAACACATATTATAGAAAAATTCTCAAATACAATTGAGAAATAAGACTTACATAGTCTATAAGTATGGATTCTTGGCTTTAACTTCCAAATGGTTCAAATGAGTGACAAATAAAAATGTGCCCACAAATGGCAAAATTCTCTCAGAAATCAACAAAAATTACCTAAATATTAATTTTCAAAATTTTATAGAAAAATTCTCAAATACAATTGAGAAATCGGACTTACGTGGTCTATATGTATGGATTCTTGGCTTTAATTTCTCATTGGTCCAAATGAGTGACAAACACATATTATAGAAAAATTCTCAAATACAATTGAGAAATAAGACTTACATAGTCTATAAGTATGGATTCTTGGCTTTAACTTCCAAATGGTTCAAATGAGTGACAAATAATAATGTGCCCACAAATGGCAAAATTCTCTCAGAAATCAACAAAAATTACCTAAATATTAATTTTAAAAATTTTATAGAAAAATTCTCAAATACAATTGAGAAATCGGACTTACGTGGTCTATATGTATGGATTCTTGGCTTTAATTTCTCATTGGTCCAAATGAGTGACAAACACATATTATAGAAAAATTCTCAAATACAATTGAGAAATAAGACTTACATAGTCTATAAGTATGGATTCTTGGCTTTAACTTCCAAATGGTTCAAATGAGTGACAAATAAAAATGTGCCCACAAATGGCAAAATTCTCTCAGAAATCAACAAAAATTACATAAATATTAATTTTAAAAATTTTATACAAAAATTCTCAAATACAATTGAGAAATCGGACTTACATAGTCTATAAGTATGGATTCTTGGCTTTAACTTCCAAATGGTCCAAATGAGTGACAAATAAAAATGTGCCCACAAATGGCAAAATTCTCTCAGAAATCAACAAAAATTACATAAATATTAATTTTCAAAATTTTATACAAAAATTCTCAAATACAATTGAGAAATAAGACTTACATAGTCTATAAGTATGGATTCTTGGCTTTAACTTCCAAATGGTTCAAATGAGTGACAAATAAAAATGTGCCCACAAATGGCAAAATTCTCTCAGAAATCAACAAAAATTACATAAATATTAATTTTCAAAATTTTATAGAAAAATTCTCAAATACAATTGAGAAATCGGACTTACGTGTTCTATATGTATGGATTCTTGGCTTTAATTTCTCATTGGTCCAAATGAGTGACAAACACATATTATAGAAAAATTCTCAAATACAATTGAGAAATAAGACTTACATAGTCTATAAGTATGGATTCTTGGCTTTAACTTCCAAATGGTTCAAATGAGTGACAAATAAAAATGTGCCCACAAATGGCAAAATTCTCTCAGAAATCAACAAAAATTACATAAATATTAATTTTCAAAATTTTATAGAAAAATTCTCAAATACAATTGAGAAATCGGACTTACGTGGTCTATAAGTATGGATTCTTGGCTTTAATTTCTCATTGGTCCAAATGAGTGACAAACACATATTATAGAAAAATTCTCAAATACAATTGAGAAATAAGACTTACATAGTCTATAAGTATGGATTCTTGGCTTTAACTTCCAAATGGTTCAAATGAGTGACAAAAAAAAATGTGCCCACAAATGGCAAAATTCTCTCAGAAATCAACAAAAATTACATAAATATTAATTTTAAAAATTTTATACAAAAATTCTCAAATACAATTGAGAAATAAGACTTACATAGTCTATAAGTATGGATTCTTGGCTTTAACTTCCAAATGGTTCAAATGAGTGACAAATAAAAATGTGCCCACAAATGGCAAAATTCTCTCAGAAATCAACAAAAATTACATAAATATTAATTTTAAAAATTTTATACAAAAATTCTCAAATACAATTGAGAAATCGGACTTACATAGTCTATAAGTATGGATTCTTGGCTTTAACTTCCAAATGGTCCAAATGAGTGACAAATAAAAATGTGCCCACAAATGGCAAAATTCTCTCAGAAATCAACAAAAATTACATAAATATTAATTTTCAAAATTTTATAGAAAAATTCTCAAATACAATTGAGAAATCGGACTTACGTGGTCTATAAGTATGGATTCTTGGCTTTAATTTCTCATTGGTCCAAATGAGTGACAAACACATATTATAGAAAAATTCTCAAATACAATTGAGAAATAAGACTTACATAGTCTATAAGTATGGATTCTTGGCTTTAACTTCCAAATGGTTCAAATGAGTGACAAAAAAAAATGTGCCCACAAATGGCAAAATTCTCTCAGAAATCAACAAAAATTACATAAATATTAATTTTAAAAATTTTATACAAAAATTCTCAAATACAATTGAAAAATAAGACTTACATAGTCTATAAGTATGGATTCTTGGCTTTAACTTCCAAATGGTTCAAATGAGTGACAAATAATAATGTGCCCACAAATGGCAAAATTCTCTCAGAAATCAACAAAAATTACATAAATATTAATTTTCAAAATTTTATAGAAAAATTCTCAAATACAATTGAGAAATCGGACTTACGTGTTCTATATGTATGGATTCTTGGCTTTAATTTCTCATTGGTCCAAATGAGTGACAAACACATATTATAGAAAAATTCTCAAATACAATTGAGAAATAAGACTTACATAGTCTATAAGTATGGATTCTTGGCTTTAACTTCCAAATGGTTCAAATGAGTGACAAATAAAAATGTGCCCACAAATGGCAAAATTCTCTCAGAAATCAACAAAAATTACATAAATATTAATTTTAAAAATTTTATACAAAAATTCTCAAATACAATTGAGAAATCGGACTTACATAGTCTATAAGTATGGATTCTTGGCTTTAACTTCCAAATGGTCCAAATGAGTGACAAATAAAAATGTGCCCACAAATGGCAAAATTCTCTCAGAAATCAACAAAAATTACATAAATATTAATTTTCAAAATTTTATAGAAAAATTCTCAAATACAATTGAGAAATCGGACTTACGTGGTCTATAAGTATGGATTCTTGGCTTTAATTTCTCATTGGTCCAAATGAGTGACAAACACATATTATAGAAAAATTCTCAAATACAATTGAGAAATAAGACTTACATAGTCTATAAGTATGGATTCTTGGCTTTAACTTCCAAATGGTCCAAATGAGTGACATATAAAAATGTGCCAACAAATGGCAAAATTCTCTCAGAAATCAACAAAAATTACATAAATATTAATTTTCAAAATTTTAAAGAAGAATTCTCAAATACAATTGAGAAATAAGACTTATGTAGTCTATATGTATGGATTTTTGGCTTTAACTTCCAAATGGTCCAAATGAGTGACAAACACATATTATAGAAAAATTCTCAAATACAATTGAGAAATAAGACTTACATAGTCTATAAGTATGGATTCTGGGCTTTAACTTCCAAATGGTCCAAATGAGTGACAAATAAAAATGTGCCAACAAATGGCAAAATTCTCTCAGAAATCAACAAAAATTACATAAATATTAATTTTCAAAATTTTATAGAAAAATTCTCAAATACAATTGAGAAATCGGACATACGTGGTCTATATGTATGGATTCTTGGCTTTAATTTCTCATTGGTCCAAATGAGTGACAAACACATATTATAGAAAAATTCTCAAATACAATTGAGAAATAAGACTTACATAGTCTATAAGTATGGATTCTTGGCTTTAACTTCCAAATGGTTCAAATGAGTGACAAATAAAAATGTGCCCACAAATGGCAAAATTCTCTCAGAAATCAACAAAAATTACATAAATATTAATTTTCAAAATTTTATAGAAAAATTCTCAAATACAATTGAGAAATCGGACTTACGTGGTCTATAAGTATGGATTCTTGGCTTTAATTTCTCATTGGTCCAAATGAGTGACAAACACATATTATAGAAAAATTCTCAAATACAATTGAGAAATAAGACTTACATAGTCTATAAGTATGGATTCTTGGCTTTAACTTCCAAATGGTTCAAATGAGTGACAAATAAAAATGTGCCCACAAATGGCAAAATTCTCTCAGAAATCAACAAAAATTACATAAATATTAATTTTAAAAATTTTATACAAAAATTCTCAAATACAATTGAGAAATCGGACTTACATAGTCTATAAGTATGGATTCTTGGCTTTAACTTCCAAATGGTCCAAATGAGTGACAAATAAAAATGTGCCCACAAATGGCAAAATTCTCTCAGAAATCAACAAAAATTACATAAATATTAATTTTCAAAATTTTATACAAAAATTCTCAAATACAATTGAGAAATAAGACTTACATAGTCTATAAGTATGGATTCTTGGCTTTAACTTCCAAATGGTTCAAATGAGTGACAAATAAAAATGTGCCCACAAATGGCAAAATTCTCTCAGAAATCAACAAAAATTACATAAATATTAATTTTCAAAATTTTATAGAAAAATTCTCAAATACAATTGAGAAATCGGACTTACGTGTTCTATATGTATGGATTCTTGGCTTTAATTTCTCATTGGTCCAAATGAGTGACAAACACATATTATAGAAAAATTCTCAAATACAATTGAGAAATAAGACTTACATAGTCTATAAGTATGGATTCTTGGCTTTAACTTCCAAATGGTTCAAATGAGTGACAAATAAAAATGTGCCCACAAATGGCAAAATTCTCTCAGAAATCAACAAAAATTACATAAATATTAATTTTAAAAATTTTATACAAAAATTCTCAAATACAATTGAGAAATCGGACTTACATAGTCTATAAGTATGGATTCTTGGCTTTAACTTCCAAATGGTCCAAATGAGTGACAAATAAAAATGTGCCCACAAATGGCAAAATTCTCTCAGAAATCAACAAAAATTACATAAATATTAATTTTCAAAATTTTATAGAAAAATTCTCAAATACAATTGAGAAATCGGACTTACGTGGTCTATAAGTATGGATTCTTGGCTTTAATTTCTCATTGGTCCAAATGAGTGACAAACACATATTATAGAAAAATTCTCAAATACAATTGAGAAATAAGACTTACATAGTCTATAAGTATGGATTCTTGGCTTTAACTTCCAAATGGTTCAAATGAGTGACAAAAAAAAATGTGCCCACAAATGGCAAAATTCTCTCAGAAATCAACAAAAATTACATAAATATTAATTTTAAAAATTTTATACAAAAATTCTCAAATACAATTGAGAAATAAGACTTACATAGTCTATAAGTATGGATTCTTGGCTTTAACTTCCAAATGGTTCAAATGAGTGACAAATAATAATGTGCCCACAAATGGCAAAATTCTCTCAGAAATCAACAAAAATTACATAAATATTAATTTTCAAAATTTTATAGAAAAATTCTCAAATACAATTGAGAAATCGGACTTACGTGTTCTATATGTATGGATTCTTGGCTTTAATTTCTCATTGGTCCAAATGAGTGACAAACACATATTATAGAAAAATTCTCAAATACAATTGAGAAATAAGACTTACATAGTCTATAAGTATGGATTCTTGGCTTTAACTTCCAAATGGTTCAAATGAGTGACAAATAATAATGTGCCCACAAATGGCAAAATTCTCTCAGAAATCAACAAAAATTACATAAATATTAATTTTCAAAATTTTATAGAAAAATTCTCAAATACAATTGAGAAATCGGACTTACGTGTTCTATATGTATGGATTCTTGGCTTTAATTTCTCATTGGTCCAAATGAGTGACAAACACATATTATAGAAAAATTCTCAAATACAATTGAGAAATAAGACTTACATAGTCTATAAGTATGGATTCTTGGCTTTAACTTCCAAATGGTTCAAATGAGTGACAAATAAAAATGTGCCCACAAATGGCAAAATTCTCTCAGAAATCAACAAAAATTACATAAATATTAATTTTAAAAATTTTATACAAAAATTCTCAAATACAATTGAGAAATCGGACTTACATAGTCTATAAGTATGGATTCTTGGCTTTAACTTCCAAATGGTCCAAATGAGTGACAAATAAAAATGTGCCCACAAATGGCAAAATTCTCTCAGAAATCAACAAAAATTACATAAATATTAATTTTCAAAATTTTATAGAAAAATTCTCAAATACAATTGAGAAATCGGACTTACGTGGTCTATAAGTATGGATTCTTGGCTTTAATTTCTCATTGGTCCAAATGAGTGACAAACACATATTATAGAAAAATTCTCAAATACAATTGAGAAATAAGACTTACATAGTCTATAAGTATGGATTCTTGGCTTTAACTTCAAATGGTTCAAATGAGTGACAAATAAAAATGTGCCCACAAATGGCAAAATTCTCTCAGAAATCAACAAAAATTACATAAATATTAATTTTAAAAATTTTATAGAAAATTTCTCAAATACAATTGAGAAATCGGACTTACGTGTTCTATATGTATGGATTCTTGGCTTTAATTTCTCATTGGTCCAAATGAGTGACAAACACATATTATAGAAAAATTCTCAAATACAATTGAGAAATAAGACTTACATAGTCTATAAGTATGGATTCTTGGCTTTAACTTCAAATGGTTCAAATGAGTGACAAATAAAAATGTGCCCACAAATGGCAAAATTCTCTCAGAAATCAACAAAAATTACATAAATATTAATTTTCAAAATTTTATAGAAAAATTCTCAAATACAATTGAGAAATCGGACTTACGTGGTCTATATGTATGGATTCTTGGCTTTAATTTCTCATTGGTCCAAATGAGTGACAAACACATATTATAGAAAAATTCTCAAATACAATTGAGAAATAAGACTTACATAGTCTATAAGTATGGATTCTTGGCTTTAACTTCCAAATGGTTCAAATGAGTGACAAATAATAATGTGCCCACAAATGGCAAAATTCTCTCAGAAATCAACAAAAATTACATAAATATTAATTTTCAAAAATTTTATACAAAAATTCTCAAATACAATTGAGAAATAGAACTTACATAATCTATAAGTATGGATTCTTGGCTTTAACTTCCAAATGGTTCAAATGAGTGACAAATAAAAATGTGCCCACAAATGGCAAAATTCTCTCAGAAATCAACAAAAATTACATAAATATTAATTTTCAAAAATTTTATACAAAAATTCTCAAATACAATTGAGAAATAGAACTTACATAATCTATAAGTATGGATTCTTGGCTGTAACTTCCAAATGGTTCAAATGAGTGACAAATAAAAATGTGCCCACAAATGGCAAAATTCTCTCAGAAATCAACAAAAATTACATAAATATTAATTTTAAAAACTTTATAGAAAATTTCTCAAATACAATTGAGAAATCGGACTTACGTGTTCTATATGTATGGATTCTTGGCTTTAATTTCTCATTGGTCCAAATGAGTGACAAACACATATTATAGAAAAATTCTCAAATACAATTGAGAAATAAGACTTACATAGTCTATAAGTATGGATTCTTGGCTTTAACTTCAAATGGTTCAAATGAGTGACAAATAAAAATGTGCCCACAAATGGCAAAATTCTCTCAGAAATCAACAAAAATTACATAAATATTAATTTTAAAAATTTTATAGAAAATTTCTCAAATACAATTGAGAAATCGGACTTACATAGTCTATAAGTATGGATTCTTGGCTTTAACTTCCAAATGGTTCAAATGAGTGACAAATAAAAATGTGCCCACAAATGGCAAAATTCTCTCAGATATCAACAAAAATTACATAAATATTAATTTTAAAAATTTTATAGAAAATTTCTCAAATACAATTGAGAAATCGGACTTACGTGTTCTATATGTATGGATTCTTGGCTTTAATTTCTCATTGGTCCAAATGAGTGACAAACACATATTATAGAAAAATTCTCAAATACAATTGAGAACTAAGACTTACATAGTCTATAAGTATGGATTCTTGGCTTTAACTTCAAATGGTTCAAATGAGTGACAAATAAAAATGTGCCCACAAATGGCAAAATTCTCTCAGAAATCAACAAAAATTACATAAATATTAATTTTAAAAATTTTATAGAAAAATTCTCAAATACAATTGAGAAATCGGACTTACGTGGTCTATATGTATGGATTCTTGGCTTTAATTTCTCATTGGTCCAAATGAGTGACAAACACATATTATAGAAAAATTCTCAAATACAATTGAGAAATAAGACTTACATAGTCTATAAGTATGGATTCTTGGCTTTAACTTCCAAATGGTTCAAATGAGTGACAAATAAAAATGTGCCCACAAATGGCAAAATTCTCTCAGAAATCAACAAAAATTACATAAATATTAATTTTAAAAATTTTATAGAAAAATTCTCAAATACAATTGAGAAATCGGACTTACGTGGTCTATATGTATGGATTCTTGGCTTTAATTTCTCATTGGTCCAAATGAGTGACAAACACATATTATAGAAAAATTCTTAAATACAATTGAGAAATAAGACTTACATAGTCTATAAGTATGGATTCTTGGCTTTAACTTCCAAATGGTTCAAATGAGTGACAAATAATAATGTGCCCATAAATGGCAAAATTCTCTCAGAAATCAACAAAAATTACATAAATATTAATTTTAAAAATTTTATAGAAAAAGTCTCAATTACAATTGAGAAATCGGACTTACATAGTCTATAAGTATGGATTCTTGGCTTTAACTTCCAAATGGTCCAAATGAGCGACAAACACATATTATAGAAAAATTCTCAAATACAATTGAGAAATCGGACTTACGTGGTCTATATGTATGGATTCTTGGCTTTAATTTCTCATTGGTCCAAATGAGTGACAAACACATATTATAGAAAAATTCTCAAATACAATTGAGAAATAAGACTTACATAGTCTATAAGTATGGATTCTTGGCTTTAACTTCCAAATGGTTCAAATGAGTGACAAATAAAAATGTGCCCACAAATGGCAAAATTCTCTCAGAAATCAACAAAAATTACATAAATATTAATTTTCAAAATTTTATACAAAAATTCTCAAATACAATTGAGAAATAGAACTTACATAATCTATAAGTATGGATTCTTGGCTTTAACTTCCAAATGGTTCAAATGAGTGACAAATAAAAATGTGCCCACAAATGGCAAAATTCTCTCAGAAATCAACAAAAATTACATAAATATTAATTTTCAAAATTTTATAGAAAAATTCTCAAATACAATTGAGAAATCGGACTTACGTGGTCTATATGTATGGATTCTTGGCTTTAATTTCTCATTGGTCCAAATGAGTGACAAACACATATTATAGAAAAATTCTCAAATACAATTGTGAAATAAGACTTACATAGTCTATAAGTATGGATTCTTGGCTTTAACTTCCAAATGGTTCAAATGAGTGACAAATAATAATGTGCCCACAAATGGCAAAATTCTCTCAGAAATCAACAAAAATTACATAAATATTAATTTTCAAAAATTTTATACAAAAATTCTCAAATACAATTGAGAAATAGAACTTACATAATCTATAAGTATGGATTCTTGGCTTTAACTTCCAAATGGTTCAAATGAGTGACAAATAAAAATGTGCCCACAAATGGCAAAATTCTCTCAGAAATCAACAAAAATTACATAAATATTAATTTTCAAAATTTTATAGAAAAATTCTCAAATACAATTGAGAAATCGGACTTACGTGGTCTATATGTATGGATTCTTGGCTTTAATTTCTCATTGGTCCAAATGAGTGACAAACACATATTATAGAAAAATTCTCAAATACAATTGAGAAATAAGACTTACATAGTCTATAAGTATGGATTCTTGGCTTTAACTTCCAAATGGTTCAAATGAGTGACAAATAATAATGTGCCCACAAATGGCAAAATTCTCTCAGAAATCAACAAAAATTACATAAATATTAATTTTCAAAAATTTTATACAAAAATTCTCAAATACAATTGAGAAATAGAACTTACATAATCTATAAGTATGGATTCTTGGCTTTAACTTCCAAATGGTTCAAATGAGTGACAAATAAAAATGTGCCCACAAATGGCAAAATTCTCTCAGAAATCAACAAAAATTACATAAATATTAATTTTCAAAAATTTTATACAAAAATTCTCAAATACAATTGAGAAATAGAACTTACATAATCTATAAGTATGGATTCTTGGCTGTAACTTCCAAATGGTTCAAATGAGTGACAAATAAAAATGTGCCCACAAATGGCAAAATTCTCTCAGAAATCAACAAAAATTACATAAATATTAATTTTAAAAACTTTATAGAAAATTTCTCAAATACAATTGAGAAATCGGACTTACGTGTTCTATATGTATGGATTCTTGGCTTTAATTTCTCATTGGTCCAAATGAGTGACAAACACATATTATAGAAAAATTCTCAAATACAATTGAGAAATAAGACTTACATAGTCTATAAGTATGGATTCTTGGCTTTAACTTCAAATGGTTCAAATGAGTGACAAATAAAAATGTGCCCACAAATGGCAAAATTCTCTCAGAAATCAACAAAAATTACATAAATATTAATTTTAAAAATTTTATAGAAAATTTCTCAAATACAATTGAGAAATCGGACTTACATAGTCTATAAGTATGGATTCTTGGCTTTAACTTCCAAATGGTTCAAATGAGTGACAAATAAAAATGTGCCCACAAATGGCAAAATTCTCTCAGATATCAACAAAAATTACATAAATATTAATTTTAAAAATTTTATAGAAAATTTCTCAAATACAATTGAGAAATCGGACTTACGTGTTCTATATGTATGGATTCTTGGCTTTAATTTCTCATTGGTCCAAATGAGTGACAAACACATATTATAGAAAAATTCTCAAATACAATTGAGAAATAAGACTTACATAGTCTATAAGTATGGATTCTTGGCTTTAACTTCAAATGGTTCAAATGAGTGACAAATAAAAATGTGCCCACAAATGGCAAAATTCTCTCAGAAATCAACAAAAATTACATAAATATTAATTTTAAAAATTTTATAGAAAAATTCTCAAATACAATTGAGAAATCGGACTTACGTGGTCTATATGTATGGATTCTTGGCTTTAATTTCTCATTGGTCCAAATGAGTGACAAACACATATTATAGAAAAATTCTCAAATACAAATGAGAAATAAGACTTACATAGTCTATAAGTATGGATTCTTGGCTTTAACTTCCAAATGGTTCAAATGAGTGACAAATAATAATGTGCCCACAAATGGCAAAATTCTCTCAGAAATCAACAAAAATTACATAAATATTAATTTTCAAAAATTTTATACAAAAATTCTCAAATACAATTGAGAAATAGAACTTACATAATCTATAAGTATGGATTCTTGGCTTTAACTTCCAAATGGTTCAAATGAGTGACAAATAAAAATGTGCCCACAAATGGCAAAATTCTCTCAGATATCAACAAAAATTACATAAATATTAATTTTCAAAATTTTATAGAAAAATTCTCAAATACAATTGAGAAATCGGACTTACGTGGTCTATATGTATGGATTCTTGGCTTTAATTTCTCATTGGTCCAAATGAGTGACAAACACATATTATAGAAAAATTCTCAAATACAATTGAGAAATAAGACTTACATAGTCTATAAGTATGGATTCTTGGCTTTAACTTCAAATGGTTCAAATGAGTGACAAATAAAAATGTGCCCACAAATGGCAAAATTCTCTCAGAAATCAACAAAAATTACATAAATATTAATTTTAAAAATTTTATAGAAAATTTCTCAAATACAATTGAGAAATCGGACTTACATAGTCTATAAGTATGGATTCTTGGCTTTAACTTCCAAATGGTTCAAATGAGTGACAAATAAAAATGTGCCCACAAATGGCAAAATTCTCTCAGATATCAACAAAAATTACATAAATATTAATTTTAAAAATTTTATAGAAAATTTCTCAAATACAATTGAGAAATCGGACTTACGTGTTCTATATGTATGGATTCTTGGCTTTAATTTCTCATTGGTCCAAATGAGTGACAAACACATATTATAGAAAAATTCTCAAATACAATTGAGAAATAAGACTTACATAGTCTATAAGTATGGATTCTTGGCTTTAACTTCCAAATGGTTCAAATGAGTGACAAATAAAAATGTGCCCACAAATGGCAAAATTCTCTCAGAAATCAACAAAAATTACATAAATATTAATTTTAAAAATTTTATAGAAAAATTCTCAAATACAATTGAGAAATCGGACTTACGTGTTCTATATGTATGGATTCTTGGCTTTAATTTCTCATTGGTCCAAATGAGTGACAAACACATATTATAGAAAAATTCTCAAATACAATTGAGAAATAAGACTTACATAGTCTATAAGTATGGATTCTTGGCTTTAACTTCAAATGGTTCAAATGAGTGACAAATAAAAATGTGCCCACAAATGGCAAAATTCTCTCAGAAATCAACAAAAATTACATAAATATTAATTTTAAAAATTTTATAGAAAAATTCTCAAATACAATTGAGAAATCGGACTTACGTGGTCTATATGTATGGATTCTTGGCTTTAATTTCTCATTGGTCCAAATGAGTGACAAACACATATTATAGAAAAATTCTCAAATACAATTGAGAAATAAGACTTACATAGTCTATAAGTATGGATTCTTGGCTTTAACTTCCAAATGGTTCAAATGAGTGACAAATAAAAATGTGCCCACAAATGGCAAAATTCTCTCAGAAATCAACAAAAATTACATAAATATTAATTTTCAAAAATTTTATACAAAAATTCTCAAATACAATTGAGAAATAGAACTTACATAATCTATAAGTATGGATTCTTGGCTTTAACTTCCAAATGGTTCAAATGAGTGACAAATAAAAATGTGCCCACAAATGGCAAAATTCTCTCAGATATCAACAAAAATTACATAAATATTAATTTTAAAAATTTTATAGAAAATTTCTCAAATACAATTGAGAAATCGGACTTACGTGTTCTATATGTATGGATTCTTGGCTTTAATTTCTCATTGGTCCAAATGAGTGACAAACACATATTATAGAAAAATTCTCAAATACAATTGAGAAATAAGACTTACATAGTCTATAAGTATGGATTCTTGGCTTTAACTTCAAATGGTTCAAATGAGTGACAAATAAAAATGTGCCCACAAATGGCAAAATTCTCTCAGAAATCAACAAAAATTACATAAATATTAATTTTCAAAATTTTATAGAAAAATTCTCAAATACAATTGAGAAATCGGACTTACGTGGTCTATATGTATGGATTCTTGGCTTTAATTTCTCATTGGTCCAAATGAGTGACAAACACATATTATAGAAAAATTCTCAAATACAATTGAGAAATAAGACTTACATAGTCTATAAGTATGGATTCTTGGCTTTAACTTCCAAATGGTTCAAATGAGTGACAAATAATAATGTGCCCACAAATGGCAAAATTCTCTCAGAAATCAACAAAAATTACATAAATATTAATTTTCAAAAATTTTATACAAAAATTCTCAAATACAATTGAGAAATAGAACTTACATAATCTATAAGTATGGATTCTTGGCTTTAACTTCCAAATGGTTCAAATGAGTGACAAATAAAAATGTGCCCACAAATGGCAAAATTCTCTCAGAAATCAACAAAAATTACATAAATATTAATTTTCAAAAATTTTATACAAAAATTCTCAAATACAATTGAGAAATAGAACTTACATAATCTATAAGTATGGATTCTTGGCTGTAACTTCCAAATGGTTCAAATGAGTGACAAATAAAAATGTGCCCACAAATGGCAAAATTCTCTCAGAAATCAACAAAAATTACATAAATATTAATTTTAAAAACTTTATAGAAAATTTCTCAAATACAATTGAGAAATCGGACTTACGTGTTCTATATGTATGGATTCTTGGCTTTAATTTCTCATTGGTCCAAATGAGTGACAAACACATATTATAGAAAAATTCTCAAATACAATTGAGAAATAAGACTTACATAGTCTATAAGTATGGATTCTTGGCTTTAACTTCAAATGGTTCAAATGAGTGACAAATAAAAATGTGCCCACAAATGGCAAAATTCTCTCAGAAATCAACAAAAATTACATAAATATTAATTTTAAAAATTTTATAGAAAATTTCTCAAATACAATTGAGAAATCGGACTTACATAGTCTATAAGTATGGATTCTTGGCTTTAACTTCCAAATGGTTCAAATGAGTGACAAATAAAAATGTGCCCACAAATGGCAAAATTCTCTCAGATATCAACAAAAATTACATAAATATTAATTTTAAAAATTTTATAGAAAATTTCTCAAATACAATTGAGAAATCGGACTTACATAGTCTATAAGTATGGATTCTTGGCTTTAACTTCCAAATGGTTCAAATGAGTGACAAATAAAAATGTGCCCACAAATGGCAAAATTCTCTCAGAAATCAACAAAAAATACATAAATATTAATTTTAAAATTTTTATAGAAAAATTCTCAAATACAATTGAGAAATCGGACTTACATAGTCTATAAGTATGGATTCTTGGCTTTAACTTCCAAATGGTCCAAATGAATGACAAACACATATTATAGAAAAATTCTCAAATACAATTGAGAAATAAGACTTACATAGTCTATAAGTATGGATTCTTGGCTTTAACTTCCAAATGGTTCAAATGAGTGACAAATAAAAATGTACCCACAAATGGCAAAATTCTCTCAGAAATCAACAAAAATTACATATATATTAATTTTAAAAATTTTATAGAAAAATTCTCAAATACAATTGAGAAATAAGACTTACATAGTCTATAAGTATGGATTCTTGGCTTTAACTTCCAAATGGTTCAAATGAGTGACAAATAATAATGTGCCCACAAATGGCAAAATTCTCTTAGAAATCAACAAAAATTACATAAATATTAATTTTAAAAATTTTATGGAAAAATTCTCAAATACAATTGAGAAATCGGACTTACGTGGTCTATATGTATGGATTCTTGGCTTTAATTTCTCATTGGTCCAAATGAGTGACAAACACATATTATAGAAAATTCTCAAATACAATTGAGAAATAAGACTTACATAGTCTACAAGTATGGATTCTTGGCTTTAACTTCCAAATGGTCCAAATGAGTGACAAATAAAAATGTGCCCACAAATGGCAAAATTCTCTCAGAAATCAACAAAAATTACATATATATTAATTTTCAAAATTTTATAGAAAAATTCTCAAATACAATTGAGAAATCGGACTTACGTGGTCTATAAGTATGGATTCTTGGCTTTAATTTCTCATTGGTCCAAATGAGTGACAAACACATATTATAGAAAAATTCTCAAATACAATTGAGAAATAAGACTTACATAGTCTATAAGTATGGATTCTTGGCTTTAACTTCCAAATGGTTCAAATGAGTGACAAATAAAAATGTGCCCACAAATGGCAAAATTCTCTCAGAAATCAACAAAAATTACATAAATATTAATATTCAAAATTTTATACAAAAATTCTCAAATACAATTGAGAAATCGGACTTACATAGTCTATAAGTAAGGATTCTTGGCTTTAACTTCCAAATGGTCCAAATGGTCCAAATGAGTGACAAACACATATTATAGAAAAATTCTCAAATACAATTGAGAAATCGGGATTACATAGTCTATAAAATTCTCAAATACAATTGAGAAATCGGACTTACGTGGTCTATAAGTATGGATTCTT
Source organism: Lypha dubia (assembly GCA_947311025.1). Classification (NCBI taxonomy): domain Eukaryota; kingdom Metazoa; phylum Arthropoda; class Insecta; order Diptera; family Tachinidae; genus Lypha; species Lypha dubia. Next base: position 42,749,224 of record OX371260.1, read on the forward strand.
GGCTTTAACTTCCAAATGGTTCAAATGAGTGACAAATAAAAATGTGCCCACAAATGGCAAAATTCTCTCAGCAATCAACAAAAATTACATAAATATTAATATTCAAAATTTTATACAAAAATTCTCAAATACAATTGAGAAATCGGACTTACATAGTCTATAAGTATGGATTCTTGGCTTTAACTTCCAAATGGTCCAAATGAGTGACAAACACATATTATAGAAAAATTCTCAAATACAATTGAGAAATCGGACTTACATAGTCTATAAGTATGGATTCCGGGCTTTAACTTCCAAATGGTTCAAATGAGTGACAAATAAAAATGTGCCCACAAATGGCAAAATTCTCTCAGAAATCAACAAAAATTACATAAATATTAATTTTCAAAATTTTATACAAAAATTCTCAAATACAATTGAGAAATCGGACTTACATAGTCTATAAGTATGGATTCTTGGCTTTAACTTCCAAATGGTCCAAATGAGTGACAAACACATATTATAGAAAAATTCTCAAATACAATTGAGAAATCGGACTTACGTGGTCTATAAGTATGGATTCTTGGCTTTAATTTCTCATTGGTCCAAATGAGTGACAAACACATATTATAGAAAAATTCTCAAATACAATTGAGAAATCGGACTTACATAGTCAATAAGTATGGATTCTTGGCTTTAACTTCCAAATGGTTCAAATGAGTGACAAATAAAAATGTGCCCACAAATGGCAAAATTCTCTCAGAAATCAACAAAAATTACATAAATATTAATTTTCAAAATTTTATAGAAAAATTCTCAAATACGATTGAGAAATCGGACTTACATAGTCTATAAGTATAGATTCTTGGCTTTAACTTCCAAATGGTCCAAATGAGTGACAAACACATATTATAGAAAAATTATCAAATACAATTGAGAAATAAGACTTACATAGTCTATAAGTATGGATTCTTGGCTTTCACTTCCAAATGGTTCCAATGAGTGACCAATAAAAATGTGCCCACAAATGGCAAAATTCTCTCAGAAATCAACAAAAATTACATAAATATTAATTTTCAAAATTTTATAGAAAAATTCTCAAATACGATTGAGAAATCGGACTTACATAGTCTATAAGTATAGATTCTTGGCTTTAACTTCCAAATGGTCCAAATGAGTGACAAACACATATTATAGAAAAATTATCAAATACAATTGAGAAATAAGACTTACATAGTCTATAAGTATGGATTCTTGGCTTTCACTTCCAAATGGTTCCAATGAGTGACCAATAAAAATGTGCCCACAAATGGCAAAATTCTCTCAGAAATCAACAAAAATTACATAAATATTAATTTTCAAAATTTTATACAAAAATTCTCAAATACAATTGAGAAATCGGGCTTACATAGTCTATAAGTATGGATTCTTGGCTTTAACTTCCAAATGGTTCAAATGAGTGACAAATAAAAATGTGCCCACAAATGGCAAAATTCTCTCAGAAATCAACAAAAATTACATAAATATTAATTTTCAAAATTTTATACAAAAATTCTCAATTACAATTGAGAAATCGGACTTACATAGTCTATAAGTATGGATTCTTGGCTTTAACTTCCAAATGGTCCAAATGAGTGACAAACACATATTATAGAAAAATTCTCAAATACAATTGAGAAATCGGACTTACGTGGTCTATAAGTATGGATTCTTGGCTTTAACTTCCAAATGGTTCAAATGAGTGACAAATAAAAATGTGCCCACAAATGGCAAAATTCTCTCAGAAATCAACAAAAATTACATAAATAATAATTTTCAAAATTTTATACAATAATTCTCAAATACAATTGAGAAATCGGACTTACATAGTCTATAAGTATGGATTCTTGGCTTTAACTTCCAAATGGTCCAAATGAGTGACAAACACATATTATAGAAAAATTCTCAAATACGATTGAGAAATAAGACTTACATCTATATATATAAAATACAAAAAATGTTTGTACCCATGTTCGCTATAGACTCGGAAACTATCCAACCGATTTGACCCAAACTGGTGTCATTCAAAAGGGAATTTATAGAGGATGGTTTTAGGCTTTTAATATTTCAAGTGGGCGTAGCCCCTCCCACATAAATTGAATAACATCATATATCTTGACTATTGTGATAGCAAGAGTTTTGAAACATTGCAATAGTTCATATGTTACTAATGTGAGTAATCAGGACAAAAATGGGCGTTATCGGTCAAGTGGGCGTGGCAGCTCCCATATAACCCAAAAATTGAAATCGCCATATTTTGGGCATTTTTTGACCTACGCCGATGATATTTGGTACATATAGTATTGACATAATTAGGAATACGTACTAGGAGAAAAGTGAGTGGGACCACGCCCCTTTATAGGAAAATAAAAAATCTTAATATAGTCTTAACTATTGGACCGATGGTCATAAAATGTTCACAATAGGATATATAAATACTTTTAATTTTATTTTATAACGAGGGGGGTAGCGAAGTACACCGGGATCAGCTAGTAGTCTATAAGTATGGATTCTTGGCTTTAACTTCCAAATCGTCCAAATGAGTGACAAACACATATTATAGAAAAATTCTCAAATACAATTGAGAAATCGGATTTACGTGGTCTATAAGTATGGATTCTTGGCTTTAACTTCCAAATGGTTCAAATGAGTGACAAACACATATTATAGAAAAATTCTCAAATACAATTGAGAAATCGGACTTACATAGTCTATAAGTATGGATTCTTGGCTTTAACTTCCAAATGGTTCAAATGAGTGACAAATAAAAATGTGCCCACAAATGGCAAAATTCTCTCAGAAATCAACAAAAATTACATAAATATTAATTTTCAAAATTTTATACAAAAATTCTCAAATACAATTGAGAAATCGGACTTACATAGTCTATAAGTATGGATTCTTGGCTTTAACTTCCAAATCGTCCAAATGAGTGACAAACACATATTATAGAAAAATTCTCAAATACAATTGAGAAATCGGACTTACGTGGTCTATAAGTATGGATTCTTGGCTTTAACTTCCAAATGGTTCAAATGAGTGACAAATAAAAATGTGCCCACAAATGGCAAAATTCTCTCAGAAATCAACAAAAATTACATAAATATTAATTTTCAAAATTTTATACAAAAATTCTCAAATACAATTGAGAAATCGGACTTACATAGTCTATATGTATGGATTCTTGGCTTTAACTTCCAAATGGTCCAAATGAGGGACAAACACATATTATAGAAAAATTCTCAAATACAATTGAGAAATAAGACTTACATAGTCTATAAGTATGGATTCTTGGCTTTAACTTCCAAATGGTTCAAATGAGTGACAAATAAAAATGTGCCCACAAATGGCAAAATTCTCTCAGAAATCAACAAAAATTACATAAATATTAATTTTCAAAATTTTATACAATAATTCTCAAATACAATTGAGAAATCGGACTTACATAGTCTATAAGTATGGATTCTTGGCTTTAACTTCCAAATGGTCCAAATGAGTGACAAACACATATTATAGAAAAATTCTCAAATACGATTGAGAAATAAGACTTACATCTATATATATAAAATACAAAAAATGTTTGTACCCATGTTCGCTATAGAGTCGGAAACTATCCAACCGATTTGACCCAAACTGGTGTCATTCAAAAGGGAATTTATAGAGGATGGTTTTAGGCTTTTAATATTTCAAGTGGGCGTAGCCCCTCCCACATAAATTGAATAACATCATATATCTTGACTATTGTGATAGCAAGAGTTTTGAAACATTGCAATAGTTCATATGTTACTAATGTGAGTAATCAGGACAAAAATGGGCGTTATCGGTCAAGTGGGCGTGGCAGCACCCATATAACCCAAAAATTGAAATCGCCATATTTTGGGCATTTTTTGACCTACGCCGATGATATTTGGTACATATAGTATTGACATAATTAGGAATACGTACTAGGAGAAAAGTGAGTGGGACCACGCCCCTTTATAGGAAAATAAAAAATCTTAATATAGTCTTAACTATTGGACCGATGGTCATTAAATTTTCACAATAGGATATATAAATACTTTTAATTTTATTTTATAACGAGGGGGGTAGCGAAGTACACCGGGATCAGCTAGTAGTCTATAAGTATGGATTCTTGGCTTTAACTTCCAAATGGTTCAAATGAGTGACAAATAAAAATGTGCCCACAAATGGCAAAATTCTCTCAGAAATCAACAAAAATTAAATAAATATTAATTTTCAAAATTTTATACAAAAATTCTCAAATACAATTGAGAAATCGGACTTACATAGTCTATAAGTATAGATTCTTGGCTTTAACTTCCAAATGGTCCAAATGAGTGACAAACACATATTATAGAAAAATTCTCAAATACAATTGAGAAATCGGACTTACATAGTCTATAAGTATGGATTCTTGGCTTTAACTTCCAAATGGTCCAAATGAGTGACAAACACATATTATAGAAAAATTCTCAAATACAATTGAGAAATCGGACTTACGTGGTCTATAAGTATGGATTCTTGGCTTTAACTTCCAAATGGTTCAAATGAGTGACAAATAAAAATGTGCCCACAAATGGCAAAATTCTCTCAGAAATCAACAAAAATTACATAAATATTAATTTTTAAAATTTTATACAAAAATTCTCAAATACAATTGAGAAATCGGACTTACATAGTCTATAAGTATGGATTCTTGGCTTTAACTTCCAAATGGTCCAAATGAGTGACAAACACATATTATAGAAAAATTCTCAAATACAATTGAGAAATCGGACTTACATAGTCTATAAGTATGGATTCTTGGCTTTAACTTCCAAATGGTCCAAATGAGTGGCAAATAAAAATGTGCCCACAATTGGCAAAATTCTCTCAGAAATCAACAAAAATTACATATATATTAATTTTCAAAATTTTATAGAAAAATTCTCAAATACAATTGAGAAATCGGACTTACGTGGTCTATAAGTATGGATTCTTGGCTTTAATTTCTCATTGGTCCAAATGAGTGACAAACACATATTATAGAAAAATTCTCAAATACAATTGAGAAATCGGACTTACATAGTCTATAAGTATGGATTCTTGGCTTTAACTTCCAAATGGTTCAAATGAGTGACAAATAAAAATGTGCCCACAAATGGCAAAATTCTCTCAGAAATCAACAAAAATTATATAAATATTAATTTTCAAAATTTTATACAAAAATTCTCAAATACAATTGAGAAATCGGACTTACATAGTCTATAAGTATAGATTCTTGGCTTTAACTTCCAAATGGTCCAAATGAGTGACAAACACATATTATAGAAAAATTCTCAAATACAATTGAGAAATCGGACTTATGTGGTCTATAAGTATGGATTCTTGGCTTTAACTTCCAAATGGTTCAAATGAGTGACAAATAAAAATGTGCCCACAAATGGCAAAATTCTCTCAGAAATCAACAAAAATTACATAAATATTAATTTTCAAAATTTTATACAAAAATTCTCAAATACAATTGAGAAATCGGACTTACATAGTCTATAAGTATGGATTCTTGGCTTTAACTTCCAAATGGTCCAAATGAGGGACAAACACATATTATAGAAAAATTCTCAAATACAATTGAGAAATAAGACTTACATAGTCTATAAGTATGGATTCTTGGCTTTAACTTCCAAATGGTTCAAATGAGTGACAAATAAAAATGTGCCCACAAATGGCAAAATTCTCTCAGAAATCAACAAAAATTACATAAATATTAATTTTCAAAATTTTATACAATAATTCTCAAATACAATTGAGAAATCGGACTTACATAGTCTATAAGTATGGATTCTTGGCTTTAACTTCCAAATGGTCCAAATGAGTGACAAACACATATTATAGAAAAATTCTCAAATACGATTGAGAAATAAGACTTACATCTATATATATAAAATACAAAAAATGTTTGTACCCATGTTCGCTATAGACTCGGAAACTATCCAACCGATTTGACCCAAACTGGTGTCATTCAAAAGGGAATTTATAGAGGATGGTTTTAGGCTTTTAATATTTCAAGTGGGCGTAGCCCCTCCCACATAAATTGAATAACATCATATATCTTGACTATTGTGATAGCAAGAGTTTTGAAACATTGCAATAGTTCATATGTTACTAATGTGAGTAATCAGGACAAAAATGGGCGTTATCGGTCAAGTGGGCGTGGCAGCACCCATATAACCCAAAAATTGAAATCGCCATATTTTGGGCATTTTTTGACCTACGCCGATGATATTTGGTACATATAGTATTGACATAATTAGGAATACGTACTAGGAGAAAAGTGAGTGGGACCACGCCCCTTTATAGGAAAATAAAAAATCTTAATATAGTCTTAACTATTGGACCGATGGTCATTAAATTTTCACAATAGGATATATAAATACTTTTAATTTTATTTTATAACGAGGGGGGTAGCGAAGTACACCGGGATCAGCTAGTAGTCTATAAGTATGGATTCTTGGCTTTAACTTCCAAATCGTCCAAATGAGTGACAAACACATATTATAGAAAAATTCTCAAATACAATTGAGAAATAAGACTTACATAGTCTATAAGTATGGATTCTTGGCTTTAACTTCCAAATGGTTCAAATGAGTGACAAACACATATTATAGAAAAATTCTCAAATACAATTGAGAAATATGACTTACATAGTCTATAAGTATGGATTCTTGGCTTTAACTTCCAAATGGTCCAAATGAGTGACAAATAAAAATGTGCCCACAAATGGCAAAATTCTCTCAGAAATCAACAAAAATTACATAAATATTAATTTTCAAAATTTTATAGAAAAATTCTCAAATACGATTGAGAAATCGGACTTACGTAGTCTATATGTATGGATTCTTGGCTTTAACTTCCAAATGGTCCAAATGAGTGACAAACACATATTATAGAAAAATTCTCAAATATAATTGAGAAATCGGACTTACATAGTCTATAAGTATGGATTCTTGGCTTTAACTTCCAAATGGTCCAAATGAGTGACAAATAAAAATGTGCCCACAAATGGCAAAATTCTCTCAGAAATCAACAAAAATTACATAAATATTAATTTTCAAAATTTTATAGAAAAATTCTCAAATACGATTGAGAAATCGGACTTACGTAGTCTATATGTATGGATTCTTGGCTTTAACTTCCGAATGGTCCAAATGAGTGACAAACACATATTATAGAAAAATTCTCAAATACAATTGAGAAATCGGACTTACATAGTCTATAAGTATGGATTCTTGGCTTTAACTTCCAAATGGTCCAAATGAGTGACAAATAAAAATGTGCCCACAAATGGCAAAATTCTCTTAGAAATCAACAAAAATTACAAATATATTAATTTTCAAAATTTTATAGAAAAATTCTCAAATACAATTGAGAAATCGGACTTACGTGGTCTATATGTATGGATTCTTGGCTTTAACTTCCAAATGGTCCAAATGAGTGACAAACACATATTATAGAAAAATTCTCAAATACAATTAAGAAATAAGACTTACATAGTCTATAAGTATGGATTCTTGGCTTTAACTTCCAAATGGTCCAAATGAGTGACAAATAAAAATGTGCCCACAAATGGCAAAATTCTCTCAGAAATCAACAAAAATTACATAAATATTAATTTTCAAAATTTTATAGAAAAATTCTCAAATACGATTGAGAAATCGGACTTACGTAGTCTATATGTATGGATTCTTGGCTTTAACTTCCAAATGGTCCAAATGAGTGACAAACACATATTATAGAAAAATTCTCAAATACAATTGAGAAATCGGACTTACATAGTCTATAAGTATGGATTCTTGGCTTTAACTTCCAAATGGTCCAAATGAGTGACAAATAAAAATGTGCCCACAAATGGCAAAATTCTCTCAGAAATCAACAAAAATTACATAAATATTAATTTTAAAAATTTTATAGAAAAATTCTCAAATACGATTGAGAAATCGGACTTACGTAGTCTATATGTATGGATTCTTGGCTTTAACTTCCAAATGGTCCAAATGAGTGACAAACACATATTATAGAAAAATTCTCAAATTCAATTGAGAAATCGGACTTACATAGTCTATAAGTATGGATTCTTGGCTTTAACTTCCAAATGGTCCAAATGAGTGACAAATAAAAATGTGCCCACAAATGGCAAAATTCTCTTAGAAATCAACAAAAATTACAAATATATTAATTTTCAAAATTTTATAGAAAAATTCTCAAATACAATTGAGAAATCGGACTTACGTGGTCTATATGTATGGATTCTTGGCTTTAACTTCCAAATGGTCCAAATGAGTGACAAACACATATTATAGAAAAATTCTCAAATACAATTAAGAAATAAGACTTACATAGTCTATAAGTATGGATTCTTGGCTTTAACTTCCAAATGGTCCAAATGAGTGACAAATAAAAATGTGCCCACAAATGGCAAAATTCTCTTAGAAATCAACAAAAATTACAAATATATTAATTTTCAAAATTTTATAGAAAAATTCTCAAATACAATTGAGAAATCGGACTTACGTGGTCTATATGTATGGATTCTTGGCTTTAACTTCCAAATGGTCCAAATGAGTGACAAACACATATTATAGAAAAATTCTCAAATACAATTAAGAAATAAGACTTACATAGTCTATAAGTATGGATTCTTGGCTTTAACTTCCAAATGGTCCAAATGAGTGACAAATAAAAATGTGCCCACAAATGGCAAAATTCTCTTAGAAATCAACAAAAATTACAAATATATTAATTTTCAAAATTTTATAGAAAAATTCTCAAATACAATTGAGAAATCGGACTTACGTGGTCTATATGTATGGATTCTTGGCTTTAACTTCCAAATGGTCCAAATGAGTGACAAACACATATTATAGAAAAATTCTCAAATACAATTAAGAAATAAGACTTACATAGTCTATAAGTATGGATTCTTGGCTTTAACTTCCAAATGGTCCAAATGAGTGACAAATAAAAATGTGCCCACAAATGGCAAAATTCTCTCAGAAATCAACAAAAATTACATAAATATTAATTTTAAAAATTTTATAGAAAAATTCTCAAATACAATTGAGAAATCGGATTTACATAGTCTATAAGTATGGATTCTTGGCTTTAACTTCCAAATGGTCCAAATGAGTGACAAATAAAAATGTGCCCACAAATGGCAAAATTCTCTTAGAAATCAACAAAAATTACAAATATATTAATTTTCAAAATTTTATAGAAAAATTCTCAAATACAATTGAGAAATCGGACTTACGTGGTCTATATGTATGGATTCTTGGCTTTAACTTCCAAATGGTCCAAATGAGTGACAAACACATATTATAGAAAAATTCTCAAATACAATTAAGAAATAAGACATAGTCTATAAGTATGGATTCTTGGCTTTAACTTCCAAATGGTCCAAATGAGTGACAAATAAAAATGTGCCCACAAATGGCAAAATTCTCTCAGAAATCAACAAAAATTACATAAATATTAATTTTCAAAATTTTATAGAAAAATTCTCAAATACGATTGAGAAATCGGACTTACGTAGTCTATATGTATGGATTCTTGGCTTTAACTTCCAAATGGTCCAAATGAATGACAAATACATATTATAGAAAAATTCTCAAATACAATTGAGAAATCGGACTTACGTGGTCTATATGTATGGATTCTTGGCTTTAATTTCTCATTGGTCCAAATGAGTGACAAACACATATTATAGAAAAATTCTCAAATACAATTGAGAAATAAGACTTACATAGTCTATAAGTATGGATTCTTGGCTTTAACTTCCAAATGGTCCAAATGAGTGACAAATAAAAATGTGCCCACAAATGGCAAAATTCTCTCAGAAATCAACAAAAATTACATAAATATTAATTTTAAAAATTTTATAGAAAAATTCTCAAATACGATTGAGAAATCGGACTTACGTAGTCTATATGTATGGATTCTTGGCTTTAACTTCCAAATGGTCCAAATGAGTGACAAACACATATTATAGAAAAATTCTCAAATACAATTGAGAAATCGGACTTACATAGTCTATAAGTATGGATTCTTGGCTTTAACTTCCAAATGGTCCAAATGAGTGACAAATAAAAATGTGCCCACAAATGGCAAAATTCTCTCAGAAATCAACAAAAATTACATAAATATTAATTTTAAAAATTTTATAGAAAAATTCTCAAATACAATTGAGAAATCGGACTTACGTGGTCTATATGTATGGATTCTTGGCTTTAACTTCCAAATGGTCCAAATGAGTGACAAATAAAAATGTGCCCACAAATGGCAAAATTCTCTCAGAAATCAACAAAAATTACATAAATATTAATTTTAAAAATTTTATAGAAAAAATCTCAAATACAATTGAGAAATCGGACTTACATAGTCTATAAGTATGGATTCTTGGCTTTAACTTCCAAATGGTCCAAATGAGTGACAAATAAAAATGTGCCCACAAATGGCAAAATTGTCTCAGAAATCAACAAAAATTACATAAATATTAATTTTCAAAATTTTATAGAAAAATTCTCAAATACAATTGAGAAATCGGACTTACGTGGTCTATAAGTATGGATTCTTGGCTTTAATTTCTCATTGGTCCAAATGAGTGACAAACACATATTATAGAAAAATTCTCAAATACAATTGAGAAATATGACTTACATAGTCTATAAGTATGGATTCTTGGCTTTAACTTCCAAATGGTTCCAATGAGTGACAAATAAAAATGTGCCCACAAATGGCAAAATTCTCTCAGAAATCAACAAAAATTACATAAATATTAATTTTAAAAATTTTATAGAAAAATTCTCAAATACAATTGAGAAATCGGACTTACGTGGTCTATAAGTATGGATTCTTGGTTTTAACTTCCAAATGGTCCAAATGAGTGACAAACACATATTATAGAAAAATTCTCAAATACAATTGAGAAATCGGACTTACATAGTCTATAAGTATGGATTCTTGGCTTTAACTTCCAAATGGTCCAAATGAGTGACAAATAAAAATGTGCCCACAAATGGCAAAAATCTCTCAGAAATCAACAAAAATTACATAAATATTAATTTTCAAAATTTTATAGAAAAATTCTCAAATACAATTGAGAAATCGGACTTACGTGGTCTATAAGTATGGATTCTTGGCTTTAATTTCTCATTGGTCCAAATGAGTGACAAACACATATTATAGAAAAATTCTCAAATACAATTGAGAAATATGACTTACATAGTCTATAAGTATGGATTCTTGGCTTTAACTTCCAAATGGTTCCAATGAGTGACAAATAAAAATGTGCCCACAAATGGCAAAATTCTCTCAGAAATCAACAAAAATTACATAAATATTAATTTTCAAAATTTTAGAGAAAAATTCTCAAATACAATTGAGAAATCGGACTTACGTGGTCTATAAGTATGGATTCTTGGCTTTATTTTCTCATTGGTCCAAATGAGTGACAAACACATATTATAGAAAAATTCTCAAATACAATTGAGAAATCGGATTTACATAGTCTATAAGTATGGATTCTTGGCTTTAACTTCCAAATGGTCCAAATGAGTGACAAATAATAATGTGCCCACAAATGGCAAAATTCTCTCAGAAATCAACAAAAATTACATAAATATTAATTTTAAAAATTTTATAGAAAAATTCTCAAATACAATTGAGAAATCGGATTTACATAGTCTATAAGTATGGATTCTTGGCTTTAACTTCTCATTGGTCCAAATGAGTGACAAACACATATTATAGAAAAATTCTCAAATACAATTGAGAAATAAGACTTACATAGTCTATAAGTATGGATTCTTCGCTTTAACTTCCAAATGGTTCAAATGAGTGACAAATAAAAATGTGCCCACAAATGGCAAAATTCTCTCAGAAATCAACAAAATTACATAAATATTAATTTTAAAAATTTTATAGAAAAATTCTCAAATACAATTGAGAAATCGGACTTACATAGTCTATAAGTATGGATTCTTGGCTTTAACTTCCAAATGGTCGAAATGACAAACACATATTATAGAAAAATTCTCAAATACAATTGAGAAATCGGACTTACGTGGTCTATATGTATGGATTCTTGGCTTTAACTTCCAATTGGTCCAAATGAATGACAAACACATATTATAGAAAAATCTCAAATACAATTGAGAAATATGACTTACATAGTCTATAAGTATGGATTCTTGGCTTTAACTTCCAAATGGTCCAAATGAGTGACAAATAAAAATGTGCCCACAAATGGCAAAATTCTCTCAGAAATCAACAAAAATTACATAAATATTAATTTTCAAAATTTTATAGAAAAATTCTCAAATACAATTGAGAAATCGGATTTACATAGTCTATAAGTATGGATTCTTGGCTTTAACTTCCAAATGAGTGACAAATAAAAATGTGCCCACAAATGGCAAAATTCTCTTAGAAATCAACAAAAATTACAAATATATTAATTTTCAAAATTTTATAGAAAAATTCTCAAATACAATTGAGAAATCGGACTTACGTGGTCTATATGTATGGATTCTTGGCTTTAACTTCCAAATGGTCCAAATGAGTGACAAACACATATTATAGAAAAATTCTCAAATACAATTAAGAAATAAGACTTACATAGTCTATAAGTATGGATTCTTGGCTTTAACTTCCAAATGGTCCAAATGAGTGACAAATAAAAATGTGCCCACAAATGGCAAAATTCTCTCAGAAATCAACAAAAATTACATAAATATTAATTTTCAAAATTTTATAGAAAAATTCTCAAATACGATTGAGAAATCGGACTTACGTAGTCTATATGTATGGATTCTTGGCTTTAACTTCCAAATGGTCCAAATGAGTGACAAACACATATTATAGAAAAATTCTCAAATACAATTGAGAAATCGGACTTACATAGTCTATAAGTATGGATTCTTGGCTTTAACTTCCAAATGGTCCAAATGAATGACAAACACATATTATAGAAAAATTCTCAAATACAATTGAGAAATATGACTTACATAGTCTATAAGTATGGATTCTTGGCTTTAACTTCCAAATGGTCCAAATGAGTGACAAATAAAAATGTGCCCACAAATGGCAAAATTCTCTCAGAAATCAACAAAAATTACATAAATATTAATTTTCAAAATTTTATAGAAAAATTCTCAAATACAATTGAGAAATCGGACTTACGTGGTCTATAAGTATGGATTCTTGGCTTTAATTTCTCATTGGTCCAAATGAGTGACAAACACATATTATAGAAAAATTCTCAAATACAATTGAGAAATATGACTTACATAGTCTATAAGTATGGATTCTTGGCTTTAACTTCCAAATGGTTCAAATGAGTGACAAATAAAGATGTGCCCACAAATGGCAAAATTCTCTCAGAAATCAACAAAAATTACATAAATATTAATTTTCAAAATTTTATAGAAAAATTCTCAAATACAATTGAGAAATCGGACTTACGTGGTCTATAAGTATGGATTCTTGGCTTTAATTTCTCATTGGTCCAAATGAGTGACAAACACATATTATAGAAAAATTCTCAAATACAATTGAGAAATCGGATTTACATAGTCTATAAGTATGGATTCTTGGCTTTAACTTCCAAATGGTCCAAACGAGTGACAAATAAAAATGTGCCCACAAATGGCAAAATTCTCTCAGAAATCAACAAAAATTACATAAATATTAATTTTAAAAATTTTATAGAAAAATTCTCAAATACAATTGAGAAATCGGATTTACATAGTCTATAAGTATGGATTCTTGGCTTTAACTTCCAAATGGTCCAAATGAGTGACAAATAAAAATGTGCCCACAAATGGCAAAATTCTCTTAGAAATCAACAAAAATTACAAATATATTAATTTTCAAAATTTTATAGAAAAATTCTCAAATACAATTGAGAAATCGGACTTACGTGGTCTATATGTATGGATTCTTGGCTTTAACTTCCAAATGGTCCAAATGAGTGACAAACACATATTATAGAAAAATTCTCAAATACAATTAAGAAATAAGACTTACATAGTCTATAAGTATGGATTCTTGGCTTTAACTTCCAAATGGTCCAAATGAGTGACAAATAAAAATGTGCCCACAAATGGCAAAATTCTCTCAGAAATCAACAAAAATTACATAAATATTAATTTTCAAAATTTTATAGAAAAATTCTCAAATACGATTGAGAAATCGGACTTACGTAGTCTATATGTATGGATTCTTGGCTTTAACTTCCAAATGGTCCAAATGAGTGACAAATAAAAATGTGCCCACAAATGGCAAAATTCTCTCAGAAATCAACAAAAATTACATAAATATTAATTTTAAAAATTTTATAGAAAAATTCTCCAATACAATTGAGAAATCGGATTTACATAGTCTATAAGTATGGATTCTTGGCTTTAACTTCCAAATGGTCCAAATGAGTGACAAATAAAAATGTGCCCACAAATGGCAAAATTCTCTTAGAAATCAACAAAAATTACAAATATATTAATTTTCAAAATTTTATAGAAAAATTCTCAAATACGATTGAGAAATCGGACGTACGTAGTCTATATGTATGGATTCTTGGCTTTAACTTCCAAATGGTCCAAATGAGTGACAAACACATATTATAGAAAAATTCTCAAATACAATTGAGAAATCGGACTTACGTAGTCTATATGTATGGATTCTTGGCTTTAACTTCCAAATGGTCCAAATGAGTGACAAACACATATTATAGAAAAATTCTCAAATACGATTGAGAAATCGGACTTACGTAGTCTATATGTATGGATTCTTGGCTTTAACTTCCAAATGGTCCAAATGAGTGACAAATAAAAATGTGCCCACAAATGGCAAAATTCTCTCAGAAATCAACAAAAATTACATAAATATTAATTTTAAAAATTTTATAGAAAAATTCTCCAATACAATTGAGAAATCGGATTTACATAGTCTATAAGTATGGATTCTTGGCTTTAACTTCCAAATGGTCCAAATGAGTGACAAATAAAAATGTGCCCACAAATGGCAAAATTCTCTTAGAAATCAACAAAAATTACAAATATATTAATTTTCAAAATTTTATAGAAAAATTCTCAAATACGATTGAGAAATCGGACTTACGTAGTCTATATGTATGGATTCTTGGCTTTAACTTCCAAATGGTCCAAATGAGTGACAAATAAAAATGTGCCCACAAATGGCAAAATTCTCTCAGAAATCAACAAAAATTACATAAATATTAATTTTCAAAATTTTATAGAAAAATTCTCAAATACGATTGAGAAATCGGACTTACGTAGTCTATATGTATGGATTCTTGGCTTTAACTTCTAAATGGTCCAAATGAGTGACAAACACATATTATAGAAAAATTCTCAAATACAATTGAGAAATCGGACTTACGTGGTCTATATGTATGGATTCTTGGCTTTAATTTCTCATTGGTCCAAATGAGTGACAAACACATATTATAGAAAAATTCTCAAATACAATTGAGAAATAAGACTTACATAGTCTATAAGTATGGATTCTTGGCTTTAACTTCCAAATGGTCCAAATGAGTGACAAATAAAAATGTGCCCACAAATGGCAAAATTCTCTCAGAAATCAACAAAAATTACATAAATATTAATTTTCAAAATTTTATAGAAAAATTCTCAAATACGATTGAGAAATCGGACTTACGTAGTCTATATGTATGGATTCTTGGCTTTAACTTCCAAATGGTCCAAATGAGTGACAAATAAAAATGTGCCCACAAATGGCAAAATTCTCTCAGAAATCAACAAAAATTACATAAATATTAATTTTCAAAATTTTATAGAAAAATTCTCAAATACGATTGAGAAATCGGACTTACGTAGTCTATATGTATGGATTCTTGGCTTTAACTTCCAAATGGTCCAAATGAGTGACAAATAAAAATGTGCCCACAAATGGCAAAATTCTCTTAGAAATCAACAAAAATTACAAATATATTAATTTTCAAAATTTTATAGAAAAATTCTCAAATACGATTGAGAAATCGGACGTACGTAGTCTATATGTATGGATTCTTGGCTTTAACTTCCAAATGGTCCAAATGAGTGACAAACACATATTATAGAAAAATTCTCAAATACAATTGAGAAATCGGACTTACGTAGTCTATATGTATGGATTCTTGGCTTTAACTTCCAAATGGTCCAAATGAGTGACAAATAAAAATGTGCCCACAAATGGCAAAATTCTCTCAGAAATCAACAAAAATTACATAAATATTAATTTTAAAAATTTTATAGAAAAATTCTCCAATACAATTGAGAAATCGGATTTACATAGTCTATAAGTATGGATTCTTGGCTTTAACTTCCAAATGGTCCAAATGAGTGACAAATAAAAATGTGCCCACAAATGGCAAAATTCTCTTAGAAATCAACAAAAATTACAAATATATTAATTTTCAAAATTTTATAGAAAAATTCTCAAATACGATTGAGAAATCGGACTTACGTAGTCTATATGTATGGATTCTTGGCTTTAACTTCCAAATGGTCCAAATGAGTGACAAATAAAAATGTGCCCACAAATGGCAAAATTCTCTCAGAAATCAACAAAAATTACATAAATATTAATTTTCAAAATTTTATAGAAAAATTCTCAAATACGATTGAGAAATCGGACTTACGTAGTCTATATGTATGGATTCTTGGCTTTAACTTCTAAATGGTCCAAATGAGTGACAAACACATATTATAGAAAAATTCTCAAATACAATTGAGAAATCGGACTTACGTGGTCTATATGTATGGATTCTTGGCTTTAATTTCTCATTGGTCCAAATGAGTGACAAACACATATTATAGAAAAATTCTCAAATACAATTGAGAAATAAGACTTACATAGTCTATAAGTATGGATTCTTGGCTTTAACTTCCAAATGGTCCAAATGAGTGACAAATAAAAATGTGCCCACAAATGGCAAAATTCTCTCAGAAATCAACAAAAATTACATAAATATTAATTTTCAAAATTTTATAGAAAAATTCTCAAATACGATTGAGAAATCGGACTTACGTAGTCTATATGTATGGATTCTTGGCTTTAACTTCCAAATGGTCCAAATGAGTGACAAATAAAAATGTGCCCACAAATGGCAAAATTCTCTCAGAAATCAACAAAAATTACATAAATATTAATTTTCAAAATTTTATAGAAAAATTCTCAAATACGATTGAGAAATCGGACTTACGTAGTCTATATGTATGGATTCTTGGCTTTAACTTCCAAATGGTCCAAATGAGTGACAAACACATATTATAGAAAAATTCTCAAACACAATTGAGAAATAAGACTTACATAGTCTATAAGTATGGATTCTTGGCTTTAACTTCCAAATGGTTCAAATGAGTGACAAATAAAAATGTGCCCACAAATGGCAAAATTCTCTCAGAAATCAACAAAAATTACATAAATATTAATTTTAAAAATTTTATAGAAAAATTCTCAAATACAATTGAGAAATCGGACTTAAGTGGTCTATAAGTATGGATTCTTGGCTTTAATTTCTCATTGGTCCAAATGAGTGACAAACACATATTATAGAAAAATTCTCAAATACAATTGAGAAATATGACTTACATAGTCTATAAGTATGGATTCTTGGCTTTAACTTCCAAATGGTTCAACTGAGTGACAAATAAAAATGTGCCCACAAATGGCAAAATTCTCTCAGAAATCAACAAAAATTACATAAATATTAATTTTCAAAATTTTATAGAAAAATTCTCAAATACAATTGAGAAATCGGACTTACGTGGTCTATAAGTATGGATTCTTGGCTTTAATTTCTCATTGGTCCAAATGAGTGACAAACACATATTATAGAAAAATTCTCAAATACAATTGAGAAATCGGATTTACGTGGTCTATAAGTATGGATTCTTGGCTTTAATTTCTCATTGGTCCAAATGAGTGACAAACACATATTATAGAAAAATTCTCAAATACAATTGAGAAATCGGACTTACGTGGTCTATAAGTATGGATTCTTGGCTTTAATTTCTCATTGGTCCAAATGAGTGCCAAACACATATTATAGAAAAATTCTCAAATACAATTCAGAAACAAGACTAACATAGTCTATAAGTATGGATTCTTGGCTTTAACTTCCAAATGGTTCAAATGAGTGACAAATAAAAATGTGCCCACAAATGGCAAAATTCTCTCAGAAATCAACAAAAATTACATAAATATTAATTTTAAACATTTTATAGAAAAATTCTCAAATACAATTGAGAAATCGGACTTACATAGTCTATAAGTATGGATTCTTGGCTTTAATTTCTCATTGGTCCAAATGAGTGCCAAACACATATTATAGAAAAATTCTCAAATACAATTGAGAAACAAGACTAACATAGTCTATAAGTATGGATTCTTGGCTTTAACTTCCAAATGGTCCAAATGAATGACAAACACATATTATAGAAAAATTCTCAAATACAATTGAGAAACAAGACTAACATAGTCTATAAGTATGGATTCTTGGCTTTAACTTCCAAATGGTTCAAATGAGTGACAAATAAAAATGTGCCCACAAATGGCAAAATTCTCTCAGAAATCAACAAAAATTACATAAATATTAATTTTCAAAATTTTATAGAAAAATTCTCAAATACAATTGAGAAATCGGACTTACATAGTCTATAAGTATGGATTCTTGGCTTTAATTTCTCATTGGTCCAAATGAGTGCCAAACACATATTATAGAAAAATTCTCAAATACAATTGAGAAACAAGACTAACATAGTCTATAAGTATGGATTCTTGGCTTTAACTTCCAAATGGTTCAAATGAGTGACAAATAAAAATGTGCCCACAAATGGCAAAATTCTCTCAGAAATCAACAAAAATTACATAAATATTAATTTTAAAAATTTTATAGAAAAATTCTCAAATACAATTGAGAAATCGGACTTACATAGTCTATAAGTATGGATTCTTGGCTTTAATTTCTCATTGGTCCAAATGAGTGCCAAACACATATTATAGAAAAATTCTCAAATACAATTGAGAAACAAGACTAACATAGTCTATAAGTATGGATTCTTGGCTTTAACTTCCAAATGGTTCAAATGAGTGACAAATAAAAATGTGCCCACAAATGGCAAAATTCTCTCAGAAATCAACAAAAATTACATAAATATAAATTTTAAACATTTTATAGAAAAATTCTCAAATACGATTGAGAAATCGGACTTACGTGGTCTATATGTATGGATTCTTGGCTTTAACTTCCAAATGGTTCAAATGAGTGACAAACACATATTATAGAAAAATTCTCAAATACAATTGAGAAATAAGACTTACATAGTGTATAAGTATGGATTCTTGGCTTTAACTTCCAAATGGTCCAAATGAGTGACAAATAAAAATGTGCCCACAAATGGCAAAATTCTCTCAGAAATCAACAAAAATTACATAAATATTAATTTTAAAAATTTTATAGAAAAATTCTCAAATACGATTGAGAAATCGGACTTACGTGGTCTATATGTATGGATTCTTGGCTTTAACTTCCAAATGGTCCAAATGAGTGAAAAACACATATTATAGAAAAATTCTCAAATACAATTGAGAAATCGGACTTACGTGGTCTATATGTATGGATTCTTGGCTTTAACTTCCAAATGGTCCAAATGAGTGAAAAACACATATTATAGAAAAATTCTCAAATACAATTGAGAAATCGGACTTACGTGGTCTATAAGTATGGATTCTTGGCTTTAATTTCTCATTGGTCCAAATGAGTGACAAACACATATTATAGAAAAATTCTTAAATACAATTGAGAAATAAGACTTACATAGTCTATAAGTATGGATTCTTGGCTTTAACTTCCAAATGGTTCAAATGAGTGACAAATAAAAATGTGCCCACAAATGGCAAAATTCTCTCAGAAATCAACAAAAATTACATAAATATTAATTTTAAACATTTTATAGAAAAATTCTCAAATACGATTGAGAAATCGGACTTACGTAGTCTATATGTATGGATTCTTGGCTTTAACTTCCAAATGGTCCAAATGAATGACAAACACATATTATAGAAAAATTCTCAAATACAATTGAGAAACAAGACTTACATAGTCTATAAGTATGGATTCTTGGCTTTAACTTCCAAATGGTTCAAATGAGTGACAAATAAAAATGTGCCCACAAATAGCAAAATTCTCTCAGAAATCAACAAAAATTACATAAATATTAATTTTAAAAATTTTATAGAAAAATTCTCAAATACAATTGAGAAATCGGACTTACATAGTCTATAAGTATGGATTCTTGGCTTTAACTTCCAAATGGTCCAAATGAGTGACAAACACATATTATAGAAAAATTCTCAAATACAATTGAGAAACAAGACTTACATAGTCTATAAGTATGGATTCTTGGCTTTAACTTCCAAATGGTTCAAATGAGTGACAAATAAAAATGTGCATACAAATGGCAAAATTCTCTCAGAAATCAACAAAAATTACATAAATATTAATTTTCAAAATTTTATAGAAAAATTCTCAAATACGATTGAGAAATCGGACTTACGTAGTCTATATGTATGGATTCTTGGCTTTAACTTCCAAATGGTCCAAATGAGTGAAAAACACATATTATAGAAAAATTCTCAAATACAATTGAGAAACAAGACTTACATAGTCTATAAGTATGGATTCTTGGCTTTAACTTCCAAATGGTTCAAATGAGTGACAAATAAAAATGTGCCCACAAATGGCAAAATTCTCTCAGAAATCAACAAAAATTACATAAATATTAATTTTCAAAATTTTATAGAAAAATTTTCAAATACGATTGAGAAATCGGACTTACGTAGTCTATATGTATGGATTCTTGGCTTTAACTTCCAAATGGTCCAAATGAGTGAAAAACACATATTATAGAAAAATTCTCAAATACAATTGAGAAACAAGACTTACATAGTCTATAAGTATGGATTCTTGGCTTTAACTTCCAAATGGTCCAAATGAGTGACAAATAAAAATGTGCCCACAAATGGCAAAATTCTCTCAGAAATCAACAAAAATTACATAAATATTAATTTTCAAAATTTTATAGAAAAATTCTCAAATACGATTGAGAAATCGGACTTACGTAGTCTATATGTATGGATTCTTGGCTTTAACTTCCAAATAGTCCAAATGAGTGACAAACACATATTATAGAAAAATTCTCAAATACAATTGAGAAATCGGACTTACGTGGTCTATATGTATGGTTTCTTGGCTTTAACTTCCAAATGGTCCAAATGAATGACAAACACATATTATAGAAAAATTCTCAAATACAATTGAGAAATCGGACTTACGTGGTCTATATGTATGGATTCTTGGCTTTAACTTCCAAATGGTCCAAATGAGTGACAAACACATATTATAGAAAAATTATCAAATACAATTGAGAAATAAGACTTACATAGTCTATAAGTATGGATTCTTTGCTTTAACTTCCAAATGGTTCAAATGAGTGACAAATAAAAATGTGCCCACAAATGGCAAAATTCTCTCAGAAATCAACAAAAATTACATAAATATTAATTTTAAAAATTTTATAGAAAAATTCTCAAATACAATTGAGAAATCGGACTTACATAGTCTATAAGTATGGATTCTTGGCTTTAACTTCCAAATGGTCCAAATGAGTGACAAATAAAAATGTGCCCACAAATGGCAAAATTCTCTCAGAAATCAACAAAAATTACATAAATATTAATTTTCAAAATTTTATAGAAAAATTCTCAAATACAATTGAGAAATCGGACTTACGTGGTCTATAAGTATGGATTCTTGGCTTTAATTTCTCATTGGTCCAAATGAGTGACAAACACATATTATAGAAAAATTCTCAAATACAATTGAGAAATCGGATTTACATAGTCTATAAGTATGGATTCTTGGCTTTAACTTCCAAATGGTCCAAATGAGTGACAAATAAAAATGTGCCCACAAATGGCAAAATTCTCTCAGAAATCAACAAAAATTACATAAATATTAATTTTAAAAATTTTATAGAAAAATTCTCAAATACAATTGAGAAATCGGATTTACATAGTCTATAAGTATGGATTCTTGGCTTTAACTTCTCATTGGTCCAAATGAGTGACACACACATATTATAGAAAAATTCTCAAATACAATTGAGAAATCGGACTTACATAGTCTATAAGTATGGATTCTTGGCTTTAACTTCCAAATGGTTCAAATGAGTGACAAATAAAAATGTACCCACAAATGGCAAAATTCTCTCAGAAATCAACAAAAATTACATAAATATTAATTTTAAAAATTTTATAGAAAAATTCTCAAATACAATTGAGAAATCGGACTTACGTGGTCTATAAGTATGGATTCTTGGCTTTAATTTCTCATTGGTCCAAATGAGTGACAAACACATATTATAGAAAAATTCTCAAATACAATTGAGAAATATGACTTACATAGTCTATAAGTATGGATTCTTGGCTTTAACTTCCAAATGGTTCAAATGAGTGACAAATAAAAATGTGCCCACAAATGGCAAAATTCTCTCAGAAATCAACAAAAATTACATAAATATTAATTTTCAAAATTTTATAGAAAAATTCTCAAATACAATTGAGAAATCGGACTTACGTGGTCTATAAGTATGGATTCTTGGCTTTAATTTCTCATTGGTCCAAATGAGTGCCAAACACATATTATAGAAAAATTCTCAAATACAATTGAGAAATCGGATTTACATAGTCTATAAGTATGGATTCTTGGCTTTAACTTCCAAATGGTCCAAATGAGTGACAAATAAAAATGTGCCCACAAATGGCAAAATTCTCTCAGAAATCAACAAAAATTACATAAATATTAATTTTCAAAATTTTATAGAAAAATTCTCAAATACAATTGAGAAATCGGACTTACGTGGTCTATAAGTATGGATTCTTGGCTTTAATTTCTCATTGGTCCAAATGAGTGACAAACACATATTATAGAAAAATTCTCAAATACAATTGAGAAACAAGACTAACATAGTCTATAAGTATGGATTCTTGGCTTTAACTTCCAAATGGTTCAAATGAGTGACAAATAAAAATGTGCCCACAAATGGCAAAATTCTCTCAGAAATCAACAAAAATTACATAAATATTAATTTTAAAAATTTTATAGAAAAATTCTCAAATACGATTGAGAAATCGGACTTACGTAGTCTATATGTATGGATTCTTGGCTTTAACTTCCAAATGGTCCAAATGAGTGAAAAACACATATTATAGAAAAATTCTCAAATACAATTGAGAAATCGGACTTACGTGGTCTGTATGTATGGATTCTTGGCTTTAACTTCCAAATGGTCCAAATGAGTGAAAAACACATATTATAGAAAAATTCTCAAATACAATTGAGAAATCGGACTTACGTGGTCTATAAGTATGGATTCTTGGCTTTAATTTCTCATTGGTCCAAATGAGTGACAAACACATATTATAGAAAAATTCTCAAATACAATTGAGAAACCAGACTTACATAGTCTATAAGTATGGATTCTTGGCTTTAACCTCCAAATGGTTCAAATGAGTGAAAAATAAAAATGTGCCCACAAATGGCAAAATTCTCTCAGAAATCAACAAAAATTACATAAATATTAATTTTAAAAATTTTATAGAAAAATTCTCAAATACGATTGAGAAATCGGACTTACGTAGTCTATATGTATGGATTCTTGGCTTTAACTTCCAAATGGTCCAAATGAATGACAAACACATATTATAGAAAAATTCTCAAATACAATTGAGAAACAAGACTTACATAGTATATAAGTATGGATTCTTGGCTTTAACTTCCAAATGGTTCAAATGAGTGACAAATAAAAATGTGCCCACAAATGGCAAAATTCTCTCAGAAATCAACAAAAATTACATAAATATTAATTTTAAAAATTTTATAGAAAAATTCTCAAATACAATTGAGAAATCGGACTTACATAGTCTATAAGTATGGATTCTTGGCTTTAACTTCCAAATGGTCCAAATGAGTGACAAACACATATTATAGAAAAATTCTCAAATACAATTGAGAAATCGGACTTACGTGGTCTATATGTATGGATTCTTGGCTTTAACTTCCAAATGGTCCAAATGAATGACAAATAAAAATGTGCCCACAAATGGCAAAATTCTCTCAGAAATCAACAAAAATTACATAAATATTAATTTTCAAAATTTTATAGAAAAATTCTCAAATACGATTGAGAAATCGGACTTACGTAGTCTATATGTATGGATTCTTGGCTTTAACTTCCAAATGGTCCAAATGAGTGAAAAACACATATTATAGAAAAATTCTCAAATACAATTGAGAAATCGGACTTACGTGGTCTATAAGTATGGATTCTTGGCTTTAATTTCTCATTGGTTCAAATGAGTAACAAACACATATTATAGAAAAATTCTCAAATACAATTGAGAAATAAGACTTACATAGTCTATAAGTATGGATTCTTGGCTTTAACTTCCAAATGGTTCAAATGAGTGACAAATAAAAATGTGCCCACAAATGGCAAAATTCTCTCAGAAATCAACAAAAATTACATATATATTAATTTTCAAAATTTTATAGAAAAATTCTCAAATACGATTGAGAAATCGGAATTACGTAGTCTATATGTATGGATTCTTGGCTTTAACTTCCAAATGGTTCAAATGAGTAACAAACACATATTATAGAAAAATTCTCAAATACAATTGAGAAATCGGACTTACGTGGTCTATAAGTATGGATTCTTGGCTTTAATTTCCAAATGGTTCAAATGAGTGACAAATATAAATGTGCCCACAAATGGCAAAATTCTCTCAGAAATCAACAAAAATTACATAAATATTAATTTTAAAAATTTTATAGAAAAATTCTCAAATACAATTGAGAAATCGGACTTACATAGTCTATAAGTATGGATTCTTGGCTTTAACTTCCAAATGGTTCAAATGAGTAACAAACACATATTATAGAAAAATTCTCAAATACAATTGAGAAATCGGACTTACGTGGTCTATAAGTATGGATTCTTGGCTTTAACTTCCAAATGGTTCAAATGAGTGACAAATAAAAATGTGCCCACAAATGGCAAAATTCTCTCAGAAATCAACAAAAATTACATATATATTAATTTTCAAAATTTTATAGAAAAATTCTCAAATACGATTGAGAAATCGGAATTACGTAGTCTATATGTATGGATTCTTGGCTTTAACTTCCAAATGGTTCAAATGAGTAACAAACACATATTATAGAAAAATTCTCAAATACAATTGAGAAATCGGACTTACGTGGTCTATAAGTATGGATTCTTGGCTTTAATTTCCAAATGGTTCAAATGAGTGACAAATATAAATGTGCCCACAAATGGCAAAATTCTCTCAGAAATCAACAAAAATTACATAAATATTAATTTTAAAAATTTTATAGAAAAATTCTCAAATACGATTGAGAAATCGGACTTACGTAGTATATATGTATGGATTCTTGGCTTTAACTTCCAAATAGTCCAAATGAGTGACAAACACATATTATAGAAAAATTCTCAAATACAATTGAGAAATCGGACTTACGTGGTCTATAAGTATGGATTCTTGGCTTTAACTTCCAAATGGTTCAAATGAGTGACAAATAAAAATGTGCCCACAAATGGCAAAATTCTCTCAGAAATCAACAAAAATTACATATATATTAATTTTCAAAATTTTATAGAAAAATTCTCAAATACGATTGAGAAATCGGAATTACGTAGTCTATATGTATGGATTCTTGGCTTTAACTTCCAAATGGTTCAAATGAGTAACAAACACATATTATAGAAAAATTCTCAAATACAATTGAGAAATCGGACTTACGTGGTCTATAAGTATGGATTCTTGGCTTTAATTTCCAAATGGTTCAAATGAGTGACAAATATAAATGTGCCCACAAATGGCAAAATTCTCTCAGAAATCAACAAAAATTACATAAATATTAATTTTAAAAATTTTATAGAAAAATTCTCAAATACGATTGAGAAATCGGACTTACGTAGTATATATGTATGGATTCTTGGCTTTAACTTCCAAATAGTCCAAATGAGTGACAAACACATATTATAGAAAAATTCTCAAATACAATTGAGAAATCGGACTTACGTGGTCTATATGTATGGTTTCTTGGCTTTAACTTCCAAATGGTCCAAATGAATGACAAACACATATTATAGAAAAATTCTCAAATACAATTGAGAAATCGGACTTACGTGGTCTATATCTCTCAAATACAATTGAGAAATCGGACTTACATAGTCTATAAGTATGGATTCTTGGCTTTAACTTCCAAATGGTTCAAATGAGTGACAAATAAAAATGTGCCCACAAATGGCAAAATTCTCTCAGAAATCAACAAAAATTACATAAATATTAATTTTAAAAATTTTATAGAAAAATTCTCAAATACAATTGAGAAGTCGGATTTACATAGTCTATAAGTATGGAATGAGTGACAAATAAAAATGTGCCCACAAATGGCAAAATTCTCTCAGAAATCAACAAAAATTGCATAAATATTAATTTTAAAAATTTTATAGAAAAATTCTCAAATACAATTGAGAAGTCGGATTTACATAGTCTATAAGTATGGATTCTTGGCTTTAACTTCTCATTGGTCCAAATGAGTGACAAACACATATTATAGAAAAATTCTCAAATACAATTGAGAAATCGGACTTACATAGTCTATAAGTATGGATTCTTGGCTTTAACTTCCAAATGGTTCAAATGAGTGACAAATAAAAATGTGCCCACAAATGGCAAAATTCTCTCAGAAATCAACAAAAATTACATAAATATTAATTTTCAAAATTTTATAGAAAAATTCTCAAATACAATTGAGAAATCGGACTTACGTGGTCTATAAGTATGGATTCTTGGCTTTAATTTCCAAATGGTTCAAATGAGTGACAAATAAAAATGTGCCCACAAATGGCAAAATTCTCTCAGAAATCAACAAAAATTACATAAATATTAATTTTAAAAATTTTATAGAAAAACTCTCAAATACAATTGAGAAATCGGACTTACATAGTCTATAAGTATGGATTCTTGGCTTTAACTTCCAAATGGTTCAAATGAGTGACAAATAAAAATGTGCCCACAAATGGCAAAATTCTCTCAGAAATCAACAAAAATTGCATAAATATTAATTTTAAAAATTTTATAGAAAAATTCTCAAATACAATTGAGAAGTCGGATTTACATAGTCTATAAGTATGGATTCTTGGCTTTAACTTCTCATTGGTCCAAATGAGTGACAAACACATATTATAGAAAAATTCTCAAATACAATTGAGAAATCGGACTTACATAGTCTATAAGTATGGATTCTTGGCTTTAACTTCCAAATGGTTCAAATGAGTGACAAATAAAAATGTGCCCACAAATGGCAAAATTCTCTCAGAAATCAACAAAAATTACATAAATATTAATTTTAAAAATTTTATAGAAAAATTCTCAAATACAATTGAGAAGTCGGATTTACATAGTCTATAAGTATGGATTCTTGGCTTTAACTTCTCATTGGTCCAAATGAGTGACAAACACATATTATAGAAAAATTCTCAAATACAATTGAGAAATCGGACTTACATAGTCTATAAGTATGGATTCTTGGCTTTAACTTCCAAATGGTTCAAATGAGTGACAAATAAAAATGTGCCCACAAATGGCAAAATTCTCTCAGAAATCAACAAAAATTACATAAATATTAATTTTCAAAATTTTATAGAAAAATTCTCAAATACAATTGAGAAATCGGACTTACGTGGTCTATAAGTATGGATTCTTGGCTTTAATTTCCAAATGGTTCAAATGAGTGACAAATAAAAATGTGCCCACAAATGGCAAAATTCTCTCAGAAATCAACAAAAATTACATAAATATTAATTTTAAAAATTTTATAGAAAAACTCTCAAATACAATTGAGAAATCGGACTTACATAGTCTATAAGTATGGATTCTTGGCTTTAACTTCCAAATGGTTCAAATGAGTGACAAATAAAAATGTGCCCACAAATGGCAAAATTCTCTCAGAAATCAACAAAAATTACATAAATATTAATTTTAAAAATTTTATAGAAAAATTCTCAAATACAATTGAGAAGTCGGATTTACATAGTCTATAAGTATGGATTCTTGGCTTTAACTTCTCATTGGTCCAAATGAGTGACAAACACATATTATAGAAAAATTCTCAAATACAATTGAGAAATCGGACTTACATAGTCTATAAGTATGGATTCTTGGCTTTAACTTCCAAATGGTTCAAATGAGTGACAAATAAAAATGTGCCCACAAATGGCAAAATTCTCTCAGAAATCAACAAAAATTACATAAATATTAATTTTCAAAATTTTATAGAAAAATTCTCAAATACAATTGAGAAATCGGACTTACGTGGTCTATAAGTATGGATTCTTGGCTTTAATTTCCAAATGGTTCAAATGAGTGACAAATAAAAATGTGCCCACAAATGGCAAAATTCTCTCAGAAATCAACAAAAATTACATAAATATTAATTTTAAAAATTTTATAGAAAAACTCTCAAATACAATTGAGAAATCGGACTTACATAGTCTATAAGTATGGATTCTTGGCTTTAACTTCCAAATGGTTCAAATGAGTGACAAATAAAAATGTTCCCACAAATGGCAAAATTCTCTCAGAAATCAACAAAAATTACATAAATATTAATTTTAAAAATTTTATAGAAAAATTCTCAAATACAATTGAGAAGTCGGATTTACATAGTCTATAAGTATGGATTCTTGGCTTTAACTTCTCATTGGTCCAAATGAGTGACAAACACATATTATAGAAAAATTCTCAAATACAATTGAGAAATCGGACTTACATAGTCTATAAGTATGGATTCTTGGCTTTAACTTCCAAATGGTTCAAATGAGTGACAAATAAAAATGTGCCCACAAATGGCAAAATTCTCTCAGAAATCAACAAAAATTGCATAAATATTAATTTTAAAAATTTTATAGAAAAATTCTCAAATACAATTGAGAAGTCGGATTTACATAGTCTATAAGTATGGATTCTTGGCTTTAACTTCTCATTGGTCCAAATGAGTGACAAACACATATTATAGAAAAATTCTCAAATACAATTGAGAAATCGGACTTACATAGTCTATAAGTATGGATTCTTGGCTTTAACTTCCAAATGGTTCAAATGAGTGACAAATAAAAATGTGCCCACAAATGGCAAAATTCTCTCAGAAATCAACAAAAATTACATAAATATTAATTTTAAAAATTTTATAGAAAAACTCTCAAATACAATTGAGAAATCGGACTTACATATTCTATAAGTATGGATTCTTGGCTTTAACTTCCAAATGGTTCAAATGAGTGACAAATAAAAATGTGCCCACAAATGGCAAAATTCTCTCAGAAATCAACAAAAATTACATAAATATTAATTTTCAAAATTTTATAGAAAAATTTTCAAATACAATTGAGAAATCGGACTTACGTGGTCTATAAGTATGGATTCTTGGCTTTAATTTCTCATTGGTCCAAATGAGTGACAAACACATATTATAGAAAAATTCTCAAATACAATTGAGAAATCGGATTTACATAGTCTATAAGTATGGATTCTTGGCTTTAACTTCCAAATGGTCCAAATGAGTGACAAATAAAAATGTGCCCACAAATGGCAAAATTCTCTCAGAAATCAACAAAAATTACATAAATATTAATTTTAAAAATTTTATAGAAAAATTCTCAAATACAATTGAGAAGTCGGATTTACATAGTCTATAAGTATGGATTCTTGGCTTTAACTTCTCATTGGTCCAAATGAGTGACAAACACATATTATAGAAAAATTCTCAAATACAATTGAGAAATCGGACTTACATAGTCTATAAGTATGGATTCTTGGCTTTAACTTCCAAATGGTTCAAATGAGTGACAAATAAAAATGTACCCACAAATGGCAAAATTCTCTCAGAAATCAACAAAAATTACATAAATATTAATTTTAAAAATTTTATAGAAAAATTCTCAAATACAATTGAGAAATCGGACTTACATAGTCTATAAGTATGGATTCTTGGCTTTAACTTCCAAATGGTCCAAATGAGTGACAAATAAAAATGTGCCCACAAATGGCAAAATTCTCTCAGAAATCAACAAAAATTACATAAATATTAATTTTAAAAATTTTATAGAAAAATTCTCAAATACAATTGAGAAATCGGACTTACGTGGTCTATAAGTATGGATTCTTGGCTTTAATTTCTCATTGGTCCAAATGAGTGACAAACACATATTATAGAAAAATTCTCAAATACAATTGAGAAATATGACTTACATAGTCTATAAGTATGGATTCTTGGCTTTAACTTCCAAATGGTTCAAATGAGTGACAAATAAAAATGTGCCCACAAATGGCAAAATTCTCTCAGAAATCAACAAAAATTACATAAATATTAATTTTCAAAATTTTATAGAAAAATTCTCAAATACAATTGAGAAATCGGACTTACGTGGTCTATAAGTATGGATTCTTGGCTTTAATTTCTCATTGGTCCAAATGAGTGCCAAACACATATTATAGAAAAATTCTCAAATACAATTGAGAAATCGGATTTACATAGTCTATTAGTATGGATTCTTGGCTTTAACTTCCAAATGGTCCAAATGAGTGACAAATAAAAATGTGCCCACAAATGGCAAAATTCTCTCAGAAATCAACAAAAATTACATAAATATTAATTTTCAAAATTTTATAGAAAAATTCTCAAATACAATTGAGAAATCGGACTTACGTGGTCTATAAGTATGGATTCTTGGCTTTAATTTCTCATTGGTCCAAATGAGTGACAAACACATATTATAGAAAAATTCTCAAATACAATTGAGAAACAAGACTAACATAGTCTATAAGTATGGATTCTTGGCTTTAACTTCCAAATGGTTCAAATGAGTGACAAATAAAAATGTGCCCACAAATGGCAAAATTCTCTCAGAAATCAACAAAAATTACATAAATATTAATTTTAAAAATTTTATAGAAAAATTCTCAAATACGATTGAGAAATCGGACTTACGTAGTCTATATGTATGGATTCTTGGCTTTAACTTCCAAATGGTCCAAATGAGTGAAAAACACATATTATAGAAAAATTCTCAAATACAATTGAGAAATCGGACTTACGTGGTCTATATGTATGGATTCTTGGCTTTAACTTCCAAATGGTCCAAATGAGTGAAAAACACATATTATAGAAAAATTCTCAAATAGAATTGAGAAATCGGACTTACGTGGTCTATATGTATGGATTCTTGGCTTTAACTTCCAAATGGTCCAAATGAGTGAAAAACACATATTATAGAAAAATTCTCAAATACAATTGAGAAATCGGACTTACGTGGTCTATAAGTATGGATTCTTGGCTTTAATTTCTCATTGGTCCAAATGAGTGACAAACACATATTATAGAAAAATTCTCAAATACAATTGAGAAACAAGACTTACATAGTCTATAAGTATGGATTCTTGGCTTTAACTTCCAAATGGTTCAAATGAGTGACAAATAAAAATGTGCCCACAAATGGCAAAATTCTCTCAGAAATCAACAAAAATTACATAAATATTAATTTTAAAAATTTTATAGAAAAATTCTCAAATACGATTGAGAAATCGGACTTACGTAGTCTATATGTATGGATTCTAGAAAAATTCTCAAATACAATTGAGAAACAAGACTTACATAGTCTATAAGTATGGATTCTTGGCTTTAACTTCCAAATGGTTCAAATAAGTGACAAATAAAAATGTGCCCACAAATGGCAAAATTCTCTCAGAAATCAACAAAAATTAGATAAATATTAATTTTAAAAATTTTATAGAAAAATTCTCAAATACAATTGAGAAATCGGACTTACGTGGTCTATAAGTATGGATTCTTGGCTTTAACTTCCAAATGGTCCAAATGAGTGAAAAACACATATTATAGAAAAATTCTCAAATACAATTGAGAAATCGGACTTACGTGGTCTATATGTATGGATTCTTGGCTTTAACTTCCAAATGGTCCAAATGAGTGAAAAACACATATTATAGAAAAATTCTCAAATACAATTGAGAAATCGGACTTACGTGGTCTATAAGTATGGATTCTTGGCTTTAATTTCCCATTGGTCCAAATGAGTGACAAACACATATTATAGAAAAATTCTCAAATACAATTGAGAAATAAGACTTACATAGTCTATAAGTATGGATTCTTGGCTTTAACTTCCAAATGGTTCAAATGAGTGACAAATAAAAATGTGCCCACAAATGGCAAAATTCTCTCAGAAATCAACAAAAATTACATAAATATTAATTTTCAAAATTTTATAGAAAAATTCTCAAATACGATTGAGAAATCGGAATTACGTAGTCTATATGTATGGATTCTTGGCTTTAACTTCCAAATGGTTCAAATGAGTAACAAACACATATTATAGAAAAATTCTCAAATACAATTGAGAAATCGGACTTACGTGGTCTATAAGTATGGATTCTTGGCTTTAATTTCCCATTGGTCCAAATGAGTGACAAACACATATTATAGAAAAATTCTCAAATACAATTGAGAAATAAGACTTACATAGTCTATAAGTATGGATTCTTGGCTTTAACTTCCAAATGGTTCAAATGAGTGACAAATAAAAATGTGCCCACAAATGGCAAAATTCTCTCAGAAATCAACAAAAATTACATAAATATTAATTTTCAAAATTTTATAGAAAAATTCTCAAATACGATTGAGAAATCGGACTTACGTAGTCTATATGTATGGATTCTTGGCTTTAACTTCCAAATAGTCCAAATGAGTGACAAACACATATTATAGAAAAATTCTCAAATACAATTGAGAAATCGGACTTACGTGTTCTATATGTATGGTTTCTTGGCTTTAACTTCCAAATGGTCCAAATGAATGACAAACACATATTATAGAAAAATTCTCAAATACAATTGAGAAATCGGACTTACGTGGTCTATATGTATGGATTCTTGGCTTTAACTTCCAAATGGTCCAAATGAATGACAAACACATATTATAGAAAAATTCTCAAATACAATTGAGAAATCGGACTTACGTTGTCTATATGTATGGATTCTTGGCTTTAACTTCCAAATGGTTCAAATGAGTGACAAATAAAAATGTGCCCACAAATGGCAAAATTCTCTCAGAAATCAACAAAAATTACATATATATTAATTTTAAAAATTTTATAGAAAAATTCTCAAATACGATTGAGAAATCGGACTTACATAGTCTATATGTATGGATTCTTGGCTTGAATTTCTCATTGGTCCAAATGAGTGACAAACACATATTATAGAAAAATTCTCAAATACAATTGAGAAATAAGACTTACATAGTCTATAAGTATGGATTCTTGGCTTTAACTTCCAAATGGTTCAAATGAGTGACAAATAAAAATGTGCCCACAAATGGCAAAATTCTCTCAGAAATCAACAAAAATTACATATATATTAATTTTAAAAATTTTATACAAAAATTCTCAAATACAATTGAGAAATCGGACTTACATAGTCTATAAGTATGGATTCTTGGCTTTAACTTCCAAATGGTCCAAATGAGTGACAAATAAAAATGTGCCCACAAATGGCAAAATTCTCTCAGAAATCAACAAAAATTACATATATATTAATTTTAAAAATTTTATAGAAAAATTCTCAAATACGATTGAGAAATCGGACTTACATAGTCTATATGTATGGATTCTTGGCTTGAATTTCTCATTGGTCCAAATGAGTGACAAACACATATTATAGAAAAATTCTCAAATACAATTGAGAAATAAGACTTACATAGTCTATAAGTATGGATTCTTGGCTTTAACTTCCAAATGGTTCAAATGAGTGACAAATAAAAATGTGCCCACAAATGGCAAAATTCTCTCAGAAATCAACAAAAATTACATATATATTAATTTTAAAAATTTTATAGAAAAATTCTCAAATACGATTGAGAAATCGGACTTACATAGTCTATATGTATGGATTCTTGGCTTGAATTTCTCATTGGTCCAAATGAGTGACAAACACATATTATAGAAAAATTCTCAAATACAATTGAGAAATAAGACTTACATAGTCTATAAGTATGGATTCTTGGCTTTAACTTCCAAATGGTTCAAATAAGTGACAAATAAAAATGTGCCCACAAATGGCAAAATTCTCTCAGAAATCAACAAAAATTACATAAATATTAATTTTAACAATTTTATAGAAAAATTCTCAAATACGATTGAGAAATCGGACTTACATAGTCTATATGTATGGATTCTTGGCTTGAATTTCTCATTGGTCCAAATGAGTGACAAACACATATTATAGAAAAATTCTCAAATACAATTGAGAAATAAGACTTACATAGTCTATAAGTATGGATTCTTGGCTTTAACTTCCAAATGGTTCAAATAATTGACAAATAAAAATGTGCCCACAAATGGCAAAATTCTCTCAGAAATCAACAAAAATTACATAAATATTAATTTTAAAAATTTTATAGAAAAATTCTCAAATACGATTGAGAAATCGGACTTACGTAGTCTATATGTATGGATTCTTGGCTTTAACTTACAAATGGTCCAAATGACTCACAAACACATATTATAGAAAAATTCTCAAATTCAATTGAGAAATAAGACTTACATAGTCTATAAGTATGGATTCTTGGCTTTAACTTTCAAATGGTTCAAATGAGTGACAAACACATATTATAGAAAAATTCTCAAATACAATTGAGAAATAAGACTTACATAGTCTATAAGTATAGATTATTGGCTTTAACTTCCAAATGGTTCAAATGAGTGACAAATAAAAATGTGCCCACAAATAGCAAAATTCTCTCAGAAATCAGCAAAAATTACATAAATATTAATTTTAAAAATTTTATAGAAAAATTCTCAAATACGATTGAGAAATCGGACTTACATAGTCTATATGTATGGATTCTTGGCTTGAAATTCTCATTGGTCCAAATGAGTGACAAACACATATTATAGAAAAATTCTCAAATACAATTGAGAAATAAGACTTACATAGTCTATAAGTATGGATTCTTGGCTTTAACTTCCAAATGGTTCAAATGAGTGACAAATAAAAATGTGCCCACAAATGGCAAAATTCTCTCAGAAATCAACAAAAATTACATATATATTAATTTTAAAAATTTTATAGAAAAATTCTCAAATACGATTGAGAAATCGGACTTACGTAGTCTATATGTATGGATTCTTGGCTTGAATTTCTCATTGGTCCAAATGAGTGACAAACACATATTATAGAAAAATTCTCAAATACAATTGAGAAATAAGACTTACATAGTCTATAAGTATGGATTCTTGGCTTTAACTTCCAAATGGTTCAAATAAGTGACAAATAAAAATGTGCCCACAAATGGCAAAATTCTCTCAGAAATCAACAAAAATTACATAAATATTAATTTTAAAAATTTTATAGAAAAATTCTCAAATACGATTGAGAAATCGGACTTACATAGTCTATATGTATGGATTCTTGGCTTGAATTTCTCATTGGTCCAAATGAGTGACAAATAAAAATGTGCCCACAAATGGCAAAATTCTCTCAGAAATCAACAAAAATTACATATATATTAATTTTAAAAATTTTATAGAAAAATTCTCAAATACAATTGAGAAATAAGACTTACATAGTCTGTAAGTATTGATTCTTGGCTTTAACTTCCAAATGGTGCAAATGAGTGACAAATAAAAATGTGCCCACAAATGGCAAAATTCTCTCAGAAATCAACAAAAATTACATAAATATTAATTTTAAAAATTTTATACAAAAATTCTCAAATACAATTGAGAAATCGGACTTACATAGTCTATAAGTATGGATTCTTGGCTTTAACTTCCAAATGGTCCAAATGAGTGACAAATAAAAATGTGCCCAAAAATGGCAAAATTCTCTCAGAAATCAACAAAAATTACATAAATATTAATTTTCAAAATTTTATAGAAAAATTCTCAAATACAATTGAGAAATAAGACTTACATAGTCTATAAGTATTGATTCTTGGCTTTAACTTCCAAATGGTGCAAATGAGTGACAAATAAAAATGTGCCCACAAATGGCAAAATTCTCTCAGAAATCAACAAAATTTACATAAATATTAATTTTCAAAATTTTATAGAAAAATTCTCAAATACAATTGAGAAATCGGACTTACGTGGTCTATAAGAATGGATTCTTGGCTTTAATTTCTCATTGGTCCAAATGAGTGACAAACACATTATAGAAAAATTCTCAAATACAATTGAGAAATCGGACTTACGTGGTCTATATGTATGGATTCTTGGCTTTAACTTCCAAATGGTCCAAATGAATGACAAACACATATTATAGAAAAACTCTCAAATACAATTGAGAAATCGGACTTACGTGGTCTATAAGTATGGATTCTTGGCTTTAACTTCCAAATGGTCCAAATGAATGACAACCACATATTATAGAAAAATTCTCAAATACAATTGAGAAATAAGACTTACATAGTCTATAAGTATGGATTCTTGGCTTTAACTTCCAAATGGTTCAAATGAGTGACAAATAAAAATGTGCCCACAAATGGCAAAATTCTCTCAGAAATCAACAAAAATTACATAAATATTAATTTTCAAAATTTTATAGAAAAATTCTCAAATACAATTGAGAAATAAGACTTACATAGTCTATAAGTATGGATTCTTGGCTTTAACTTCCAAATGGTTCAAATGAGTGACAAATAAAAATGTGCCCACAAACGGCAAAATTCTCTCAGAAATCAACAAAAATTACATAAATATTAATTTTCAAAATTTTATAGAAAAATTCTCAAATACGATTGAGAAATCGGACTTACGTAGTCTATATGTATGGATTCTTGGCTTTAACTTCCAAATGGTCCAAATGACTGACAAACACTTATTATAGAAAAATTCTCAAATACAATTGAGAAATAAGACTTACATAGTCTATAAGTGTGGATTCTTGGCTTTAACTTCCAAATGGTCCAAATGAGTGACAAACACATATTATAGAAAAATTCTCAAATACAATTGAGAAACAAGACTTACGTGGTCTACATATATGGATTCTTGGCTTTAACTTCCAAATGGTCCAAATGAGAGAAAAACACATATTATAGAAAAATTCTCAAATACAATTGAGAAATCGGACTTACGTGGTCTATAAGTATGGATTCTTGGCTTTAATTTCTCATTGGTCCAAATGAGTGACAAACACATATTATAGAAAAATTCTCAAATACAATTGAGAAATAAGACTTACATAGTCTATAAGTATGGATTCTTGGCTTTAACTTCCAAATGGTTCAAATGAGTGACAAATAAAAATGTGCCCACAAATGGCAAAATTCTCTCAGAAATCAACAAAAATTACATAAATATTAATTTTCAAAATTTTATAGAAAAATTCTCAAATACGATTGAGAAATCGGACTTACGTAGTCTATATGTATGGATTCTTGGCTTTAACTTCCAAATGGTCCAAATGAATGACAAACACATATTATAGAAAATATCTCAAATACAATTGAGAAATCGGACTTACGTGGTCTATATGTATGGATTCTTGGCTTTAACTTCCAAATGGTCCAAATGAATGACAAACACATATTATAGAAAAATTCTCAAATACAATTGAGAAATAAGACTTACATAGTCTATAAGTATGGATTCTTGGCTTTAACTTTCAAATGGTTCAAATGAGTGACAAATAAAAATGTGCCCACAAATGGCAAAATTCTCTCAGAAATCAACAAAAATTATATATACATATATTAATTTTAAAAATTTTATAGAAAAATTCTCAAATACGATTGAGAAATCGGACTTACGTAGTCTATATGTATGGATTCTTGGCTTTAACTTCCAAATGGTCCAAATGAGTGACAAATAAAAATGTGCCCACAAATGGCAAAATTCTCTCAGAAATCAACAAAAATTACATATATATTAATTTTAAAAATTTTATAGAAAAATTCTCAAATACGATTGAGAAATCGGACTTACATAGTCTATATGTATGGATTCTTGGCTTGAATTTCTCATTGGTCCAAATGAGTGACAAACACATATTATAGAAAAATTCTCAAATACAATTGAGAAATAAGACTTACATAGTCTATAAGTATGGATTCTTGGCTTTAACTTCCAAATGGTTCAAATGAGTGACAAATAAAAATGTGCCCACAAATGGCAAAATTCTCTCAGAAATCAACAAAAATTACATATATATTAATTTTAAAAATTTTATAGAAAAATTCTCAAATACGATTGAGAAATCGGACTTACATAGTCTATATGTATGGATTCTTGGCTTGAATTTCTCATTGGTCCAAATGAGTGACAAACACATATTATAGAAAAATTCTCAAATACAATTGAGAAATAAGACTTACATAGTCTATAAGTATGGATTCTTGGCTTTAACTTCCAAATGGTTCAAATAAGTGACAAATAAAAATGTGCCCACAAATGGCAAAATTCTCTCAGAAATCAACAAAAATTACATAAATATTAATTTTAACAATTTTATAGAAAAATTCTCAAATACGATTGAGAAATCGGACTTACATAGTCTATATGTATGGATTCTTGGCTTGAATTTCTCATTGGTCCAAATGAGTGACAAACACATATTATAGAAAAATTCTCAAATACAATTGAGAAATAAGACTTACATAGTCTATAAGTATGGATTCTTGGCTTTAACTTCCAAATGGTTCAAATAATTGACAAATAAAAATGTGCCCACAAATGGCAAAATTCTCTCAGAAATCAACAAAAATTACATAAATATTAATTTTAAAAATTTTATAGAAAAATTCTCAAATACGATTGAGAAATCGGACTTACGTAGTCTATATGTATGGATTCTTGGCTTTAACTTACAAATGGTCCAAATGACTCACAAACACATATTATAGAAAAATTCTCAAATTCAATTGAGAAATAAGACTTACATAGTCTATAAGTATGGATTCTTGGCTTTAACTTTCAAATGGTTCAAATGAGTGACAAACACATATTATAGAAAAATTCTCAAATACAATTGAGAAATAAGACTTACATAGTCTATAAGTATAGATTATTGGCTTTAACTTCCAAATGGTTCAAATGAGTGACAAATAAAAATGTGCCCACAAATAGCAAAATTCTCTCAGAAATCAGCAAAAATTACATAAATATTAATTTTAAAAATTTTATAGAAAAATTCTCAAATACGATTGAGAAATCGGACTTACATAGTCTATATGTATGGATTCTTGGCTTGAAATTCTCATTGGTCCAAATGAGTGACAAACACATATTATAGAAAAATTCTCAAATACAATTGAGAAATAAGACTTACATAGTCTATAAGTATGGATTCTTGGCTTTAACTTCCAAATGGTTCAAATGAGTGACAAATAAAAATGTGCCCACAAATGGCAAAATTCTCTCAGAAATCAACAAAAATTACATATATATTAATTTTAAAAATTTTATAGAAAAATTCTCAAATACGATTGAGAAATCGGACTTACGTAGTCTATATGTATGGATTCTTGGCTTGAATTTCTCATTGGTCCAAATGAGTGACAAACACATATTATAGAAAAATTCTCAAATACAATTGAGAAATAAGACTTACATAGTCTATAAGTATGGATTCTTGGCTTTAACTTCCAAATGGTTCAAATAAGTGACAAATAAAAATGTGCCCACAAATGGCAAAATTCTCTCAGAAATCAACAAAAATTACATAAATATTAATTTTAAAAATTTTATAGAAAAATTCTCAAATACGATTGAGAAATCGGACTTACATAGTCTATATGTATGGATTCTTGGCTTGAATTTCTCATTGGTCCAAATGAGTGACAAATAAAAATGTGCCCACAAATGGCAAAATTCTCTCAGAAATCAACAAAAATTACATATATATTAATTTTAAAAATTTTATAGAAAAATTCTCAAATACAATTGAGAAATAAGACTTACATAGTCTGTAAGTATTGATTCTTGGCTTTAACTTCCAAATGGTGCAAATGAGTGACAAATAAAAATGTGCCCACAAATGGCAAAATTCTCTCAGAAATCAACAAAAATTACATAAATATTAATTTTAAAAATTTTATACAAAAATTCTCAAATACAATTGAGAAATCGGACTTACATAGTCTATAAGTATGGATTCTTGGCTTTAACTTCCAAATGGTCCAAATGAGTGACAAATAAAAATGTGCCCAAAAATGGCAAAATTCTCTCAGAAATCAACAAAAATTACATAAATATTAATTTTCAAAATTTTATAGAAAAATTCTCAAATACAATTGAGAAATAAGACTTACATAGTCTATAAGTATTGATTCTTGGCTTTAACTTCCAAATGGTGCAAATGAGTGACAAATAAAAATGTGCCCACAAATGGCAAAATTCTCTCAGAAATCAACAAAATTTACATAAATATTAATTTTCAAAATTTTATAGAAAAATTCTCAAATACAATTGAGAAATCGGACTTACGTGGTCTATAAGAATGGATTCTTGGCTTTAATTTCTCATTGGTCCAAATGAGTGACAAACACATTATAGAAAAATTCTCAAATACAATTGAGAAATCGGACTTACGTGGTCTATATGTATGGATTCTTGGCTTTAACTTCCAAATGGTCCAAATGAATGACAAACACATATTATAGAAAAACTCTCAAATACAATTGAGAAATCGGACTTACGTGGTCTATAAGTATGGATTCTTGGCTTTAACTTCCAAATGGTCCAAATGAATGACAACCACATATTATAGAAAAATTCTCAAATACAATTGAGAAATAAGACTTACATAGTCTATAAGTATGGATTCTTGGCTTTAACTTCCAAATGGTTCAAATGAGTGACAAATAAAAATGTGCCCACAAATGGCAAAATTCTCTCAGAAATCAACAAAAATTACATAAATATTAATTTTCAAAATTTTATAGAAAAATTCTCAAATACAATTGAGAAATAAGACTTACATAGTCTATAAGTATGGATTCTTGGCTTTAACTTCCAAATGGTTCAAATGAGTGACAAATAAAAATGTGCCCACAAACGGCAAAATTCTCTCAGAAATCAACAAAAATTACATAAATATTAATTTTCAAAATTTTATAGAAAAATTCTCAAATACGATTGAGAAATCGGACTTACGTAGTCTATATGTATGGATTCTTGGCTTTAACTTCCAAATGGTCCAAATGACTGACAAACACTTATTATAGAAAAATTCTCAAATACAATTGAGAAATAAGACTTACATAGTCTATAAGTGTGGATTCTTGGCTTTAACTTCCAAATGGTCCAAATGAGTGACAAACACATATTATAGAAAAATTCTCAAATACAATTGAGAAACAAGACTTACGTGGTCTACATGTATGGATTCTTGGCTTTAACTTCCAAATGGTCCAAATGAGAGAAAAACACATATTATAGAAAAATTCTCAAATACAATTGAGAAATCGGACTTACGTGGTCTATAAGTATGGATTCTTGGCTTTAATTTCTCATTGGTCCAAATGAGTGACAAACACATATTATAGAAAAATTCTCAAATACAATTGAGAAATAAGACTTACATAGTCTATAAGTATGGATTCTTGGCTTTAACT
The DNA here is from genome assembly GCA_947311025.1 of Lypha dubia. Lineage (NCBI taxonomy): Eukaryota > Metazoa > Arthropoda > Insecta > Diptera > Tachinidae > Lypha > Lypha dubia. Next base: position 42,791,087 of record OX371260.1, read on the forward strand.
TCCAAATGGTTCAAATGAGTGACAAATAAAAATGTGCCCACAAATGGCAAAATTCTCTCAGAAATCAACAAAAATTACATATACATATATTAATTTTAAAAATTTTATAGAAAAATTCTCAAATACGATTGAGAAATCGGACTTACGTAGTCTATATGTATGGATTCTTGGCTTTAACTTCCAAATGGTCCAAATGAATGACAAACACATATTATAGAAAATATCTCAAATACAATTGAGAAATCGGACTTACGTGGTCTATATGTATGGATTCTTGGCTTTAACTTCCAAATGGTCCAAATGAATGACAAACACATATTATAGAAAAATTCTCAAATACAATTGAGAAATAAGACTTACATAGTCTATAAGTATGGATTCTTGGCTTTAACTTTCAAATGGTTCAAATGAGTGACAAATAAAAATGTGCCCACAAATGGCAAAATTCTCTCAGAAATCAACAAAAATTATATATACATATATTAATTTTAAAAATTTTATAGAAAAATTCTCAAATACGATTGAGAAATCGGACTTACGTAGTCTATATGTATGGATTCTTGGCTTTAACTTCCAAATGGTCCAAATGACTCACAAACACATATTATAGAAAAATTCTCAAATACAATTGAGAAATAAGACTTACATAGTCTATATGTATGGATTCTTGGCTTGAATTTCTCATTGGTCCAAATGAGTGACAAACACATATTATAGAAAAATTCTCAAATACAATTGAGAAATAAGACTTACATAGTCTATAAGTATGGATTCTTGGCTTTAACTTCCAAATGGTTCAAATGAGTGACAAATAAAAATGTGCCCACAAATGGCAAAATTCTCTCAGAAATCAACAAAAATTACATAAATATTAATTTTCAAAAATTTATAGAAAAATTCTCAAATACGATTGAGAAATCGGACTTACGTAGTCTATATGTATGGATTCTTGGCTTTAACTTCCAAATGGTCCAAATGAATGACAAACACATATTATAGAAAATATCTCAAATACAATTGAGAAATCGGACTTACGTGGTCTATATGTATGGATTCTTGGCTTTAACTTCCAAATGGTCCAAATGAATGACAAACACATATTATAGAAAAATTCTCAAATACAATTGAGAAATAAGACTTACATAGTCTATAAGTATGGATTCTTGGCTTTAACTTTCAAATGGTTCAAATGAGTGACAAATAAAAATGTGCCCACAAATGGCAAAATTCTCTCAGAAATCAACAAAAATTACATATACATATATTAATTTTAAAAATTTTATAGAAAAATTCTCAAATACGATTGAGAAATCGGACTTACGTAGTCTATATGTATGGATTCTTGGCTTTAACTTCCAAATGGTCCAAATGACTCACAAACACATATTATAGAAAAATTCTCAAATACAATTGAGAAATAAAACTTACATAGTATATAAGTATGGATTCTTGGCTTTAACTTTCAAATGGTTCAAATGAGTGAAAAATAAAAATGTGCCCACAAATGGCAAAATTCTCTCACAAATCAACAAAAATTACATAAATATTAATTTTCAAAATTTTATAGAAAAATTCTCAAATACGATTGAGAAATCGGACTTACGTGGTCTATATGTATGGATTCTTGGCTTTAACTTCCAAATGGTCCAAATGAATGACAAACACATATTATAGAAAAATTCTCAAATACGATTGAGAAATCGGACTTACGTAGTCTATATGTATGGATTCTTGGCTTTAACTTCCAAATGGTCCAAATGAGTGACAAACACATATTATAGAAAAATTCTCAAATACAATTGAGAAATAAGACCTACATAGTCTATAAGTATGGATTCTTGGCTTTAACTTTCAAATGGTTCAAATGAGTGACAAACACATATTATAGAAAAATTCTCAAATACAATTGAGAAATAAGACTTACATAGTCTATAAGTATGGATTCTTGGCTTTAACTTCCAAATGGTTCAAATGAGTGACAAATAAAAATGTGCCCACAAATGGCAAAATTCTCTCAGAAATCAACAAAAATTACATATACATATATTAATTTTCAAAATTTTATAGAAAAATTCTCAAATACGATTGAGAAATCGGACTTACGTAGTCTATATGTATGGATTCTTGGCTTTCACTTCCAAATGGTCCAAATGAATGACAAACACATATTATAGAAAAATTCTCAAATACAATTGAGAAATAAGACTTACATAGTATATAAGTATGGATTCTTGGCTTTAACTTCCAAATGGTTCAAATGAGTGACAAATAAAAATGTGCCCACAAATGGCAAAATTCTCTCAGAAATCAACAAAAATTACATAAATATTAATTTTAAAAATTTTATAGAAAAATTCTCAAATACGATTGAGAAATCGGACTTACATAGTCTATATGTATGGATTCTTGGCTTGAATTTCTCATTGGTCCAAATGAGTGACAAACACATATTATAGAAAAATTCTCAAATACAATTGAGAAATAAGACTTACATAGTCTATAAGTATGGATTCTTGGCTTTAACTTCCAAATGGTTCAAATGAGTGACAAATAAAAATGTGCCCACAAATGGCAAAATTCTCTCAGAAATCAACAAAAATTACATATACATATATTAATTTTAAAAATTTTATAGAAAAATTCTCAAATACGATTGAGAAATCGGACTTACGTAGTCTATATGTATGGATTCTTGGCTTTAACTTCCAAATGGTCCAAATGACTCACAAACACATATTATAGAAAAATTCTCAAATACAATTGAGAAATAAGACTTACATAGTCTATAAGTATGGATTCTTGGCTTTAACTTTCAAATGGTTCAAATGAGTGAAAAATAAAAATGTGCCCACAAAAGGCAAAATTCTCTCAGAAATCAACAAAAATTACATAAATATTAATTTTCAAAATTTTATAGAAAAATTCTCAAATACGATTGAGAAATCGGACTTACGTGGTCTATATGTATGGATTCTTGGCTTTAACTTCCAAATGGTCCAAATGAATGACAAACACATATTATAGAAAAATTCTCAAATACGATTGAGAAATCGGACTTACGTAGTCTATATGTATGGATTCTTGGCTTTAACTTCCAAATGGTCCAAATGAGTGACAAACACATATTATAGAAAAATTCTCAAATACAATTGAGAAATAAGACCTACATAGTCTATAAGTATGGATTCTTGGCTTTAACTTTCAAATGGTTCAAATGAGTGACAAATAAAAATGTGCCCACAAATGGCAAAATTCTCTCAGAAATCAACAAAAATTACATAAATATTAATTTTCAAAATTTTATAGAAAAATTCTCAAATACGATTGAGAAATCGGACTTACGTGGTCTATATGTATGGATTCTTGGCTTTAACTTCCAAATGGTCCAAATGAATGACAAACACATATTATAGAAAAATTCTCAAATACGATTGAGAAATCGGACTTACGTAGTCTATATGTATGGATTCTTGGCTTTAACTTCCAAATGGTCCAAATGAGTGACAAACACATATTATAGAAAAATTCTCAAATACAATTGAGAAATAAGACCTACATAGTCTATAAGTATGGATTCTTGGCTTTAACTTTCAAATGGTTCAAATGAGTGACAAATAAAAATGTGCCCACAAATGGCAAAATTCTCTCAGAAATCAACAAAAATTACATAAATATTAATTTTCAAAATTTTATAGAAAAATTCTCAAATACGATTGAGAAATCGGACTTACGTGGTCTATATGTATGGATTCTTGGCTTTAACTTCCAAATGGTCCAAATGAATGACAAACACATATTATAGAAAAATTCTCAAATACGATTGAGAAATCGGACTTACGTAGTCTATATGTATGGATTCTTGGCTTTAACTTCCAAATGGTCCAAATGAGTGACAAACACATATTATAGAAAAATTCTCAAATACAATTGAGAAATAAGACCTACATAGTCTATAAGTATGGATTCTTGGCTTTAACTTTCAAATGGTTCAAATGAGTGACAAATAAAAATGTGCCCACAAATGGCAAAATTCTCTCAGAAATCAACAAAAATTACATAAATATTAATTTTCAAAATTTTATAGAAAAATTCTCAAATACGATTGAGAAATCGGACTTACGTAGTCTATATGTATAGATTCTTGTCTTTAACTTCCAAATGGTCCAAATGAATGACAAACACATATTATAGAAAAATTCTCAAATACAATTGAGAAATCGGACTTACGTGGTCTATATGTATGGATACTTGGCTTTAACTTCCAAATGGTTCAAATGAGTGACAAATAAAAATGTGCCCACAAATGGCAAAATTCTCTCAGAAATCAACAAAAATTACATATACATATATTAATTTTCAAAATTTTATAGAAAAATTCTCAAATACGATTGAGAAATCGGACTTACGTAGTCTATATGTATGGATTCTTGGCTTTAACTTCCAAATGGTCCAAATGAATGACAAACACATATTATAGAAAAATTCTCAAATACAATTGAGAAATAAGACTTACATAGTCTATAAGTATGGATTCTTGGCTTTAACTTCCAAATGGTTCAAATGAGTGACAAATAAAAATGTGCCCACAAATGGCAAAATTCTCTCAGAAATCAACAAAGTTACATATACATATATTAATTTTAAAAATTTTATAGAAAATGTCTCAAATACGATTGAGAAATCGGACTTACGTAGTCTATATGTATGGATTCTTGGCTTTAACTTCCAAATGGTCCAAATGACTCACAAACACATATTATAGAAAAATTCTCAAATACAATTGAGAAATAAGACTTACATAGTCTATAAGTATGGATTCTTGGCTTTAACTTCCAAATGGTTCAAATGAGTGACAAATAAAAATGTGCCCACAAATGGCAAAATTCTCTCAGAAATCAACAAAAATTACATATATATTAATTTTAAAAATTTTATAGAAAAATTCTCAAATACGATTGAGAAATCGGACTTACGTAGTCTATATGTATGGATTCTTGGCTTTAACTTCCAAATGGTCCAAATGAGTGACAAATAAAAATGTGCCCACAAATGGCAAAATTCTCTCACATATTATAGAAAAATTCTCAAATACAATTGAGAAATAAGACTTACATAGTCTATAAGTATGGATTCTTGGCTTTAACTTCCAAATGGTTCAAATGAGTGTCAAATAAAAATGTGCCCACAAATGGCAAAATTCTCTCAGAAATCAACAAAAATTACATATATATTAATTTTAAAAATTTTATAGAAAAATTCTCAAATACGATTGAGAAATCGGACTTACGTAGTCTATATGTATGGATTCTTGGCTTTAACTTCCAAATGGTCCATATGAGTGACAAATAAAAATGTGCCCACAAATGGCAAAATTCTCTCAGAAATCAACAAAAATTACATAAATATTAATTTTAAAAATTTTATAGAAAAATTCTCAAATACGATTGAGAAATCGGACTTACATAGTCTATAAGTATGGATTCTTGGCTTTAACTTTCAAATGGTTCAAATGAGTGACAAACACATATTATAGAAAAATTCTCAAATACAATTGAGAAATAAGACTTACATAGTCTATAAGTATGGATTATTGGCTTTAACTTCCAAATGGTTCAAATGAGTGACAAATAAAAATGTGCCCACAAATGGCAAAATTCTCTCAGAAATCAACAAAAATTACATAAATATTAATTTTAAAAATTTTATAGAAAAATTCTCAAATACGATTGAGAAATCGGACTTACATAGTCTATATGTATGGATTCTTGGCTTGAAATTCTCATTGGTCCAAATGAGTGACAAACACATATTATAGAAAAATTCTCAAATACAATTGAGAAATAAGACTTACATAGTCTATAAGTATGGATTCTTGGCTTTAACTTCCAAATGGTTCAAATGAGTGACAAATAAAAATGTGCCCACAAATGGCAAAATTCTCTCAGAAATCAACAAAAATTACATATATATTAATTTTAAAAATTTTATAGAAAAATTCTCAAATACGATTGAGAAATCGGACTTACGTAGTCTATATGTATGGATTCTTGGCTTTAACTTCCAAATGGTCCAAATGAGTGACAAATAAAAATGTGCCCACAACTGGCAAAATTCTCTCAGAAATCAACAAAAATTACATATATATTAATTTTAAAAATTTTATAGAAAAATTCTCAAATACGATTGAGAAATCGGACTTACATAGTCTATATGTATGGATTCTTGGCTTGAATTTCTCATTGGTCCAAATGAGTGACAAACACATATTATAGAAAAATTCTCAAATACAATTGAGAAATAAGACTTACATAGTCTATAAGTATGGATTCTTGGCTTTAACTTCCAAATGGTTCAAATGAGTGTCAAATAAAAATGTGCCCACAAATGGCAAAATTCTCTCAGAAATCAACAAAAATTACATATATATTAATGAGTGACAAATACAATTGAGAAATAAGACTTACATAGTCTATAAGTATGGATTCTTGGCTTTAACTTCCAAATGGTCCAAATGAGTGACAAATAAAAATGTGCCCACAAATGGCAAAATTCTCTCAGAAATCAACAAAAATTACATAAATATTAATTTTAAAAATTTTATAGAAAAATTCTCAAATACAATTGAGAAATCGGACTTACATAGTCTATAAGTATGGATTCTTGGCTTTAATTTCTCATTGGTCGAAATGAGTGACAAACACATATTATAGAAAAATTCTCAAATACAATTGAGAAATAAGACTTACATAGTCTATAAGTATGGATTCTTGGCTTTAACTTTCAAATGGTTCAAATGAGTGACAAATAAAAATGTGCCCACAAATGGCAAAATTCTCTCAGAAATCAACAAAAATTACATAAATATTAATTTTAAAAATTTTATAGAAAAATTCTCAAATACGATTGAGAAATGGGACTTACATAGTCTATATGTATGGATTCTTGGCTTTAACTTCCAAATGGTCCAAATGAGTGACAAACACATATTATAGAAAAATTCTCAAATACAATTGAGAAATAAGACTTACATAGTCTATAAGTATGGATTCTTGGCTTTAACTTCCAAATGGTTCAAATGAGTGACAAATAAAAATGTGCTCACAAATGGCAAAATTCTCTCAGAAATCAACAAAAATTACATAAATATTAATTTTCAAAATTTTATAGAAAAATTCTCAAATACGATTGAGAAATCGGATTTACGTAGTCTATAAGTATGGATTCTTGGCTTTAATTTCTCATTGGTCGAAATGAGTGACAAACACATATTATAGAAAAATTATCAAATACAATTGAGAAATAAGACTTACATAGTCTATAAGTATGGATTCTTGGCTTTAACTTCCAAATGGTTCAAATGAGTGACAAATAAAAATGTGCCCACAAATGGCAAAATTCTCTCAGAAATCAACAAAAATTACATAAATATTAATTTTAAAAATTTTATAGAAAAATTCTCAAATACAATTGAGAAATCGGACTTACATAGTCTATAAGTATGGATTCTTGGCTTTAATTTCTCATTGGTCGAAATGAGTGACAAACACATATTATAGAAAAATTATCAAATACAATTGAGAAATAAGACTTACATAGTCTATAAGTATGGATTATTGGCTTTAACTTCCAAATGGTTCAAATGAGTGACAAATAAAAATGTGCCCACAAATGGCAAAATTCTCTCAGAAATCAACAAAAATTACATAAATATTAATTTTCAAAATTTTATAGAAAAATTCTCAAATACAATTGAGAAATAAGACTTACATAGTCTATATGTATGGATTCTTGGCTTTAACTTCCAAATGGTCCAAATGAGTGACAAACACATATTATAGAAAAATTCTCAAATACAATTGAGAAATAAGACTTACATAGTCTATAAGTATGGATTATTGGCTTTAACTTCCAAATGGTTCAAATGAGTGACAAATAAAAATGTGCCCACAAATGGCAAAATTCTCTCAGAAATCAACAAAAATTACATAAATATTAATTTTCAAAATTTTATAGAAAAATTCTCAAATACGATTGAGAAATCGGACTTACGTAGTCTATATGTATGGATTCTTGGCTTTAACTTCCAAATGGTCCAAATGAATGACAAACACATATTATAGAAAAATTATCAAATACAATTGAGAAATAAGACTTACATAGTCTATAAGTATGGATTATTGGCTTTAACTTCCAAATGGTTCAAATGAGTGACAAATAAAAATGTGCCCACAAATGGCAAAATTCTCTCAGAAATCAACAAAAATTACATAAATATTAATTTTCAAAATTTTATAGAAAAATTCTCAAATACGATTGAGAAATCGGACTTACATAGTCTATAAGTATGGATTCTTGGCTTTAACTTCCAAATGGTCCAAATGAGTGACAAACACATATTATAGAAAAATTCTCAAATACAATTGAGAAATAAGACTTACATAGTCTATAAGTATGGATTATTGGCTTTAACTTCCAAATGGTTCAAATGAGTGACAAATAAAAATGTGCCCACAAATGGCAAAATTCTCTCAGAAATCAACAAAAATTACATATATATTAATTTTAAAAATTTTATACAAAAATTCTCAAATACAATTGAGAAATCGGACTTACATAGTCTATAAGTATGGATTCTTGGCTTTAACTTCCAAATGGTCCAAATGAGTGACAAATAAAAATGTGCCCACAAATGGCAAAATTCTCTCAGAAATCAACAAAAATTACATATATATTAATTTTCAAAATTTTATAGAAAAATTCTCAAATACAATTGAGAAATAAGACTTACATAGTCTATAAGTATTGATTCTTGGCTTTAACTTCCAAATGGTGCAAATGAGTGACAAATAAAAATGTGCCCACAAATGGCAAAATTCTCTTAGAAATCAACAAAAATTACATAAATATTAATTTTAAAAATTTTATACAAAAATTCTCAAATACAATTGAGAAATTTTATAGAAAAATTCTCAAATACAATTGAGAAATAAGACTTACATAGTCTATAAGTATTGATTCTTGGCTTTAACTTCCAAATGGTGCAAATGAGTGACAAATAAAAATGTGCCCACAAATGGCAAAATTCTCTCAGAAATCAACAAAATTTACATAAATATTAATTTTCAAAATTTTATAGAAAAATTCTCAAATACAATTGAGAAATCGGACTTACGTGGTCTATATGTATGGATTCTTGGCTTTAACTTCCAAATGGTCCAAATGAATGACAAACACATATTATAGAAAAATTCTCAAATACAATTGAGAAATCGGACTTACGTGGTCTATATGTATGGATTCTTGGCTTTAACTTCCAAATGGTCCAAATGAATGACAAACACATATTATAGAAAAATTCTCAAATACAATTGAGAAATAAGACTTACATAGTCTATAAGTATGGATTCTTGGCTTTACCTTCCAAATGGTTCAAATGAGTGACAAATAAAAATGTGCCCACAAACGGCAAAATTCTCTCAGAAATCAACAAAAATTACATAAATATTAATTTTCAAAATTTTATAGAAAAATTCTCAAATACGATTGAGAAATCGGACTTACGTAGTCTATATGTATGGATTCTTGGCTTTAACTTCCAAATGGTCCAAATGACTGACAAACACATATTATAGAAAAATTCTCAAATACAATTGAGAAATAAGACTTACATAGTCTATAAGTATGGATTCTTGGCTTTAACTTCCAAATGGTCCAAATGAGTGACAAATAAAAATGTGCCCGCCCACAAATGGCAAAATTCTCTCAGAAATCAACAAAAATTACATAAATATTAATTTTCAAAATTTTATAGAAAAATTCTCAAATACGATTGAGAAATCGGACTTACGTAGTCTATATGTATGGATTCTTGGCTTTAACTTCCAAATGGTCCAAATGAGTGACAAACACATATTATAGAAAAATTCTCAAATACAATTGAGAAATAAGACTTACATAGTCTATAAGTATGGATTCTTGGCTTTAACTTCCAAATGGTCCAAATGAGTGACAAATAAAAATGTGCCCACAAATGGCAAAATTCTCTCAGAAATCAACAAAAATTACATAAATATTAATTTTCAAAATTTTATAGAAAAATTCTCAAATACGATTGAGAAATCGGACTTACGTAGTCTATATGTATGGATTCTTGGCTTTAACTTCCAAATGGTCCAAATGAGTGACAAATAAAAATGTGCCCACAAATGGCAAAATTCTCTCAGAAATCAACAAAAATTACATAAATATTAATTTTCAAAATTTTATAGAAAAATTCTCAAATACAATTGAGAAATAAGACTTACATAGTCTATATGTATGGATTCTTGGCTTTAACTTCCAAATGGTCCAAATGAATGACAAACACATATTATAGAAAAATTCTCAAATACAATTGAGAAATAAGACTTACATAGTCTATAAGTATGGATTCTTGGCTTTAACTTCCAAATGGTCCAAATGAGTGACAAATAAAAATGTGCCCACAAATGGCAAAATTCTCTCAGAAATCAACAAAAATTACATAAATATTAATTTTCAAAATTTTATAGAAAAATTCTCAAATACGATTGAGAAATCGGACTTACGTAGTCTATATGTATGGATTCTTGGCTTTAACTTCCAAATGGTCCAAATGACTGACAAACACATATTATAGAAAAATTCTCAAATACAATTGAGAAATAAGACTTACATAGTCTATAAGTATGGATTCTTGGCTTTAACTTCCAAATGGTCCAAATGAGTGACAAATAAAAATGTGCCCACAAATGGCAAAATTCTCTCAGAAATCAACAAAAATTACATAAATATTAATTTTCAAAATTTTATAGAAAACTTCTCAAATACGATTGAGAAATCGGACTTACGTAGTCTATATGTATGGATTCTTGGCTTTAACTTCCAAATGGTCCAAATGAATGACAAACACATATTATAGAAAAATTCTCAAATACAATTGAGAAATAAGACTTACATAGTCTATATGTATGGATTCTTGGCTTTAACTTCCAAATGGTCCAAATGAATGACAAACACATATTATAGAAAAATTCTCAAATACAATTGAGAAATAAGACTTACATAGTCTATAAGTATGGATTCTTGGCTTTAACTTCCAAATGGTCCAAATGAGTGACAAATAAAAATGTGCCCACAAATGGCAAAATTCTCTCAGAAATCAACAAAAATTACATAAATATTAATTTTCAAAATTTTATAGAAAAATTCTCAAATACGATTGAGAAATCGGACTTACGTAGTCTATATGTATGGATTCTTGGCTTTAACTTCCAAATGGTCCAAATGAATGACAAACACATATTATAGAAAAATTCTCAAATACAATTGAGAAAATAGGACTTACATAGTCTATAAGTATGGATTCTTGGCTTTAACTTCCAAATGGTCCAAATGAGTGACAAACACATATTATAGAAAAATTCTCAAATACAATTGAGAAATAAGACTTACATAGTCTATAAGTATGGATTATTGGCTTTAACTTCCAAATGGTCCAAATGAATGACAAACACATATTATAGAAAAATTCTCAAATACAATTGAGAAAATAGGACTTACATAGTCTATAAGTATGGATTCTTGGCTTTAACTTCCAAATGGTTCAAATGAGTGACAAATAAAAATGTGCCCACAAATGGCAAAATTCTCTCAGAAATCAACAAAAATTACATAAATATTAATTTTCAAAATTTTATAGAAAAATTCTCAAATACAATTGAGAAATAAGACTTACATAGTCTATATGTATGGATTCTTGGCTTTAACTTCCAAATGGTCCAAATGAATGACAAACACATATTATAGAAAAATTCTCAAATACAATTGAGAAAATAGGACTTACATAGTCTATAAGTATGGATTCTTGGCTTTAACTTCCAAATGGTCCAAATGAGTGACAAATAAAAATGTGCCCACAAATGGCAAAATTCTCTCAGAAATCAACAAAAATTACATAAATATTAATTTTCAAAATTTTATAGAAAAATTCTCAAATACGATTGAGAAATCGGACTTACGTAGTCTATATGTATGGATTCTTGGCTTTAACTTCCAAATGGTCCAAATGAATGACAAACACATATTATAGAAAAATTCTCAAATACAATTGAGAAATAAGACTTACATAGTCTATAAGTATGGATTCTTGGCTTTAACTTCCAAATGGTCCAAATGAGTGACAAATAAAAATGTGCCCACAAATGGCAAAATTCTCTCAGAAATCAACAAAAATTACATAAATATTAATTTTCAAAATTTTATAGAAAAATTCTCAAATACAATTGAGAAATAAGACTTACATAGTCTATATGTATGGATTCTTGGCTTTAACTTCCAAATGGTCCAAATGAATGACAAACACATATTATAGAAAAATTCTCAAATACAATTGAGAAATAAGACTTACATAGTCTATAAGTATGGATTCTTGGCTTTAACTTCCAAATGGTCCAAATGAGTGACAAATAAAAATGTGCCCACAAATGGCAAAATTCTCTCAGAAATCAACAAAAATTACATAAATATTAATTTTCAAAATTTTATAGAAAAATTCTCAAATACGATTGAGAAATCGGACTTACGTAGTCTATATGTATGGATTCTTGGCTTTAACTTCCAAATGGTCCAAATGACTGACAAACACATATTATAGAAAAATTCTCAAATACAATTGAGAAATAAGACTTATATAGTCTATAAGTATGGATTCTTGGCTTTAACTTCCAAATGGTCCAAATGAGTGACAAATAAAAATGTGCCCACAAATGGCAAAATTCTCTCAGAAATCAACAAAAATTACATAAATATTAATTTTCAAAATTTTATAGAAAAATTCTCAAATACGATTGAGAAATCGGACTTACGTAGTCTATATGTATGGATTCTTGGCTTTAACTTCCAAATGGTCCAAATGAATGACAAACACATATTATAGAAAAATTCTCAAATACAATTGAGAAAATAGGACTTACATAGTCTATAAGTATGGATTCTTGGCTTTAACTTCCAAATGGTCCAAATGAGTGACAAATAAAAATGTGCCCACAAATGGCAAAATTCTCTCAGAAATCAACAAAATTTACATAAATATTAATTTTCAAAATTTTATAGAAAAATTCTCAAATACAATTGAGAAATAAGACTTATATAGTCTATAAGTATTGATTCTTGGCTTTAACTTCCAAATGGTGCAAATGAGTGACAAATAAAAATGTGCCCACAAATGGCAAAATTCTCTCAGAAATCAACAAAATTTACATAAATATTAATTTTCAAAATTTTATAGAAAAATTCTCAAATACAATTGAGAAATCGGACTTACGTGGTCTATATGTATGGATTCTTGGCTTTAACTTCCAAATGGTCCAAATGAATGACAAACACATATTATAGAAAAATTCTCAAATACAATTGAGAAATCGGACTTACGTGGTCTATATGTATGGATTCTTGGCTTTAACTTCCAAATGGTCCAAATGACTGACAAACACATATTATAGAAAAATTCTCAAATACAATTGAGAAATAAGACTTACATAGTCTATAAGTATGGATTCATGGCTTTAACTTCCAAATGGTCCAAATGAGTGACAAATAAAAATGTGCCCACAAATGGCAAAATTCTCTCAGAAATCAACAAAAATTACATAAATATTAATTTTCAAAATTTTATAGAAAAATTCTCAAATACAATTGAGAAATAAGACTTACATAGTCTATAAGTATGGATTCTTGGCTTTAACTTCCAAATGGTCCAAATGAGTGACAAACACATATTATAGAAAAATTCTCAAATACAATTGAGAAATCGGACTTACGTGGTCTATATGTATGGATTCTTGGCTTTAACTTCCAAATGGTCCAAATGAATGACAAACACATATTATAGAAAAATTCTCAAATACAATTGAGAAATAAGACTTACATAGTCTATAAGTATGGATTCTTGGCTTTAACTTCCAAATGGTTCAAATGAGTGACAAATAAAAATGTGCCCACAAATGGCAAAATTCTCTCAGAAATCAACAAAAATTACATAAATATTAATTTTCAAAATTTTATAGAAAAATTTTCAAATACGATTGAGAAATCGGACTTACGTAGTCTATATGTATGGATTCTTGGCTTTAACTTCCAAATGGTCCAAATGAGTGACAAACACATATTATAGAAAAATTCTCAAATACAATTGAGAAATCGGACTTACGTGGTCTATATGTATGGATTCTTGGCTTTAACTTCCAAATGGTCCAAATGAATGACAAACACATATTATAGAAAAATTCTCAAATACAATTGAGAAATAAGACTTACATAGTCTATAAGTATGGATTCTTGGCTTTAACTTCCAAATGGTTCAAATGAGTGACAAATAAAAATGTGCCCACAAATGGCAAAATTCTCTCAGAAATCAACAAAAATTACATAAATATTAATTTTCAAAATTTTATAGAAAAATTCTCAAATACGATTAAGAAATCGGACTTACGTAGTGTATATGTATGGATTATTGGCTTTAACTTCCAAATGGTCCAAATGAGTGACAAACACATATTATAGAAAAATTTTCAAATACAATTGAGAAATCGGACTTACATAGTCTATAAGTATGGATTCTTGGCTTTAACTTCCAAATGGTCCAAATGAGTGACAAATAAAAATGTGCCCACAAATGGCAAAATTCTCTCAGAAATCAACAAAAATTACATATATATTAATTTTAAAAATTTTATAGAAAAATTCTCAAATACGATTGAGAAATCGGACTTACGTAGTCTATATGTATGGATTCTTGGCTTTAACTTCCAAATGGTCCAAATGAGTGACAAACACATATTATAGAAAAATTCTCAAATACAATTGAGAAATAAGACTTACATAGTCTATAAGTATGGATTCTTGGCTTTAACTTCCAAATGGTTCAAATGAGTGACAAATAAAAATGTGCCCACAAATGGCAAAATTCTCTCAGAAATCAACAAAAATTACATAAATATTAATTTTCAAAATTTTATAGAAAAATTCTCAAATACGATTAAGAAATCGGACTTACGTAGTCTATATGTATGGATTATTGGCTTTAACTTCCAAATGGTCCAAATGAGTGACAAACACATATTATAGAAAAATTCTCAAATACAATTGAGAAATCGGACTTACATAGTCTATAAGTATGGATTCTTGGCTTTAACTTCCAAATGGTCCAAATGAGTGACAAATAAAAATGTGCCCACAAATGGCAAAATTCTCTCAGAAATCAACAAAAATTACATATATATTAATTTTAAAAATTTTATAGAAAAATTCTCAAATACGATTGAGAAATCGGACTTACGTAGTCTATATGTATGGATTCTTGGCTTTAACTTCCAAATGGTCCAAATGAATGACAAACACATATTATAGAAAAATTCTCAAATACAATTGAGAAAATAGGACTTACATAGTCTATAAGTATGGATTCTTGGCTTTAACTTCCAAATGGTCCAAATGAGTGACAAATAAAAATGTGCCCACAAATGGCAAAATTCTCTCAGAAATCAACAAAATTTACATAAATATTAATTTTCAAAATTTTATAGAAAAATTCTCAAATACAATTGAGAAATAAGACTTATATAGTCTATAAGTATTGATTCTTGGCTTTAACTTCCAAATGGTGCAAATGAGTGACAAATAAAAATGTGCCCACAAATGGCAAAATTCTCTCAGAAATCAACAAAATTTACATAAATATTAATTTTCAAAATTTTATAGAAAAATTCTCAAATACAATTGAGAAATCGGACTTACGTGGTCTATATGTATGGATTCTTGGCTTTAACTTCCAAATGGTCCAAATGAATGACAAACACATATTATAGAAAAATTCTCAAATACAATTGAGAAATCGGACTTACGTGGTCTATATGTATGGATTCTTGGCTTTAACTTCCAAATGGTCCAAATGACTGACAAACACATATTATAGAAAAATTCTCAAATACAATTGAGAAATAAGACTTACATAGTCTATAAGTATGGATTCATGGCTTTAACTTCCAAATGGTCCAAATGAGTGACAAATAAAAATGTGCCCACAAATGGCAAAATTCTCTCAGAAATCAACAAAAATTACATAAATATTAATTTTCAAAATTTTATAGAAAAATTCTCAAATACAATTGAGAAATAAGACTTACATAGTCTATAAGTATGGATTCTTGGCTTTAACTTCCAAATGGTCCAAATGAGTGACAAACACATATTATAGAAAAATTCTCAAATACAATTGAGAAATCGGACTTACGTGGTCTATATGTATGGATTCTTGGCTTTAACTTCCAAATGGTCCAAATGAATGACAAACACATATTATAGAAAAATTCTCAAATACAATTGAGAAATAAGACTTACATAGTCTATAAGTATGGATTCTTGGCTTTAACTTCCAAATGGTTCAAATGAGTGACAAATAAAAATGTGCCCACAAATGGCAAAATTCTCTCAGAAATCAACAAAAATTACATAAATATTAATTTTCAAAATTTTATAGAAAAATTTTCAAATACGATTGAGAAATCGGACTTACGTAGTCTATATGTATGGATTCTTGGCTTTAACTTCCAAATGGTCCAAATGAGTGACAAACACATATTATAGAAAAATTCTCAAATACAATTGAGAAATCGGACTTACGTGGTCTATATGTATGGATTCTTGGCTTTAACTTCCAAATGGTCCAAATGAATGACAAACACATATTATAGAAAAATTCTCAAATACAATTGAGAAATAAGACTTACATAGTCTATAAGTATGGATTCTTGGCTTTAACTTCCAAATGGTTCAAATGAGTGACAAATAAAAATGTGCCCACAAATGGCAAAATTCTCTCAGAAATCAACAAAAATTACATAAATATTAATTTTCAAAATTTTATAGAAAAATTCTCAAATACGATTAAGAAATCGGACTTACGTAGTGTATATGTATGGATTATTGGCTTTAACTTCCAAATGGTCCAAATGAGTGACAAACACATATTATAGAAAAATTTTCAAATACAATTGAGAAATCGGACTTACATAGTCTATAAGTATGGATTCTTGGCTTTAACTTCCAAATGGTCCAAATGAGTGACAAATAAAAATGTGCCCACAAATGGCAAAATTCTCTCAGAAATCAACAAAAATTACATATATATTAATTTTAAAAATTTTATAGAAAAATTCTCAAATACGATTGAGAAATCGGACTTACGTAGTCTATATGTATGGATTCTTGGCTTTAACTTCCAAATGGTCCAAATGAGTGACAAACACATATTATAGAAAAATTCTCAAATACAATTGAGAAATAAGACTTACATAGTCTATAAGTATGGATTCTTGGCTTTAACTTCCAAATGGTTCAAATGAGTGACAAATAAAAATGTGCCCACAAATGGCAAAATTCTCTCAGAAATCAACAAAAATTACATAAATATTAATTTTCAAAATTTTATAGAAAAATTCTCAAATACGATTAAGAAATCGGACTTACGTAGTCTATATGTATGGATTATTGGCTTTAACTTCCAAATGGTCCAAATGAGTGACAAACACATATTATAGAAAAATTCTCAAATACAATTGAGAAATCGGACTTACATAGTCTATAAGTATGGATTCTTGGCTTTAACTTCCAAATGGTCCAAATGAGTGACAAATAAAAATGTGCCCACAAATGGCAAAATTCTCTCAGAAATCAACAAAAATTACATATATATTAATTTTAAAAATTTTATAGAAAAATTCTCAAATACGATTGAGAAATCGGACTTACGTAGTCTATATGTATGGATTCTTGGCTTTAACTTCCAAATGGTCCAAATGAGTGACAAACACATATTATAGAAAAATTCTCAAATACAATTGAGAAATCGGACTTACATAGTCTATAAGTATGGATTCTTGGCTTTAACTTCCAAATGGTCCAAATGAGTGACAAATAAAAATGTGCCCACAAATGGCAAAATTCTCTCAGAAATCAACAAAAATTACATATATATTAATTTTAAAAATTTTATAGAAAAATTCTCAAATACAATTGAGAAATCGGACTTACATAGTCTATAAGTATGGATTCTTGGCTTTAACTTCCAAATGGTTCAAATGAGTGACAAATAAAAATGTGCCCACAAATGGCAAAATTCTCTCAGAAATCAACAAAAATTACATAAATATTAATTTTCAAAATTTTATAGAAAAATTTTCAAATACGATTGAGAAATCGGACTTACGTAGTCTATATGTATGGATTCTTGGCTTTAACTTCCAAATGGTCCAAATGAGTGACAAACACATATTATAGAAAAATTCTCAAATACAATTGAGAAATAAGACTTACATAGTCTATAAGTATGGATTCTTGGCTTTAACTTCCAAATGATTCAAATGAGTGACAAATAAAAATGTGCCCACAAATGGCAAAATTCTCTCAGAAATCAACAAAAATTACATAAATATTAATTTTCAAAATTTTATAGAAAAATTTTCAAATACGATTGAGAAATCGGACTTACGTAGTCTATATGTATGGATTCTTGGCTTTAACTTCCAAATGGTCCAAATGAGTGACAAACACATATTATAGAAAAATTCTCAAATACAATTGAGAAATAAGACTTACGTGGTCTATATGTATGGATTCTTGGCTTTAACTTACAAATGGTCCAAATGAATGACAAACACATATTATAGAAAAATTCTCAAATACAATTGAGAAATCGGACTTACGTGGTCTATATGTATGGATTCTTGGCTTTAACTTCCAAATGGTCCAAATGAATGACAAACACATATTATAGAAAAATTCTCAAATACAATTGAGAAATCGGACTTACGTGGTCTATATGTATGGATTCTTGGCTTTAACTTCCAAATGGTCCAAATGAATGACAAACACATATTATAGAAAAATTCTCAAATACAATTGAGAAATCGGACTTACGTGGTCTATATGTATGGATTCTTGGCTTTAACTTACAAATGGTCCAAATGAATGACAAACACATATTATAGAAAAATTCTCAAATACAATTGAGAAATCGGACATACGTGGTCTATATGTATGGATTCTTGGCTTTAACTTCCAAATGGTCTAAATGAATGACAAACACATATTATAGAAAAATTC
This sequence comes from Lypha dubia, assembly GCA_947311025.1. NCBI lineage: Eukaryota > Metazoa > Arthropoda > Insecta > Diptera > Tachinidae > Lypha > Lypha dubia. The sequence goes on from OX371260.1 coordinate 42,810,266, forward strand.
TCAAATACAATTGAGAAATCGGACTTACGTGGTCTATATGTATGGATTCTTGGCTTTAACTTACAAATGGTCCAAATGAGTGACAAACACATATTATAGAAAAATTCTCAAATACGATTGAGAAATCGGACTTACGTAGTCTATATGTATGGATTCTTGGCTTTAACTTCCAAATGGTCCAAATGAGTGACAAACACATATTATAGAAAAATTCTCAAATACAATTGAGAAATCGGACATACGTGGTCTATATGTATGGATTCTTGGCTTTAACTTCCAAATGGTCCAAATGAATGACAAACACATATTATAGAAAAATTCTCAAATACAATTGAGAAATCGGACTTACGTGGTCTATATGTATGGATTCTTGGCTTTAACTTCTTAATGGTCCAAATGAGTGACAAACACATATTATAGAAAAATTCTCAAATACAATTGAGAAATAAGACTTACATAGTCTATAAGTATGGATTCTTGGCTTTAACTTCCAAATGGTTCAAATGAGTGACAAATAAAAATGTGCCCACAAATGGCAAAATTCTCTCAGAAATCAACAAAAATTACATAAATATTAATTTTCAAAATTTTATAGAAAAATTTTCAAATACGATTGAGAAATCGGACTTACGTAGTCTATATGTATGGATTCTTGGCTTTAACTTCCAAATGGTCCAAATGAGTGACAAACACATATTATAGAAAAATTCTCAAATACAATTGAGAAATAAGACTTACATAGTCTATAAGTATGGATTCTTGGCTTTAACTTCCAAATGGTTCAAATGAGTGACAAATAAAAATGTGCCCACAAATGGCAAAATTCTCTCAGAAATCAACAAAAATTACATAAATATTAATTTTCAAAATTTTATAGAAAAATTCTCAAATACGATTGAGAAATCGGACTTACGTAGTCTATAAGTATGGATTCTTGGCTTTAACTTCCAAATGGTTCAAATGAGTGACAAATAAAAATGTGCCCACAAATGGCAAAATTCTCTCAGAAATCAACAAAAATTACATAAATATTAATTTTCAAAATTTTATAGAAAAATTCTCAAATACAATTGAGAAATCGGACTTACATAGTCTATAAGTATGGATTCTTGGCTTTAACTTCCAAATGGTCCAAATGAGTGACAAATAAAAATGTGCCCACAAATGGCAAAATTCTCTCAGAAATCAACAAAAATTACATATATATTAATTTTAAAAATTTTATAGAAAAATTCTCAAATACAATTGAGAAATCGGACTTACATAGTCTATAAGTATGGATTCTTGGCTTTAACTTCCAAATGGTTCAAATGAGTGACAAATAAAAATGTGCCCACAAATGGCAAAATTCTCTCAGAAATCAACAAAAATTACATAAATATTAATTTTCAAAATTTTATAGAAAAATTCTCAAATACAATTGAGAAATCGGACTTACATAGTCTATAAGTATGGATTCTTGGCTTTAACTTCCAAATGGTCCAAATGAGTGACAAATAAAAATGTGCCCACAAATGGCAAAATTCTCTCAGAAATCAACAAAAATTACATAAATATTAATTTTCAAAATTTTATAGAAAAATTCTCAAATACAATTGAGAAATCGGACTTACATAGTCTATAAGTATGGATTCTTGGCTTTAACTTCCAAATGGTTCAAATGAGTGACAAATAAAAATGTGCCCACAAATGGCAAAATTCTCTCAGAAATCAACAAAAATTACATATATATTAATTTTAAAAATTTTATAGAAAAATTCTCAAATACAATTGAGAAATCGGACTTACATAGTCTATAAGTATGGATTCTTGGCTTTAACTTCCAAATGGTTCAAATGAGTGACAAATAAAAATGTGCCCACAAATGGCAAAATTCTCTCAGAAATCAACAAAAATTACATAAATATTAATTTTCAAAATTTTATAGAAAAATTCTCAAATACAATTGAGAAATCGGACTTACATAGTCTATAAGTATGGATTCTTGGCTTTAACTTCCAAATGGTCCAAATGAGTGACAAATAAAAATGTGCCCACAAATGGCAAAATTCTCTCAGAAATCAACAAAAATTACATATATATTAATTTTAAAAATTTTATAGAAAAATTCTCAAATACAATTGAGAAATCGGACTTACATAGTCTATAAGTATGGATTCTTGGCTTTAACTTCCAAATGGTTCAAATGAGTGACAAATAAAAATGTGCCCACAAATGGCAAAATTCTCTCAGAAATCAACAAAAATTACATAAATATTAATTTTAAAAATTTTATAGAAAAATTCTCAAATACAATTGAGAAATCGGACTTACATAGTCTATAAGTATGGATTCTTGGCTTTAACTTCCAAATGGTCCAAATGAGTGACAAACACATATTATAGAAAAATTCTCAAATACAATTGAGAAATCGGACTTACATAGTCTATAAGTATGGATTCTTGGCTTTAACTTCCAAATGGTTCAAATGAGTGACAAATAAAAATGTGCCCACAAATGGCAAAATTCTCTCAGAAATCAACAAAAATTACATAAATATTAATTTTCAAAATTTTATAGAAAAATTCTCAAATACGATTGAGAAATCGGACTTACGTAGTCTATATGTATGGATTCTTGGCTTTAACTTCCAAATGGTCCAAATGAGTGACAAACACATATTATAGAAAAATTCTCAAATACAATTGAGAAATAAGACTTACATAGTCTATAAGTATGGATTCTTGGCTTTAACTTCCAAATGGTTCAAATGAGTGACAAATAAAAATGTGCCCACAAATGGCAAAATTCTCTCAGAAATCAACAAAAATTACATAAATATTAATTTTCAAAATTTTATAGAAAAATTCTCAAATACGATTGATAAATCGGACTTACGTAGTCTATATGTATGGATTCTTGGCTTTAACTTCCAAATGGTCCAAATGAGTGACAAACACATATTATAGAAAAATTCTCAAATACAATTGAGAAATAAGACTTACATAGTCTATAAGTATGGATTCTTGGCTTTAACTTCCAAATGGTCCAAATGAGTGACAAATAAAAATGTGCCCACAAATGGCAAAATTCTCTCAGAAATCAACAAAAATTACATAAATATTAATTTTCAAAATTTTATAGAAAAATTCTCAAATACAATTGAGAAATCGGACTTACGTGGTCTATAAGTATTGATTCTTGGCTTTAACTTCCAAATGGTCGAAATGAATGACAAATAAAAATGTGCCCACAAATGGCAAAATTCTCTCAGAAATCAACAAAATTTACATAAATATTAATTTTAAAAATTTTATACAAAAATTCTCAAATACAATTGAGAAATCGGACTTACATAGTCTATAAGTATGGATTCTTGGCTTTAACTATCAAATGGTCCAAATGAGTGACAAATAAAAATGTGCCCACAAATGGCAAAATTCTCTCAGAAATCAACAAAATTTACATAAATATTAATTTTCAAAATTTTATAGAAAAATTCTCAAATACAATTGAGAAATCGGACTTACGTGGTCTATATGTATGGATTCTTGGCTTTAACTTCCAAATGGTCCAAATGAATGACAAACACATATTATAGAAAAATTCTCAAATACAATTGAGAAATCGGACTTACGTGGTCTATATGTATGGATTCTTGGCTTTAACTTCCAAATGGTCCAAATGAATGACAACCACATATTATAGAAAAATTCTCAAATACAATTGAGAAATAAGACTTACATAGTCTATAAGTATTGATTCTTGGCTTTAACTTCCAAATGGTCCAAATGAGTGACAAATAAAAATGTGCCCACAAATGGCAAAATTCTCTCAGAAATCAACAAAATATACATAAATATTAATTTTCAAAATTTTATAGAAAAATTCTCAAATACAATTGAGAAATCGGACTTACGTGGTCTATATGTATGGATTCTTGGCTTTAACTTCCAAATGGTCCAAATGAATGACAAATAAAAATGTGCCCACAAATGGCAAAATTCTCTCAGAAATCAACAAAATTTACATAAATATTAATTTTCAAAATTTTATACATAGAAAAATTCTCAAATACAATTGAGAAATCGGACTTACGTGGTCTATATGTATGGATTCTTGGCTTTAACTTCCAAATGGTCCAAATGAATGACAAACACATATTATAGAAAAATTCTCAAATACAATTGAGAAATCGGACTTACGTGGTCTATATGTATGGATTCTTGGCTTGAATTTCTCATTGGTCCAAATGAGTGACAAACACATATTATAGAAAAATTCTCAAATACAATTGAGAAATAAGACTTACATAGTCTATAAGTATTGATTCTTGGCTTTAACTTCCAAATGGTGCAAATGAGTGACAAATAAAAATGTGCCCACAAATGGCAAAATTCTCTCAGAAATCAACAAAATTTACATAAATATTAATTTTCAAATTTTATACATAGAAAAATTCTCAAATACAATTGAGAAATCGGACTTACGTGGTCTATATGTATGGATTCTTGGCTTTAACTTCCAAATGGTCCAAATGAATGACAAACACATATTATAGAAAAATTCTCAAATACAATTGAGAAATCGGACTTACGTGGTCTATATGTATGGATTCTTGGCTTTAACTTCCAAATGGTCCAAATGAATGACAACCACATATTATAGAAAAATTCTCAAATACAATTGAGAAATAAGACTTACATAGTCTATAAGTATTGATTCTTGGCTTTAACTTCCAAATGGTCCAAATGAGTGACAAATAAAAATGTGCCCACAAATGGCAAAATTCTCTCAGAAATCAACAAAATTTACATAAATATTAATTTTCAAAATTTTATAGAAAAATTCTTAAATACAATTGAGAAATCGGACTTACGTGGTCTATATGTATGGATTCTTGGCTTTAACTTCCAAATGGTCCAAATGAATGACAAACACATATTATAGAAAAATTCTCAAATACAATTGAGAAATCGGACTTACGTGGTCTATATGTATGGATTCTTGGCTTTAAATTTCAAATGGTCCAAATGAATGACAAACACATATTATAGAAAAATTCTCAAATACAATTTAGAAATGAGACTTACATAGTCTATAAGTATTGATTCTTGGCTTTAACTTCCAAATGGTGCAAATGAGTGACAAATAAAAATGTGCCCACAAATGGCAAAATTCTCTCAGAAATCAACAAAATTTACATAAATATTAATTTTCAAAATTTTATAGAAAAATTCTCAAATACAATTGAGAAATCGGACTTACGTGGTCTATATGTATGGATTCTTGGCTTTAACTTCCAAATGGTCCAAATGAATGACAACCACATATTATAGAAAAATTCTCAAATACAATTGAGAAATAAGACTTACATAGTCTATAAGTATTGATGCTTGGCTTTAACTTCCAAATGGTCCAAATGAGTGACAAATAAAAATGTGCCCACAAATGGCAAAATTCTCTCAGAAATCAACAAAATTTACATACATAAATATTAATTTTCAAAATTTTATAGAAAAATTCTCAAATACAATTGAGAAATCGGACTTACGTGGTCTATATGTATGGATTCTTGGCTTTAACTTCCAAATGGTCCAAAT